>OX419732.1:29272500-29872500 GCA_948477245.1 Thumatha senex
ATTTTATTATGTAAAAAAAATAATAGTGTTTCATATTAGTTTTTCGTGTGAGTGGCAAATTTTTGAAAAATAACGTTTATTTATTTTTTTACCGACTTTTTCGTGTTTATACCAATATATCAGTTAATTATGATTAAAATTTAAATTATTATAGCTATAAGTTTTATCTTTATATATTATACGATTTTTCAGTAGTAAAAATTTTTTGTCTAGATATTATAGTTTCCAAGATATCTCGATTTTAGTTAATTAGGTCTTAGGTTAATTACAAGAAATGCGCTGCTCTGGCAGCGCGAACGGATAGTGAACGTTTGAGTGCTATCTGACGTCGTAAAAATTTTGATATTAAATAACTATCCAATGTCAAAAAGTAATTATTCTGTAATAAAAGATTACAGTCAAATAATTCTATATTCCTACAATATGTGGTCAAGGTATGTAACTTTCTATTCATATTGTATCTAATGTTGTTTTCAATTTGTTTAAAAGATTTGCTATATGGCAGTGTTGACAGTATAACCTGTTTAACTTGCAAGTTTCATAACTGTTCGTAAAACTTAATGATGATTTTAGTGTTTACATTATCTCTTCTGCCAATAAGTATCACTATTGTTGTTTGTGGGCAATTTGTACTGGTTAATACTTTATTAATTATTTGAGAGTAGGATGCCCCAGGAAATGAAAGGGTTATGACCGAATTACCCAGATGTTGAACTAAGTGATAACCTAAACTTTTGCCTATTTCATCACAATAAACAACAGTCTTTCCAACGTTTAAAGGTTGTGTAATTTTTGTTTCAGGGCTATTACAGCAAGTGTTATTTGTGACATATACTGCCCACAGAGTCAACCATTGGAGAAGTTGACTCGTCCCGGGATTTTATAGACAAGGAAGAACATGGTAGGGGCTTTTCACTGGTGTTTGATTATATAATTTCTCAAGTGAATAGAACCTTTGTTCATTGCTGTGACAAGACTCCACCAAGCTATTCAATGCCTTAATGTACTCCCCAATTTCTTTCTGTGATGTTTTATATTTTAAAGTTATGGACTCTAAGGAGCGAGCAAGTCATGCTCGCAAAAGAGGCGGCGGAGAAAGAGCGAGAAAGAACTCTCCCTCCCGAGTTCCGCAGTCTGCGACGAGGGCGCCACAGACTTGTCTTCGCCCAAGACTACCGGCCTGAGTAGCGACCGGGGGCCTGAGTACGGTGGGCGGGCTGCTCGCCGTGCTTACAGAAGCAGGCCAGGGAAGGTGGCGTAGCGTGAGGGTTACACGCACGTAGTTCACTCCCTTAAGGTAGTGGTATATAACCCGAACCCCAAAAAAAAACGAAATAACACTCGAACCCCCCAAAGAGGCAGGATACACACCCGAACCCCCCCTGAAGGAGCCTGCGGTAGCGGACAAGGTCTGTGGGGAGCCCTGGGGCTATCCCTCCGAGGGCTCACCCGGGACTCCTGGCCATAGACAGATAGCAGGGTAACGTGTGGTTTTAGTCGGTAGGAGTCCGGCATATCATCCATGAGGATTTCCACACGAAAAAAAAAACAAAAAAAATGGACTCTAAGGAATCATGTAAACACATAATTTCTGTCTGTAATTGATATATATCATTCTCATATTGCTCTGTTTGGGTGTTTAATTGTTTTTTACTTGTTTCTATTAGTTGTTTTAACTGTACATTTGATTTACAAGTCCTAAGATATTTGTTCGCTCCTATTTTAAGCTTCTTCATGTTTTTCTGTGATTTAGAAATAAATTTATTGAGTTTTATGTATTTTTTTAATTAATTTATTCCTGCTACTACTTACTAATCTTATTGATGATGATGATTATGTATTGGTGTTCGGCAATAACAAGTGGTCACCGGTTTAGTCTATTGCTGTAATAGGAATATTCAATGCTGAGTTTTGTATTGGGTGCGAGGTGATGGGCTCATCAAGATCTGTCTCTGTCCTCCTACACATTAGCTCATTATACAGACTGTTGGAAAGGTCTGCTTGATCAACCGATTTACGATTTTCCCTAAGAGTGATGGAGTTGTGAGCATCACTCAGCTCGCATTCTAAAACGCTTATACGTTTCAAAGCACAATCCAAAAGCTTTTATTGGTCACAGTAGTAGAGAAATGGTCCAGAGAGCGGTTTAGATGGCTTCCATTGTGCAATATGTATTACTGTCTGCAAAGCGGGTGTAAAGATCACTTTATACACTATTTTATAATTCAACATTAAAAATATTATAACCGTTAAAGTGAACATTAATATAATTCATGTCAGTCAAAAATTAATAACAATATAATGAGAAGAAGAGCACTTTTGTTGTATTATTAATACCATTGAAATATAATATTAAGAAAGATTAATATTAATTAGGGGATGAAGAGTAGAAGCGTGCACGTCGCCATCCCTGCCAGCTACGGCTGCAATTCTACTCCAACACGAGTGCCACCAGGGCGATTACTGCTAGGGCGTGCCCCCGAGGCGACGCGCACCAGTTCGTCCCCGCTGGTGCGAAAAGTGTGAGCCAGAGCGGCGTAGGGGACCGCCACCCTACACGCGCGGCCTGACACGGCGGGAAGTGGAGGATGGAGTGCAGGGTAGCTGCGTGGAATGTTAGGGGAGGAATGACAGATAAGATGAATGAGTTGATGGATGTTATGAATAAGAGAAAGTTAGATGCAGTGTGCTTGACAGAGACCAAGCGCAAGGGCAGCGAAGTCTTGGAGCTCCCGGGTGGGATGCTCGCGCTTTGGTCTGGAGTACCAGAGAGCGAGCATGGCAGTCGGGGGGTTGGAATTTTGCTGTCCTCGCGATTGGCCTCCGGTATGTATGAGTACAAACTGATAGGTCCTAGAATCCTCTGGATCCGTGTAAAACTTGGTTTGACGAAGATTTTCCTGGTAGCTGCTTACGCGCCAGTATCTTCGTCGAACGCGAGTGAACTAGAGGACTTCTGGGAGAGTATGAGAGAAGCTCTAAATGTGATAGAAGGAAATGAAAGACTTATAGTATGTGGAGACTTGAATGGATGGGTGGGTACCGCTCGCGATGGTTTTGAGTCGGTACTCGGGAAGTATGGGGATAAAAGGGTGAACGACGCTGGCAAGCTAATACTGGCATTTTGTAAGGTAAAGGATTTGTTTGTGGCGAACACAATGTTCAACCACAAACAAATTCATATGTATACGAGGAGATGTAAGTCAAAGAGAAGCATGATAGATCTATTCCTAATGGATAGTCGGCTCCGTAAACAGGTGATGGACACTAGGGTTTAACGAGGCGCTGAGCTGGGATCAGACCACTACCTAGTCATAACTAGGATTAGGGGTCTGTTCGCGGGTTGGCGTCATCGTACCGAGTGTCCTGAACCTGAGCCGACTTATAGCATCAAAAGCTGGAAGCTGCAGGATGCATCCATTAGGGATAAATATAATGAAAGGGTAGCCGAAAAGCTTGGCGATGTCAATGTCAGCAGTGAGAATGTGGAAAGTGTATGGCAGAACCTTAGGGATAGTATGATAAATGCCGCTGTGGAAGTGTGTGGAGAAACGAAAAGAGGCAGTAGTAATAAGCGTGATGCATGGTGGAATGAGGAAGTGAAAGAAGCAGTTCGAATGAAGAAGAAAGCATGGCTAGACTACTTAGCCTCGCGGAATGATTTTAATATGAAAGAGAGATACAAGCTGCAGAAAGTTAACACGAAGGCACTTATAGAAGAAGCTCGTGAAAGGTGCAGAATGAAAGCGGATGAAAGGTTGTCGTCCAATTTCCGGGATAATGCCAAGCTCTTCTGGAAAGAGGTAGGCAAGACCCGGAGTTGTTCGGCAATCTGCAATATGAATAAAGTGCTTAGTGTTAACAATGACGTCCTAACAGACCAAAGTGACGTCCTGCAGAGATGGAGTGAATATTATGGAAAGATGTATGCAAGAAAAGACAGATATGCCACATCGGGAAGTGGAGCTCACTTCGATGCTCCGGATCCCGATGTCATTGAAGTCATTAGTATGAAAGAAATAGAACAAGCGATAAGAAGTATGAAATGTGGTAAGGCTGCGGGAAAAGACAGAGTCACTGCTGAGATGATGAAGTACGGTGGGTCGCGTGTCTGGGACACACTATGTCTGTTATGCAACTTGTGCTGGCGGACGGGTGAGGTCCCAGATGACTGGCGAGTAGCAGTTGTAGTACCTATTTACAAAGGGAAAGGCTCGCGCCTAAACTGCTCCAGCTACAGGGCGATCAGCTTGGTCAGCTTAGCTAGTAAGGTGTATGCAAAGGTTATAACGGCACGAATGCAAGAAAAGTCTGAAAGGTATTTATGGGAGGCTCAATGCGGATTCCGACGTGGAAGAGGTTGCATGGATCAAATGTTTTCTCTCCGCATGATCGCGGAAAAGTTTCTGGCTCTTAGCCAGAAGGTTCTCTGCGCTTTTGTGGATCTAGAGAAAGCATTTGATAACGTTGTGAGAGAAACGCTGTGGGACTTGCTGCCAGGATATGGTGTGGACGGCTCGCTACTGCGGGCAATACAGTCGCTTTATAGGGACTGTAAGGCTTGCGTGCGAGTAGGGGTGGATGTGTCACCTCTTTTTGATGTCTGTACAGGCGTCAAACAGGGATGTGTCATGTCCGCCTGGTTGTTCATAGTGTATCTGGACAGTTGCCTGCAGAAGTTGAAAGATTTTAATATGGGTGTGAATTTGGGTGACTTTACAGTAAACTGTCTGCTGTACGCTGATGATGCGGTGCTCATGGCCTCATCAGAAGCCGACCTTCAGGCATTAGTCACTAATATGAAAGAGGGGTGTGAAAGTAAGGGTCTCCGCTTGAATGCAAGTAAAACTAAGGTTCTAGTATTTGAAAGAGGTGACGTAAGAACTAAATGCGAGATTAGGGTAAACCAGGAACGTCTAGAGCAAGTGAATGAAATTGTATATTTAGGAAGTATGTTTAGCGCGGATGGAAGATGTGATTCGGATGTGGAACGGCGAGTAGCTGCCGGAAACAAAGTTAACGGTGCTTTGTCCCAGTTAGTAAAGCGACAAAGCATCGTAAAAGAAGCACGACTGGCGATTCATAACGCAGTGCTAGTGCCAACTTTGCTTTACGGTAGTGAAACCTGGGTATGTCAGCAGATGCATGAAAGTAAATTGAATGCTGTGGAGATGCGATCACTTCGAAAGTTGTGCGGCGTTACCTTGGCTGGCCGAATACGTAACGAAGTGATACGCAATTTGGCAGGTTTGAATGAAAGTGTCAGCGTTAAGCTGGAAAAGGGCGTGCTCCGTTGGTTTGGACACGTCCAACGAATGAGTGAGGAACGATTGACGAAGAATATATATTGTTCAAAAGTAGAGGGTAGAAGGAGTCAGGGTAGGCCGAGACTTACATATGAAGACCACGTGAGCAGATTGCTCAAAAACGGAAAGGTCAAAAGTACTCGGATACCCAGACGTGCGTGTATGAAGCGATTGATGAATCTCGAAGAAGCGAAAGAAGTATGCATGGATCGCGAAGCCTGGCGATCTGTTCTCTCTGACTACCCCGTCAGGGATACAGCGTGAAGATAGTTAGTTAGTTAGTTAGTTAGAGATTAATTATTTTTACTAAAAAAACGGTTTTACTCACGTGTAAATTTAGAGATATGACCGACTAATGTCGGACCTAACGGAGGTCCTTTTTCAAGAGGATCGTCAAGCTACGTCGTACGCTGGCACTTGTTTATTTAGTAACTAGCTGTCCCGTCCGGCATCGCCCGTGACATACTTCGAACCCCGTGGCACCCATTCAATCCCGTAGTTAATTAATTTCACAGTAATGTATGAACATTTTCCAAATTCATTGATTACTTCTCCGCTCTCCAGGACAGGCGCACGGCCCGGTCGAATTATAGTTACACGAAATTAATTTCTTTGCGTTTTATTTTGAATTTGCGATAGCTCGTAAGATATTCATTTAATTTGCAAGGTGGAATAGGACAATATAATCTTCATGAAATGCTGAAGCCAACTAACGTAGTAAAAATGATAAGGAAAAATGGCATATTTGTGTAAATAGCCTTCAAATTACCGCTTTATAATTGATGGTTTTTTAAAGTATTTAAATGGATATAGTATATTATTCTTATGAGATAGACATATATCGTCGCAGATTTTTTATATAATTAAAAAAAAAATATAGTAATTATACATTATTTTGTTATATCTCAAAGGGTTTAGGCAGCGTTTTTGTTGAAAGCTCCCAGACGGCTTATTTTTTTCGACATCCCCAACAAATATCGTTATAATTTGGTCAATGTATACAAAAACTTAACAAATTATACATAAAAACCATCTATAAGAATCAATCTAACTATTTAAAAAAATCGTAATTCATTTCGTAGTTATAAAGATCTAAGCATACATAGGGACAGACCGCGAAAAACTACTTTGTTTTATAATTTGTAGTGATAATGAACATCGCTCACGAAAGTTATTATTCTAATATAGCAAACCGCTACGGTACGAGTTTTTTTTTATTTGAATGGTATTTGACAATATTGGGACACCCGAAACCAAAAGATATACAACGAAAAAACATTATTTTGATTACTTTTAATTGTAGTTACTGAAATTATATGACAAATCAGAGCAATATTTCTAAAAAGTAAACAGATCTGTTTTTCATTGACATGAATATCACTTCACTCTGGACTATGGACATCGAAATAAAAAGTTACAGAGTCGAGGCTGTGTGAATAATTCACACCGACCGGCGGGTGCTCTGATGTTTCAAATATCAAGGGTCAAACCAAATCCGAACAATTCGCTTGTTTCTTTCTACGCCTTGTATTCCAGAGTTCCACAATATTACGGTAGGCAATACATTTGTAATTTCAAGGAACCAATATAAGAGCAGCAGGGTCTACCAGCCAATACTTATTGATTTATTCACAACCTCCCTTGACCTTATACCAGCGTCCACAAAACTGACCAGCAGCTTAAATATTAAATAAACATTTCGGACTACATTCATAAATCGTAGGTATATTTACCTTGTTTACAGTCGATTTGGTTATTGTAATATGGGTTTGACATTTATCAGCTTAATTTAATATTGTTTGCACGATCAGTGTTTAATTATTTTAGATATTAAATTAACTGTATCAGCTTACATTTATGTGATTACAGTACTTGTATTGCGATAAAAGTAATGGTAAGTTAACGGCAAGTATTGGTACTGCAGGGAAAAAAACATAGTTAAGGGTTTTGGCAGGGTTTAGAAAAAGACCAGTTCTTTTTTGTTGTCGCGGGGAATGCCTTAACTCACGACGGTGCGTAAATAGCAATGTGCGTAAAAAGCCCCACACACATATATTTGAAATTGTTAGTCATTTGGTTTGGATGCGTTCAACAAATGAGTGAGGAACGATTGACGAAGAATATATATTGTGCGAAAGTAGAGGGCAAAAGGAGTCAGGGTGGGCCGAGACTTACATATTATGAAGAGCACGTGAGCAGATTGCTCAAAAACGGAAAATTCAAAAGTAATCGGATACCCAGACGCGCATATATGAAGCGATTAATGAATCTACAGGAAGCGAAAGAAGTATTAATAGATTGCGATTCCTCTCTGACTACCCCGTCAGGGATACGGTGTGAAGATAGATAGTTAATTAGTAATCTTGCATGTTAATCTTAACACGAGCATGTAGCACACAGGACATTTTAAAATGTAATTTATATTATGATGTATATCCGTCATACTTTTATTCCCAAAAGGGTTACAGGTATCAGGTGGTTGCGGTGACCGTATTGCCATGAAAATGAACAGACGCAGCTTGTTACCTGCTGTTGAAAATTTTTCAAGCCGCTCATAAGTCCTTCAACTTAGTTTAATAACTGCCATGTTACTAGCAACCGGGGAGCCGAGTCTACTATAGACAAGCCGTAGAATAGAACCAGAATCGCATTTTTTAGCTGACAAAATGTTAGTAGGCTATCAAAAATGTCACTGACAAACGGCCACTGGCACGGTAAGTGTTAATAAAATTCTATCGGCCGACCGATAAACGTCTATTGGAGTACGATTGTAATAGTAGAATACGACAAACTGCCAAAATTGTACAGGTGGCTTTCTATTAAGTGACAATTTCGATTCTTTTTCGGCACGATTGAAATAGCAGACTCGGCCCCCGGGACCAAGGGTTTAACGTGCCTTTCGACGCTCGAAAACGATTGTAAGTGGAAATGATACAAAGCGGTCACCCTTTTGAGGACCAGTCAGAGCGAAACATGATTAATGAAGTGATCGTTTACAAAACACTGTGGTACCGAGGCTACGAGCGCTTGCTTTCTTTAATATAAGTGTGTATAAAAGAATTCACTAACTAACTAACTAACTATGTGTATAAAATTAACTAACTAACTAATTTACTAATTAACTATGTGTATAAAAGAATTCGAAATCTAGAATATAATGTTTCCCTGGCAGAAATTGCTTTATGCGATAAGGCCGTCCATTGTACTGCTTTGATTGTAACAATATTTTCACTATGTTATTTACGTATCTTTTCTTGATGTACAATAAAGTACTCAATAAATAAATAAATAATTGAAATGCCTGTTATCTATATCAATATAGCTAAAATATCAAATACAACTAAGGAAAACCCAATCAAAGAAAAAGGATCTGACCCACGTGTATTTCTCTGAGACCTGCGACGAATGCTACATGAAGGCAACAGTAAGTCATCATAAGGAATTCGGCTAATATTTTTTTTTTCTCTCTTGTAGTGAATACACAACATAATAAATATTTCTATGAACACAATATGTAAGGTGCAATCCTTGTTGTTCATTTTTAATTAGCTTCTAATCTACTAAAAGATCCATGCGTATTATTCATTTTGCTCTTCGTAGCTTCCAAATAACTTTTTACAATAACGTTTAACCTTCCAATGTGATACGTAATTCCGAGTCAGTTCTAAATATAAATTATTATAGCAATTAATATGATAATTGCTTAATGCTATTTTATATATTTTGCCTCTGTAGCACGGTGGGTGGGTGTGTATCCGACTGCTACGCTAGAGGTCGTGGGTTCGATTCCCACCCAGGATAAAAAATTGTGTGATGAGCACAATGGTTTATTCTGTGTCTAGGTGTTATTTATCTATAATATATATGTATTTAGAAATATATAAGTATGTTTATCAGTTACCATAGTACAAGCTCTGCTTAGTTTGGAATCAGAAGGCGTTGTGTGAGTTGTCCCTAGGATATATATATATATATTTAAATTTTATTAATGTGAAAAAGACGACTTGGTTACATGACTCTTTCAGACAGTTATATATCAAATAGACATAGAAATTTGGTTCAGACAGTTCTATAGTTATGTATATAGTGTAGTGCGATACGTTGTCTAATTTTTGGATATCATAAATGCATCAAGCCAGTTTAAAGCTATGACCGGGCAGTTGTACTCGGTAAATATGGAGATAAACCACGCGTCAGAATTGCATATCAATCGGGTACGACGTCTTAAGGCAGGTAGGTAATTCACACATATACAAATTTTCCGTCGAAGATTACAGCAGTACATTTTTGACAGATTATTCAAGACAATATTAGTCAAGATAGCGTTCGATATATACCTACAAATTATTATAACGAAAAAATGTGAAGAGTTTCGACCAATTACGCGTAACTGATTGATTGAAAACCAACGTGAAAAGAAATCTTTGTGGCGTAAAATATTATGTAGTGACAAGGCTTGAGTCAGGCAGGTGGTTGGACGTTTGGGTTGGGTCATGTACGAACAATGAATGAGGCTGGCTACAAGGATTTATAATGAAAATGTACATGAAGACATTTTTGCCCTCAAATTGAAACCTTAATGTTATTGTTTGTTTTTCTACAGCTTGCTATTCTTCTTGTGCTTTTTCCATACTAAATCAAATTTCTAAATCAATATAACTGTCGGATGACTCTAGACTAGATTCTAGAAACATACTTCAAAATTTTAGGGTAGACATAGGCATATTGTCACGCCTTTATCTCAAAAGAGGTAGGCAGAGGCATACTATACGCCCACATTTTACCGTATGCTCTTCTGTCCCGCGTAACAGGTGTTGAGTTCATTGCCGCGTTGAAATGGACAGGCACAGGTTGTGGCGACTTGCTGTTAAAGTTTTTTTCAAGCCACCCATAAGGCTTTCAGTTGGGCTTAACGACTGCCATGCTACTGCCAACCGGGACCAACGGCTTAACGTGCCTTCCGAAGAACGGAAACGCAAAGCATGCAAAAGCACCCACTTAGATAGAGACTTTTAGAGTTCCAACCCGAAGAGAAGTTGCCTGTAGTAGATTGCACGATAAAACCGTCAATTATAGTTGTCAAAATAATGTAATTCTGTCTTTTCGTATTTTTGATAAAGCTTGGTCACACTTCAAAGCCGGTAAGTTGAGCCAGGGTGACCCCAATTTGCTGTTTCACGCCCAGTACACTCTGCGAGGTTTTATTAACAAGTACCAAGCTTGTGAAATTATAAACCTCTGTTGTACAGTATGGAGTTTGCTGTACCAATTCGTTTTGGATATAATTTTAAATCCTATCCCGAACGAATTGGTTTATATATAACCAGTAAATATAATTTAACTGGCTATGTCAAGAGTACCCTTAACCGGCGAACTCTTATAAAAGTAAAAGTAGCGAAAATTTTATGTTGGAATCGTAGAAATTAGAATGCCTTAGTCTCTGCCTAGACAAATATGATGATAGTATGTAGTAATGAGATAAGAGTAAGTATTTTCTAGAACAAATAAAAATTATCGCATGAAATTTAGTAAAACTTTATATCCAATATCGAAATGCAGTCTTACTCCTACTGAACATATTCCGTGAGAGTTGAAAACCGCAAAACCACATCGACCACAACTCTACACTTGCCAATTTTATATAACTGAAACACATTTGGCACCCAGTACTATTACTACTCACTAGAACTGACTAGCCGTTCGTACTGTTTTACGATCAAGTCAGTAGGTAAGGGAATTGTTTCAGGCAATGTTCGCTAAAGCTTTTTATAACCCATCGTTGTGCACTGCAGTCTCACACAGTATAGGTACAGGAGATTATTTTTATTGAATGAATATTTCAAAGCATGTTATATTGAAGTGCTTTTCTTGTATTACTGCAGTAAGTATTGCTATAAGTGTAAATTGTGGTAACGAAATAATGTTTGATTTTGTATTGGTTTTAGACTGTATAAAATTATGTTTATCACTCATTCGGGAATCCTGGGCATAGTCAGATAGATGTAAGGCCAACGTATGGTTTTAGTAGGCATAGCCATCCATGAAAACTTCTACCCCAAAAACAAACCCACCTCAGCATCCAAAGATCTGTAATAAGGCAGCTTGCACTTTTTTTGTAAATATAATTTTTTACTTTGAGATATATACTGAAAGGATATATTGAGCTACACCCGACTCATGATCTTTTAAGATGTTGACTACAAATATGACGAAACCTAAACATTGACAACTGAATAAGCATGTATAAGAAATATAAAAGTCACAAACCGATCATTAATTTTTATTTTTCATAATAAGCTACACAGTATGAAGCCGAGGCTCTATATTTTGTTGGGTGTCGTAAAATATTCTCTGCATTGTGTCTTGTTCGTGCGTAGGTTGCATTTGCTAATTTTTGCAGCATTATTATTCAATCATCCAAAACAGGAACAGTTTTTCCTTTCAATTTATCATTTTCACTTTTAACCTAGTCGCAATTGGTAAGGCTGAAAGAAAAAATGGTAAATTTATCATAATACGAGCTGGGCTGCAACTGGTGTGGTATAATTCGAGGATAGACACATAAAAAAGTAATTAACAAAGACACATAAAGATTACTAGAGAAACCTGTTTGTTGGTCAGCTATGTCCTATATTCTTTTATTCAATTTCAATTTATTTATTGTTTGTGACAGGTTTATTATATTGATGTTATAAATTTAATACAAATGTCCTTCCATAACATGCCTTACAGGCGTACAATATTTTTATTTTGAAAATAATAAAGATTTTAAATAATATGAATGTCAGTATTAAGTCTAAGAACATCTAACACTACCATTATATTAATTTATTCACTTGTCATAAATAATAGTCAGTACACAATGTCAAATATTCTTATCATAAAAGTATTCATCAATTGAATAATATGTCTTATTAGTTAAAAATATTTGTAGTCTGCCTTTAAATATTTTCATGCATTCAGATAATTTAATATAGTCAGGTAACTTATTATACAGTTGTAATAATAATAATATTATTAATGGCGATGATGACTACTAGGTACCTGATGGCGTGGTTACATTACCACGGGATTCGAAATCACGTCTGCAGACCGCGACAGGTGCCGTCTCCACGAGAATGACGAGCCTGTAACCACATGGTCAGCATCCATGGCAGACTTTATCCAAGAATAAAGTTAATATACAAAAAAAAGTGCTTTTTCAGCTGCAAAGAAAAGAATTAGTTCCATTAGATTTGGAAAAACAATTGGAGATTTGTTCGTGATTAGAACACATAAAGAGAACTTACCACTTTTTTAAAGAAAAACCAATAAATCTTGAAGAGCAGGCAAATATTCCATTAACGCCGCTCCAAGCTTCGTAATAAGCGAAATACATAGTTATTTTGGAATAACCATTTATAGATGCCGTGAACACAGGCGTGAACTTCCATATACAATTTATAAAAGATTACTTTTTTTTAGCGAAGTTTAAAAAATATATTTACAATCGACATCTTTTTGACGTCGATGTAGCTAGACGAATGACGTTCCAATTTTAAAATACTTTTTCGTTGGCATGGCTGCCAAGACATTGACCAATTGACAAAACTGTTTTATTTCTTTTTTTCTTTCCAAGTCTACCCTATGGCATGGAAACTAAGGCAGGCATACGGCCTTACAGAAATCGCAATTTGTTTAAAATCGATGACACACGGAGCGAAAGAATCAACAATCTACTCACCTCTCTCTCTAAATCTCAAGACTAACAATGACATTCCAATGTGACGTTTTATAACGTTACACAGTTTAGCACTCATTCCAAATATACTATTTCTAAATTGTTGAGTCCTACACCTATCTATGTGACGTGTATTTTTATGTCTTTTACTAGATAGGGTTTTATATTTCTTTACGTCCTGCTTTACTTTTATTAAGGCCTCATAAATATACACGGAAGGCAGGGTCAGTATTCTTAAAGGGCTTGCAGGAATCGGTCTGATTGAGTCCACATATACTTCTGATGCATTTCTTTTGGGCCCAAAAATTCTTTGTGCACCGAGTTACACCAAAATAAAATGCCATATCTGAGAATAGACCCAACATTTGCATGATAAGCTGTTAATAGCGTTTCTTCATTTGCAACTTTTCTTAGCATATACAGGGCATAAGAGTATGAGTTTAACTTGCTACAAATTTGATCGACATGGGTTTTCCAATTCAAATCTGAATCAATATAAACACCACTTTCATATATTAAATAACACCACTTGCACTGTTCCACAACATTTACTTTGTAAACCTGACCGGTTTCGCCTCCTGTGTACCTTTGAGAATGCCGTGAGGCGAAACAACAACAACAAGTACAAGTGGTGTTATTTGATATGTGTAGCAAGTTCCACCAAGCGCCATCAATCAACACTATAAATAATCTTTATTCTTTTCTCATGGCAATTCTGATGGAATTCCAAATGGGTAGCCGATGACCTACATACATAAATTTCATCGTGCCTGTCGGGGTAGGCAGAGACTATGGCGTTTATCCTATTCTGATTATTATTAATTAGTATCATTAAAATCCAATAGATAGATTTTGCGCGATATTACCAAACATTTATCCACACATTGAAATAACCTATGAAGTTTATAGTAATTAACACAAATATTTTCACGCTGTATCTCTGACGAGGGAGACAGAGAGGGCAGATTGTCAGGCTTCATGATCCATACATTCTTCTCTCGCTTCCAAATTAATTAATCGCTTCATACGTAATTTTTGCACGTTTGAGTATTGGAGTACTTTTGACCTTAAAGTTTTTGAGCAATCTCCTCACGTGGTCCTCCTATGTAAGCCTTGATCTAACCCTGACTCTTTCTACCCTCCACTTTTGCACAATATCTATACTAATATATAGAGCTGTTTTTATTTTGTTTTGTTGAATGCGCAAATCTCAGGAACTACAGTTCAGCCCATTTATCGAGGAAGGCTATAGGCTATATATCATCACGCTATACAATATTGTTGAATTTACGAACGATGGGATCAAATAGGTGCGACGGGAGTTCGAAGTATGTCAGGGGCCAAGCCGTGGGGATCACCTAGTTATACACATTCTTCGTCAATTTTCTTCATTTATTCATAAAATAAATAGATAAATATCCATCACGCCTTATCAGTGGCAGAGGCATATTATATGCCCACTTTTCACCGTGTGGATTCCTGTCCCACGTAATAGGTTCTGAGCCCATTGCCGTGTTGAAATGGACAGACGCAGATTGTGGATAAATGCTGTTGAACTTTTTCAAGCCGCCCATAAGGTCTTCAACCAGGCTTAACGACTGCCATTTTACTGGCAACCGGGACCAACGGCTTAACGTGCCTTCCGAAGCACGGAAACGCTCGCAAATGTAAATGCCACAAAGTGGTCACCCATTCGAGGACCAGCCATAGTGAAAGTAGCGTAACTCAGTGATCGTTAACAGAACACTGAGACCGCGGGGCCACGAGCGCTTCAATTTATTCATTAGACCGGTACAAACCAACGGGCATCCCTTTTCCAACAAAACGCTGACACTATTATTCAAACTTGCCACGTTGCGTAGTTTATTAGCGTAGCTAGTGGAACACTATATTTTTAACTTTTGACACTTGGTGGACTTGGTGGAACTTGCTACACCTTAAGGCAGCCTCAAAGGCTATTCATGTGTTACAGTATCATCTTTATAATCTTAATGAAGGTCCAAATCTGTCAGGTTAATAAAGTATGTTGTAGAACAGTAGGTATAATATATACAATATGTCCGGTTTACCTATTTCTACCCCTTTCTACTACTGAGGCACTAACTTAAATGGCACCTTTTTGCGTCACATAATTATTAAGCATGCATCAATCTTACAAAAAAGTATTGTAGTAACTTTAAAATCGATAAAATAGCTTCTGTATTACTAAAGTAATAAAAAAGAAAAAAAATATAATACCGTATCTGGGTTGGATAGAAACAGAACAAAAATTACTCAAAGAATAAATAGTTCATCCAATCCATCCATTCAAATGATCCCCCATATCCTGGCCAGCAGCCAAAAAGAGTGACCACACTTTTGGCATTGTTCTAGATTTTAAATAAATTAATAGTTAAAAATCTTTTTTAAAACCAGCTTTTATTTAAATGCGCAATTTTTTTTTAATTCTTTTGTACTTTCAAATAATACCCATTTTGTAGGAAAGTATATTGAAACGCTAATGTATCAGGTGAGAGGAAAGGGGGCCCTGAGAGATAAATAATATCACTTTACATATGACGTCACTTTATGTTTCGAGTTTTGATCTATTCTCAGCAAGTCCTCGCATTTGATAATCATACTATGCACATAACAAATCCGCTACATTGGGTATTCCACCATGTTGGATGTACAATGATGTCATATAGCTATGCAATGCATTGTCATCCTAACTAAACGAGTATACACGAGGGCGGGAAAAAGATCTTCTGTCGTCTTTGAACACAGATAAATTGCAAAAAGCCGTAAAGATGTTGCAAGCGCTTTTTTCCGTCTTTGGTAGCGATACACAGGAGCTCCCCTGAGCTGCACCTGATTGCAAACGTCAGCCCATGTTAACTGCCCGAGATATAGTAACTCTTTTGACTTTTGAAGAGATTCCTTATTGAAACTGGATCACATAAACAAGTCACAACGCGTGCGAAGCCGCAGGCAAAAGCTAGCACAGATATAAGTGAAGTAAAAGTGCAGATCAATCTTTACGACCTCGCAATTCTGAATTCTAACTTATTTTAGTTTGAACACCTGTGAATTATTGGAGAGTGATTTTCGGATTGGGTTCAACTATTCAATTTCAAATCCTAGCTAGTTGTAATAGAGTTGAGAATTGTATAAAAGCTATTCAAACCAGATTAGGTTCTGACGACATTTCTATTAGTGTGCTTAATCAAAATTAGTTTTGCGTCAACTCGAATGATAAGTTAAAAATCGATTTGATGACTGACTCGGTGGTGTTAGTTGTAGTGTATACGACTGCCACGTGGAGGCCCCAGGTTCGATTACCAGGGGGCCTATTCTACTATTGGATAGCAGTAGAATAAAACCAGAATCGCTGTCTGTAGCAGTCAAAATGTTAGTCAAAATCAAAAATGCAATTGACTAGCGGCCACTGGCGCGGTACGGGCTCGTAGGATTCTATCGGCCGAACGATAGAAGTCTATTGGAGTACGATTGTAATAGTAGACAACGAAAAATTGACAAATTTAAACCGGTGGCTTTCTATTTCGATTTCGATTCTATTTCGATACGATTGAAATAGCAGACTCAGACCCCTGGTCGGAATAAATATTAGTGTGATTCAGAAATGTTTGTTTTGGAGTTTAGATGTTTCTTATGCATGTATCTAGAAATATATAATGCATTTTTATTAGTTGACGAGATCCCATACCACAAGCTTTTATTAGCTTAATTTAGGCTATTCGGAGTTCTGTAAAAATAAAATGTCCCAAGATTTCTTCATACTTTTATTGCCGACAATGAAGCTTCCGAGAATCGATAGGATGATTGTTAAAGAAATGCTGTAACTATACTAGCGACATGCAATGATGGCCGTTTGACTTCTTAATAATACGAGGCAACTCTTTTGCAAAAAAAACGAGCCCTTAAGCAAATAACTATTTTATAGTTACTATTAGTTTATTTGACAGTTTTAGGTATTGTTATCCTCAGAATTTTATAAATTAATTAGGAAGGAATAGTTTTCATCAGTTTTATTATAACATTTTGATTAAATTATTGAAAAATAATGTTTTACCTCAAAACACTATTATTGTACCTGCTCGCTAAATAAAAATGAAACGCGTTAATTTCTTTGTTTTTCTTGGATACATTAAAAGCAGATAAAAGTTTAGTATTGAGTGTGACCCCCTCTTGCTGAAATCACGACTTGCATTCGTCTGGGCATGCTAGCGAGTATATTTTTTTATGGTTTCTTGGGGAACACGTTCCCACTCCGCGGTAATCACATTCTTTAGCTCTCTGATGGTCTGCGGAGCCGGCTGCACTGATCTCACCCGTCGCTTCAGAACGTCCCAGACATGCTCTATGGGATTAAGGTCCGCACTTCTAGCTGGCCAGTCCAAACGACGAATTCTGACTTCTAGCATATACGCTTCCACATCGCCAGACCGGTGGGCGCCAGCGTTGTCGTCCATAAAAATTGAATTTTCGCCAAGAGCGGTTAAAGCGGCTTGTGCATAAGGAATTAGAACTTCCGTTATGTATCGGTGTCCAGTCAGTGTACCGTTTTCGATGAAGACTAACTCCGTACGATCCATAGAATTTATTCCTGCCCAAAACATAACAGAGCCCCCTCCTTAAGGTGTGATTTCTTCAAAACATGCCTCTGCAAAGCGTTCTCCTCGTCTACGTAGCACTCGCCGACGCGGTCTTCACCATGCAGAGATATTCTGGCTTCATCGGAGAACAATACCCTATCCCAGTCTTCATGAGTCCATGACACACAATTTCGAGCGAAGCTAAGCCTGGCAACTCGATGTACACGGAGTAATTTAGGGCCGCGTGCCGGGCGATGACTGTGTATATTAGCAGCGAGAAGCCGTCCATAGACTAATTTGCACATTTCTTACTTCTTCGAGGCCTTCTCATGACGGAACCGGTCTCTTGATAGCGCTGCCAGGTCATTTGAACTATCGACTGACTCACATTTAGCCTCTGAGCCACGAAGCATTGGCTGCAACCTTCTTCAAGCAGCGCAATAATTTTGCTCGCTTTTATCACTTTATCTACCATTATCGAGATTCCTAAACAGCAATAACAATACTTTTAAATGTCAAGGACATCAGATAATTTAATAAAGATTTACAAAAAGTTAATTAGAGTCGATATTAACTATTGGGAATTCGTGCCACAAAATGTAGTTAAAAGTTGTTTTCTTTGAAAACCAGGCTCAGTCAAAAATATTAATTTGGAATGTACTCTTATAAACATTATGGCACTTTTATAACTGGCCAGTAACATGTTCAAATGATTATAACCTTTTTGGTATTTTATTTTTTTCAGCCAGGAAGAAAATTGAAACCGCCCGTTTTTTTTGCAAATGAGGGTAAATAAATGTAATATAAATAATGTAATGTAATAATAATATATTATAAATGTGAAAGATTGTATGAATGTTTGTTACTCTTTCACGTAAAAACTTCGAATGAATTTTAATGAAACTTTACAATAATGTAGCTTATACATCAGAATAACACACAGGCTACATTGTATCCAGGCAGCAAGTTCCTGTCGGGAACGGGAACGGGAAAACTTCTCTACGCGGGCGAAGCCGCGGGCGTAAACTAGTATTACAATAATTAAAAAAAAAAATAAAAAAAAACTTTTTATGAATTAAAATACCTTACGTAGTTACTTTAAAAATGTTTGTTTTAAGGTATTTAGGTATTTAGGTTATTTTATATTAATATCAATCAGAAATATCTATATTATTTTCGTGAGACAAAAATGTGGAATCAACGGCCATCAGAGCATGCCGCTAGTGTAATTAACGAACTTATTTGCAAATCTATACTAATATTATAAAGCTGAAGAATTTGTTTGGTTGAACGCGCTAATCTCAGGAACTACTGGTCGGATTTGAAAAAATCTTTTTGTGTTATATAGCCTATTTATCGAGGAAGGCTATAGGCTATATATCATTACGCTACTACACGGGGGAGCAGAGCAGTAATCATAAATGTCGACATATCGGGAATTTTTTTATGCATCATTGTAGAATTTATAATCGACGGGATTAAATAGGTGCGACGGGAGGTCGAACTATTCCACGGGCGAAGCTGTGGGGGCCATCTAGTAAACTAATATTTATTTAATAATATTTGTCTGCTTCTGATGAAGACTTCACTATGGTCACGTCAAAACTACGTAAGTTCATATCCTCAGCAATAAGCTGAAAGAGCATACAGTGTACAGCAGTGAAAATTAATGAAGCATTTTGATAGGTAATGTATTACATTGAGATACAGAGATTATGTTAGAAATATTTCGAGAAAAATAAGTCAAGGTCTATACATTTTCTGAGTGCACCATCCAAAGATTTATTAATTCATTTCGTTGTAGCTACCTGTTAGTTATGCACTCCTGGTACTTACATCTCTGAAATCCAAAGCCGTACGCCTGAACCATTACGGTTGCGTTTGGTACTAAAATACTTTTAAACTAAGAAAGCGTGTCTACTAAATCTTTGAATGCATTGTACTATTTTGGTACGAGAAATAACATGACATTTTGAATTTCACATGAACAGCTTTTAAAGTTATGTGGACTAAATTTATATTAAAAGTTGCTTAATTTTACAATTTTGTACTGTTGAGAATATAATTAGTTCCCAAAGGGTTGTACTCGCGTATCAATTTCACCTCCACTACTAACTTCAGGAGTAACAAACATTTTAACAAAGTTTCAACCTCTGTTATTTACGAAACTAGCCGAGAAATAATCAAATTAATTAATATAATGAACTTATTATTCTTGTTTAAGAAAATACAATATTAATAGCCTATTATAGGATTCGAAAATTGAAGCACTCGTGGTCCCACGGACTTGGTGTTCTGTAAAAGATAACTGCGTCAAGCAACTTTCGCTATGGATGGTCACGGATAGTCACCTTGTGGTAATTACATTTGAGAGCGTTTCCGTGGTTCGGAAGGCACGTTAAGTCGTTGGACCCAGTTGCCAGTAACATGGCAGTTGTTAAGTTGAAGGCCTTATGGGCGGCTTGAAAAGTTTCAACAGCAGGTAGCCACTACCTGCGTCTGTATATTTCTACACGGCAATGAGCTCACCACCTATTACGTGGGACATGAATACACATGGTGAAAAGAGGGCATTTAATATGCCTCTGCCACCCCTTCAGGGATAAGGTGTGATAGATAAATTAAAACGGTTAACCGTTGGCCCACGTTGTAGGCACTTTATAACAGTTAATGGTGGTGGTACGTTGTGGGCATAATATAACAGTGGACAGGCTTGGTAGGGTGGTGCGCACTAGGTAACAACAACACACCTACATCCACCCATCAGGTACGGTTGGTAATCCCTGTAAGGAACACTATCTCAAAGAATCACCGGTGCACCAGCTAGCAGAACATGAAGATAGGGAGTGAGTATGGACCAACCTGGAGCAGAGAAATACCAGAATTTATAAAGAGAGGGCGCCAGGTATCTCTCCATCAAACGAATAATGCAATTAAAAACACAAGTTTCAATAATTAATTACATTTATTTAAACTATATCCATATGTAGACACAAGTATTCATATATGAAAGTGAAAAGAAATGGCTTAATCATGCATAGTGGGATCCATATATATGGCCACTTAAAAAAAAGTTTATATTTAGTACAAATAAAAATTTTAACCATAGAATGGAAGTGGGTCTGGCCTAAAATGACAAATATAAAAGCAGTTGTCAGATGCCTTAAAAATATCTAAATTATATACAGACATACAGTTAAACTATCTCTGAGTTTTGTTAACACACAACACCGCTTCCTATTATCATCATCATCCACTACAACATAACAAGGTAAAAATAAAGTTTCACATTAATATTCCATAGTTATAATAAAAAGATTATAAAATATGTGTAACGTCACATCGGTAGTCCAATATATTAAAGTAGTTGAAATCTACTTAGGTAACAGAGAATTGAATATTTAAAGTTAAAAGTTATTCCTTTTAAACTATCAACATCAGTCGGCCTTTACCGAGTTATTATACATAAAAACTAATTAAGGATTACTACTTATCTGGATATAAGTTTGAGGAACTCCAAATCCTTCACATCTCTTCCTATTTTAGAAGTCCAGTTAGTAGGTAACCAGAGTTGAGAAAAATATCCTCTTCTTTGAACATTGTCTCAGTTTTATTAGAGGTGCCTTCTTACAAACATTCACAAAAAGTAAAAAAACGTAGCATACTTAGAACGTAAAACACGTTAAACTACCAAATATTATGAAGATCTAAAATAAAGAACTAGAAAAGAAAAAAAACCCCTGTAACAACAGAAAAGTTACAGATATTAGTAATTTGTAATAAAAATCACTTTCACCCTCAACATTCTGTTAAGGAATAGCGTCTAAAAGATTATATAGTTTTAACTTACCACTTGTTTCACTAGATCATTCTACCATCAATATTTTTCATGTTATTTGCTAAGTCTCTTGATAAGCAGACTGAAATACAAAGTACAACCATCGTAAGAACATATTATTCGCAAACGCCAAGTAATCTTACCGACTACGAAGAAAACGAATCAAAACAAATATTCTGACCTCATAATAACAATTATTGTGTATACATATTTGCTATAAAGACACTTCGGATATTAATCCGAATTAAATGACCATGACCAGGCATTTTCTCATGACGCCATATCGTAGAAAAAGAACGAGCTCCTTTCTTTTCCTTCGCTCGATTACGGCAGGCTAAAGTCATACGGCCTATACAGCCTTGACAAAACATTGGCAGAATAAACAATACCAACATAAAAACCTTACTATTCCTGTTTGTCACACCGCACGCAATACATTATCTGTGGATGTAAGTCAGGACAGCTAATCTATCTAAGTTCAATGTCCAGCACCAAACTGAAAGACACCATAGACAGCACGCTTTAATTTTAGAACGCCCCAAAAGACTCGAAACGACCTTGACAGTTTTGACAACGTCAAACTCATGTCGTTCAAAACAAAAACAAACAGAATGAAATGTTAGAACATATTAAATAATTAGACAAATAAGTTTAGAGTTATAACTATAGTATCGTGAAAATTGAGTTTGTTTCCACCAAAGGGATGTATATAAAAATAAGGTTAGTAAATCAAATCTTATGAATATGTAACCGACACTCAGAAGTGTTACAAAGTAAATGAATAATATTTAATATCATGATCTTATAATTTTATTAAATAAAATACAATATCAATAGGCTATTATAGTATTCCTGCAGAAAAAATGAGGGCCATTATTTACAAATACCTTTTAATTTCTGCGAAAAGATTTTAAGACGTCTGTAATTATGTGTGGTTAAATGTCAAATTCTATTTATATCTGGCATTTAAATTACGAATGCCTCCTTCAAATAATGTAAAAATGCGTGACCGCTGTACAATTATTTTAAATACCATACGATTACCCTGAGGTCCTTTGTGTATGACCAAAGTGGAAGTAATGTGATAGAAGTGCGAAATGACGGATACAGATTTTTAGGGTCGTACTTCTATAGGTCTTACATTTTTATATACATTATGTACACTGTCAGATTGATCTTAGCATTCAGCTAGATCAAAATAATGTGAGGGTATAGATTGTTTAAGCACTTATAATGTGGTCTTTCGGCACAAAATTTTAAAATTTCATATAAGCTGTCAATGTAGTATACAAACTAAGTAAAGTAATAATAGTAAAAAAATTAAAACGTTTTCTGAATTGATGCTTTAGGCGCTAACAATAACGTCATGCTTGGGTTGTGAAAAAAATTGTAAATTAAATATTGTAGACTACCTTAAATATTGACTGCCTCGGTGGCGCGGTGGTAGTGTATGCGACTGCCGCACTTGAGTTCCCGGGTTTCATTCTCGGGTCGGAACAAATATTTGTGTGATCCACAAATGTGTGTTTCGGAGTTTGGGTGTTTCCTATGTATAAGATGTATGTAATTAGAAATATATAAGTATGTTTATTAACTATCCCAAGTTTATATTAGCTTACTTTGGGCTAGATGGCGCTGTGTAAAAAGTGTCCCACAATATTTAATTTATTATAAATCAAATACGCTAACTTTAAACATATCTGTTTCGTTTTTTGATCAAATACTCGATTTGGTCTTTAGCATATATTTCATTTGGCATTTCATTTTGATAAATAATTTCATTGGGATATCTAAATTTGATGTAGGCGTCCCAGGTGACTGCTTGAACATCTAATATAAAATTTTCATGTGAGTCTACGATAAGGTTACGACAAATGAAATGATATCCATAAACCAGTAGCTACTAATATACATATTGAATTGAACACACGAAAACTTTGAAAACAACAGAACAATATCTCCTTCGTACATAATAAAAACTTGGCAACTGTTTCTTGAAGTGCTTACTCAACTATGCGTGGGGATGAAAAGGACGCGGTTATACAAATAACATGTTCACCTGCTCTAGCTTAGGGATTTTTCCTTCAGCACTTCACAGGGCGATTATGATCAAGACTTGTAAGTTGCAAGTTGGAAAGATAATGATAAGTGATATGTAACTTACAAGTTAGTG
Organism: Thumatha senex; assembly: GCA_948477245.1. Taxonomy (NCBI): domain Eukaryota; kingdom Metazoa; phylum Arthropoda; class Insecta; order Lepidoptera; family Erebidae; genus Thumatha; species Thumatha senex. The sequence continues at coordinate 29,296,133 of OX419732.1, forward strand.
AAATAAGGAAGTGTAAGAGATAAAAAAAATGAAGTGAAGCGATGCTAGGGTAGGTTCCAATCATTTTTGGGAACACTCCCCATCATCATCCGAGCGTCTGTCCCAGTTGCGTCTCGCGACGCCCGGGGTCTGCTTTCCTACATTTTCTCCTCCACTTCGCACGGTCGTCGGCATCCCCTGTAGCGAGACCATTGGCACGCATATCATCCCTTACGACGTCAAGCCAGCACTTCTTGGGTCTTCCCCTCTTACCGGGACCCGGCGGGGCTGATTTTTGGGAACATTGATTTAAACAATAAAGCTTGATTTAGGATAATGTATGTTTACTCAAGCAAGTATCTCTGTAATATTGAACGCAGCCAGCGGATAACCATGTCTACGAATTCAATCGCGTCAGAAGAGAACAGAAATCGTCGCTCAATCAAGAGCTACAGAAAAAATGGCAGTTTTCATAGTTTACTCTTACCATTGCGCTACAATAGACATACATATATACATTCTATCAGCCGGCCGATAGAATGTTATTAACACTTGTAGCGTCCTAAGTAGCTCTTAGTTTGCATTTGGGGTAGTCTATATTAATATTTTGATAGCTAAAATAGCTATTTTGTATCTATTCTGTAGCTTGAGAACTGTGGTTGTGAAATATATTATAGTTTTAGTACACTACCTAGTTTTGGACTAATCGCAATAGAACCGCTATAGAATAGAACTAGAATGGCTTTCTATTTGAAAATAGTAGACTTGGCCCCGGTTCTTCACCGCCCTCCACCACCGTCTCGGTGCGGGCCCCACTTTTCCGTACAACTCACACTCGCTTTATTCACTCGCTTCATCATTGTTTGGCAAGTTACTATTAAATATATAAGTATTTGAAATTGTTAGAGTTTGGTTTCATTCACAAGCCACGGTTCTAACAATATACATAAAACTCAAAAGCTAAGTATTATTCACCGCTAGTAACACAAAATTTCATGAGCGTACCCTTGTTCGAAAATATTTATGTATTTACAAAACTACTATGTAATTTACACGTCATAAAATAAACTTTACTTATTCAATAAAGCTTTTTCTTATCTCACGATCAAGCATATTCTCGGCAACCGCGACCTCGCTTCGACCAGCACACAACCTTCCGTTAAAAATTCACTCTCAGTTTCATAATACCCTCAAGGCTCTGCCAGGACAGGGTCGTAGGTAAATATGTTTGTTGTTAGTTGCGAATCGAGGACAGATAGATGGGCCAATACTTCGTTATCACTATTGTGCTGAAGGCATGTACTAGTTGCTTTAAAACTGCATGGTACCAACCAAAAAAACCTCTGGAATAATAACATCGAATTATAAAATAATATAATGAAAAAAAAAAAAAAAATCTTAACTAAGTAGTCAAAGAGAACAGATCGTCAGCATACTTCTTTCGCTTCTTCAAGATTCATTAATCACTTCATACACGCACGTCTGGTTTTCCGAGTACGTTAGACCTTTCCGTAAATAATTATATTGAAAAAGAGGAAAATATTTTTGTTGATTATTTTATATTGCATTTGATAACGTTGTGAGAGAAACGCTGTGGGACTTGCTGCCTGGATATGGTGTGGACGGCTCGCTACTGCGGACAATACAATCGCTTTATAGGGACTGTAAGGCTTGCGTGCGAGTAGGGGGGGATGTGTCACCTCTTTTTGATGTCTGTACAGGCGTCAAACAGGGATGTGTCATGTCCGCCTGGCTGTTCATAGTGTATCTGGACAGCTGCCTACAGAGGTTGAAAGATTTTAATATGGGTGTGAATTTGGGTGACTTTACAGTAAACTGTCTGATGTACGCTGATGATGCGGTGCTCATGGCCTCATCAGAAGCCGACCTACAGGCATTAGTCACTAATATGAAAGAGGGGTGTGAAAGTAAGGGTCTCCGCTTGAATGCAAGTAAAACTAATGTTCTAGTATTTGAAAGAGGTGACGTAAGAACTATATGCGAGATTAGGGTAAACCAGGAACGTCTAGAGCAAGTGAATGAAATTGTGTATTTAGGAAGTATGTTTAGCGCGGATGGAAGATGTGATTCGGATGTAGAACGGCGAGTAGCTGCCGGAAACAAAGTCAACGGTGCTTTGTCCCAGTTAGTAAAGCGACAAAGCATCGTAAAAGAAGCACTAATGGCGATTCAAAAGGCAGTGCTAGTGCCAACTTTGCTTTACGGTAGTGAAACATGGGTATGTCAGCAGATGCATGAAAGTAAATTGAATGCTGTGGAGATGCGATCACTTCGAAAATTGTGCGGCGTTACCTTGGCCGACCGAATACGTAACGAAGTGATACGCAATATGGCAGGTTTGAATGAAAGTGTCAGCGTTAAGCTGGAAAAGGGCGTGCTCCGTTGGTTTGGACACGTCCAACGAATGAGTGAGGAACGATTGACGAAGAATATATATTGTTCAAAAGTAGAGGGTAGAAGGAGTCAGGGAAGGCCGAGACTTACATATGAAGACCACGTGAGCAGATTGCTCAAAAACGGAAAGGTCAAAAGTACTCGGATACCCAGACGTGCGTGTATGAAGCGATTGATGAATCTCGAAGAAGCAAAAGAAGTATGCATGGATCGCGAAGCCTGGCGATCTGTCCTCTCTGACTACCCCGTCAGGGATACAGCGTGAAGATAGTTAGTTAGTTAGTTAGATTATTTTTATTTTTACGCATACGCTTAGGTTATGGACTGAGCATTCTGCCACGGGCCTAACGTCAACAAGCATCTTCAAAGTTTTTGACAGGATTTGTAGCACCACGAGATTTTAAAAGAAAAACTTTTGCTAACACAGACGTTTTACAAATCAGATTTTAGAACCCCCTGGTTTTGCTATGTTTGTCGTCTGGTAAGTTAGATTTATTTTCACACAGTTTTTACCAATGAATGCAATGATTGACACACGTGTTTGAACCCCCGGGTGCGCTTAAATAGTGATTAATAAAATCAACATTGCCAAGTATCTACGCAATTGTATGTGCTACACAGCGCTACGAAGTTACGTGGTACTAGGTCGGAGCTTTACGTAGCAGTTCTACGAAGTTTGATAAAGCTACGAAAGAAGTCAAGTATCCAATGCCGTGAATTCAAGTCCTGTTACCGTGGACTATACTACAGAGACTCTTAACGGTAATATACTGTAAACGCATTGGAGATTATGTGATTCAGTAGTTTAGGTTAGAGAATTTGGAGTCAGAGGGTTTACGTTCTCGCAGTCTGTTTAGTAGAAGCGGTTGATACGACACTTCTTATGACATACAACATAGCAATATATGACGTTTATGGTTTTTCACCAATTTGTTTGTTTAAGTTACAAACATTATAAGTATAATTCACAATCTAGATTTTTCTTCTTACTTATACAAAGCATTATAATTTTTTTGTAAAATTATCTATACCTACTTAGAACCTTAGAGAAATAAACTTGAGATTCCTTCTATTTGTGGTCGTCCAAAATTTACGTCTGTAATGAAATTTAGAACTCCATAGTCATATTTAATGTGATCTTAGAGGAAATATGTGATTTTTGAGAATTTTGTGTATGTTCTCTTTGTACATGGTGTCATTTTAAATTTTTAAATTTATTTTGAATTACGCTTTCCTCCTGGTGACAAGTTACGGCCATCCAAAGTTTTGAAGGAACTGTATAGTCTATCTACAGTGGCCCTCAATTTGATAGACAATGAACCCTTTCATGCCCCGCCTGAACAAACCGAGATTGTAAGACAATTACGATATTTCAAGGAAGTATAGTAATAATGGCTATATTTTATGCTATACCCGTTGCCAAAATGATTATGTAATGACAACATAGTTTAAGAAGATATACTCGTAGTTTATAAGAATAAAATAGAAAAGATTAGTGAAAATTTGTCCATGAGTGTACAATAAATTAATTTTAAAATTAAAGAAGCGCTCGTGGCCCCGCGGTCTCAGTGTTCTGTAAACGATCACTGAGTTACGCAACTTTCACTATGGCTGGTCCTCGGATGGGTGACCACTTTGTGGCATTTACATTTGCGAGCGTTTCCGTGCTTCGGAAGGCACGTTAAGCCGTTGGTCCCGGTTGCCAGTAAAATGGCAGTCGTTAAGCCTGGTTGAAGGCCTTATGGGCGGCTTGAAAATTTCAACAGCAGGTAGCCACAACCTGCGTCTGTCTATTTCAACACGGCAATGGGCTCACCACCTATTACGTGGGTCAGGAATAAGGCGGATCCTTCGGGGATAAGGCGTGATGGATATTTTTTTTTTTTATTTAGAATTGATGTGTATTTTCTTCAAGGTTATACGTATATGCTTAGAATACAGACCGGATACCTTGTTGTTTTTACTTTCGCTCTCTCTATAACCCATAGTTTGATACCATCCTTACTAATATTATAAATGCAAAAGTAACTCTGTCGCGCTTTCACGCTAAAAATATTGAACCGATTTAAATGTAATTAATAAATAAATAAATATTGTTGGGACAACTTACACAACGCCATCTGATTCCACACTAAGCTAAGTAAGCTTGTACTATGGTAACCAAATAACTGATAAACATACTTATATATTTCTAAATACATACATATTATAGATAAATAACACCCAGACACAGAATAAACCATCGTGCTCATCACACAATGTTTTATTCTGGGTGGGAATCGAACCCACGACCTCTTGCATAGCAGTCCACCGCGCCACAGAGGCAGTCAATTGGTACAGAGATTGTCTAGAGCTTGACAAAGGACATGTGCTACTTACTACTAACTAGTTCTAGTAGGAAACGAGAACGGGAAAGATACACCACGCTTGCGAAGCTGCGGTCATCAGCTGGTAATTAAATAAATAGGAAAGTTTTTGTCAGTTCCCCTTTCACGTTGTAATAAATCAACGGATTTACATGATTTTCAAAATGGATATAAAACGCGAAAGATTGTAGGTATGGATAGATCTTTGTTAGTTAGAATGGATTTTGATGAAACTTTACAATGATATAGCTTACACATTAAAATAACATATAGGCTACTATTTATTCCGGGAACAAATTCCTGTGGGATACGGGAACGGGAAAACTTCACCACGCGTCCGGAGCCGCGGTAGTCAGCCATATTGAAAAGTGCTATGACAAATTTTATTCCTACAAAACGTTTCATTCTCTCTAAGACGTTTTTGAGATAATCTACTTTTGCGTTAACCAGTCTGAAGGTCATCCCATGATTACATACACTGCCCAGTAGCAGATATATTACTAAGTAAACCAATAGTACAGTTCAACCTACACACACAATATTGACAACCAATTCTTCGGCTATCGAATTTCCCTCGCTAGATTAGGGTCGAGCTGTAATAAGCCCCGGGTGGCCTCACAAAGCCACGCGGTCCTTACTTGCAAAGGCTAGACTGATAGGATGACGGGGCAGAAAATAATATTAAACAGTAATCTCACAATATCAATACAATGATATCACATACAAAACTTATTATCGTAGATATTACAAATATTTAAGCATTTATTGGTTAAAGAAACTGCTAGTCATACATTCCTAAAAGTCTTTATTGTGTTAACTATTTAGATTTACCTCACACTCAATTGGATTAATTTAAAAAAAAAATCTCTGATAGTGGTTGCCAACATTATAAATATCCATCACGCCTTATCCCCGAAGGGGTGGCAGAGGCATATTATATGCCCACTTTTCACCGTGTGGATTTACCTGTCCCACGTAATAGGTGGTGAGCCCATTGCCGTGTTGAAGTAGACAGACGCAGGTTGTGGCTACCTGCTGTTGAAATTTTTCAAGCCGCCCATAAGGCATTCAACCAGGCTTAACGACTGCCATTTTACTGGCAACCGGGACCAACGGCTTAACGTGCCTTCCGAAGCACGGAAACGCTCGCAAAATGTAAATGCCACAAAGTGGTCACCCATCCGAGGACCAGCCATAGTGAAAGTTGCGTAACTCAGTGATCGTTTACAGAACACTGTGACCGCGGCGCCACGAGCGCTTCAACATTATAAGGGTAGTTTACCCACCAAATTGAAGTTATTTAGTGTCAGATTCCGGCTGGGTGTTGAAAATTGAGTGAGTCTCCCGATAATTTAGTTAAAGCTTTTGATCTAGTATTTAAATTGTCCTCTAATAATGTTATTAATTACACCCATGGTAGTTTAAATAACAAGAACATATAAAACCTATACGCACAAAAGTCTTGCTGCAGGCACGATTACAAGATATGAGAAAGTTTCACTGTTTATTTTACTTTATTATTAAATACTTTGTGATATGTAATTGTCATTATGGCGTCATTATGCCCAAATTAAACTAATATAAGTTGCCAATTGCCGTATTGAAAGAGACAGACGCAGTTTGTGGCTACCTGCTGTTCAAACTTTTGACACCGATCTTTTACTTGGCTTAAGACTGCCATGTTTCTGGCAACCGGGACCAGCGGCTTAAAGTGCCTTTCAACGCATGCAGCGGGGAACCTTGACTCCGTATACTATAAACAATCACTACGTTAATGACCTTTCATAAAGCCGGATACGGATTGGTGAGCCATAACCTGCGTCTGTATATTTCAACACGGCAACAGGCTCACCACCAATCATGTGGGACAGGAATGCTCACGCTGAAACGTAGGCATAATATATGCCTTTGCCACCACTTCGGAAATAAGGCGTGATTGATAAACAAACTAACATTATAAGGAGATGCAGAAATAGCCTCCTAAACTTTGAAGTGCCTTCGAAGCATTCTTCGAACAAATTTCAAGTTTTGGAAACTTACAATCAAAGAAGTGAAGGGTTGAGATAAAGTTCACGTCAAATAATGTCCAACGACACAGTTTGGCCATTAATCATGTTAGGAGCAGTTTGCTTACTTTATATGAAATGGTGTTTGATAATTTTTGTTGCAAAAAAGTAGATTTAGAAGTCACTAAGTACATAGCTATTGCTGAGGTCTTCCTTTACTATAACACATTCAATCTTTATTTCTCCCAAATATAAACTTAAAGTGGAATATTTTTCAGTGTCGAGTTGTCGTACCATCGTCTTCTGGTTCAACGCAAAAGACGCGTCACCAACTACACCACAGAGACCTACTCGAAATTAAAGAATTAGTCCACCTCTTTTCGTATTAAGGCGAAATTTATTATCCCCTTTTATCACCTTAGGGATAGAAATAAAAAAATTACATTTCTTTACTATCAACACTTCTTCTATTTAACACGAAAAGAATACTGTTTAATAAACTTATAAAAAGATGTCAAAGATTTTTATACATCAATTTTTATTGCTAGTTCTAGTGATTATAATTAATTATATTCGGTCCGGGACATACTTCCAACCCCGTGGCACCCATTTAATCCCGTCGCTTATTACTTTTCTAAAAATGTATGAGAGTTTCCCCGATTCGTTGATATTTATGATTACTGCTCCGCTCTCCTGTGTAGTAGCGTGATGATGTACAGCTAAGAACCTTCCTCAATAAATGGGCTATCCAATACAAAAAGAATTTTTCAAATCGGTCAAGCCGTTTTCATGCTATGTCGTGACAACGGAAAACGGGTTTCATTTTTATATATATAGATGAAACCTGTGTTTAAATAATTAAAGTAAAAGACGGGATGGGACCATAGCAAGTATAGTGGTAAAAATAGAAGCACTCGTGGCCCCGCTAACTCAGTGTTCTGTAAACGATCACTGCGTTAAGGAACTTTCACTATGACTGGTTACAGATAGGTGACCGCTTTGTAGCATTTACGAGCGTTCGGAAAGCACGTTAAGCCGTTAGTTCCAGTTGCCAGTAACATGGCAGTCGTTAAGTCAAATTAAAGAACTAATAGGCAGCTTGAAAAATCAACAGCTAATAGCCACAACTTGCATCCATCTATATCAACATAGCAATGGGCTCACCACCTATTACGTGGGACCGAAATACTCACGGTGAAATGTGGGCGTTTACATATGCCTCTGCCACTCCTTTGGAGATAAGGCGTGATTGATAAATAATAATAGTGGTAAAACACACTGGCTACCACTACAGGATAGAGACGCGACTACGAGTATATATATATATATATAATGTGTGTGAGTATGTTTAAATACTAGTCAAAATCAAAGGCAGATAAGTAAAATTGTTTTATTGAAATTTAACGTTTTCCCGACACCAATTACGTTTAAGCCGTAGTTAATTTATTGAACTCCTGAAAAAAATTGTATAGGTCATAATACCACTTATATCTACGTATGTCACTAGATATAATATGGCTTAAAAATATTTGAACTTACCAATACAGAATCCGATTAATAGCACCAACATTGTTAACATCCTCACTTCACGTCCAACTGTCACATTATTTACAACTTATTTCACTTTATTTGTCAAACTAAATACCAGTCTCACAAAATTACGAAGTAACTAAACTCGCGTGTCGCGTTTACTGCCAGCCGGAGGTCGAACGAACGTGCACTCCGACCGAATGACCAATGTCAACTGACAGATGTTAGATGATAAGGATACTGGGCTCGGTGTGGCCAGCTATGAACGTTGAATTTCCCTGATATCGTGTTTTTTAGTTTTTGAAACTTGGTAAAAAATTTATCGTCTGTACAGTGTCAACGCAGTAAAATACTGAAAAATACTTTAGCAATTTTATAAAGTCGATTAAATTCCTTTCGGTATAGAAGATTAGATTAAAATGACATAATAATCTGCACTTATAAATAAATACATGCCTGATTATATTCATAAAGAGCTAAAGTTACAACCACCATTTTAAGGGAACCTGTCTATTTCAAATTTGGCTCAAATGCCAAAAATACACGCAATAATACAAGGTGAATTAAAACTTTAGTACCATGTCAACATGTATTCAAATTAATAAAAGTCCTATAAATTTGGGGAAATTTTTTGTAAATTTGGCAACACACGATTAATTGAGAACCGGCCGGCAATCCCGCGCCTGCGTGGTAGATTGCTGCCATTTTTATGACAGTAGAGTGTTGACACGTTGTTTATACAAGTTTGCGTTTTCAAATAAGGCTTACCTTTTAAATTTAATGAAAAAGCAATTTTTGAATTTCTCTCAGACTGTTTTTGTTGTACAGGAAAATATACAGAATTGTTTACCTGTCTGTTTTGGCCCGTTCAATATTATCATAATTTTGAAAGCATAAGCCCTTCAGGCGAGATGTTCCACAATTTTATTTTATGATTAAAGTTAAACAGAAATAAAATGTCCGGATTATTTATGGCCACCTATATATACGACAAATATTATATTACTAAAATGTTTGTTTGTTTGTTTGAAAGTGTTAATCTTAAAAATTACTAACTCGTATTGAAAATTGCTTTAGTTTAGTTTACTACCTCGGTGATGTAATTCTGACAAAGGATTCCAGCGTACACACACCTACTGTGTGTACGATGGAATCCTTTGTCGGAACAAATATAAGTTAATAGTGATCCGCAAAAGTTTGATTCCACAGTACATGCTTATATTAGCCTAATTTAGGATAGATTTGTGGCTATGTGTGACAATCTTCCAAAACTTGGAAAGAAAGTGAAATGTATAGCTAACTGATTATTTATACTGTTGATTGATGGCGCTTTGTGGAACTTGCTACACATATTAAATAACACCACTTGTACTGTTCCACAACATTTACTTTGTAAACCTGACCGGTTTCGCCTCACGGCATTCTCAAAGGTACACAATATGACGACCTTGTTCGTTCATCATATTGTGTATATATACACGTCTGGGTATCCGAGTACTTTTGACTTTTCAATTTTTGATGTAATTCTCGGCCTACACAGACTCATTCTCCTCTCTACTTTTGCAGAATAAATATTCTTCATCAATCGTTTCTCACTCATTCGTTGGACTAGCTAGTGGACTTCTAGCTAGTGGTATTCCTGATGAGGCCGGAGATGGCTGAGACTTAATTCCAGTCATAGAGGAGTGCTGTGATGGTGGCGATGATGCTGTTAATCTGCTCCGTGAAGGCTGCTTCCAGTCACGTCGGGGTCACCACTTTGGAGGAATGGGTGGAAATGTTCCTCTGACGCAAAGGGGGTATCCTGTGACCGAATAGGACGATGTAGGATTCTTAGAATCAAAGTAGTTCGATAGTTTTATGCTAAGTGGCGCTGGTCGCCACAGCCACAAACGTTATTTCCAAATTTCAAACTTCTAGTCAAATGTTTCTAGAAAGTGTTACATTTCTAAAAGGGTGCTTTGATTCAAAAAGAATGGGAAATAGGTACTATTTCCCATTCACATATACTACTCAAATTTCGTGGAATTCAGTAACAAATATACACAAAAGGATATTATGGTGTATTAATGTTTGTTAACATTTTAAAATATGTCGGTTGAAGCGAGTCATAATTCAAATTAATTTTCAGAACATTTCAATACTCTAATATTTTCAACTAGCTTCTTATGCATTTAGTTTGAATACTTTGTTATTAATAATGAAGAAAACTTTAACACTAACTGTTTCAAGACCAAAACTGTATCGTAAAAATGACCTAATATGATTTTATAATACCATTGAGGTGGCAGACAATCATACTGCCCACCTGATGGAAAGTGGTCACCGTAGTCTATGGAAGCAGCGCCAGAGGCCAGCACTCGCGCTGCCGACCCTGTAGAAACCTTCTAATACCCCTTTTGAAGAACCCCATACTGTAGACGTTATTAGATAGACGATAAATGAAGTTAAATTGCTGTTTTAGTACAATACACCTAACATCATTCATATTTAGAAAAGACCATGTATTTCAATTATTATGTACTTACCGAGACATCTAGACAATATACGGTAATGTGTAACTTGCAACGTGCATTTAAATTGACTTGTCCTATTTAAATTTCTTACCAAAAATACTCTAAAAAGAAGATTTAAATAAAAGTTATTAATTATATTGCATCTCAATTTTTTTTTTTTAATTTAATAAAAACTATAATTTGATATTTTTAATGTAGCATATCTTTGTATTCAAAACGTTTAAAGAATGGACATAAAATGCAATGAATTTAGTATTACTTGTATAAAGTAATAAGCTGTGACAAGCTTAATTACTAACCCCAGATTTATTACAACACTTGGGTCTATACCCGAGACTGAACTAATAATATTGGATGGATTAGCGTCATATATCACGAGTAGTTAGATTAGATAGCGTTCGCAAGATTTAAATTGACTGCAGTAGATAAATTACCACCATCCTTCTTAAGATTGACGAGGGGTGTATTTTTTTTTTGTAATAACTATCTTCATTTTAAACATTTAAACTATCGTGGTCATTTACATAAGTACAATATCTAGTTACTCTAGTTACACCGTGTTCATGGCGCTTGCAACAGTGCCGAAACTTCGGATGCTCGCGCATGAGAGTGTTCATGGTAAATATCCTGAAAATCAATATTTTACTTACGCTCTTAATTTTTTATGTTTAACGCGCCGAAGTAACACAGCGCATCTTATAAACAGTCATGGCGACGTCTAACAAATTGATTTCCACTGTCACAGTCCACAAAAATATTGACAGTGGTTTTTATTGCATCGCTCATTAATATCGAAAATTCTCTATGCTGTATGAGAGTTTCACCTATGCCCAGCATGGGTTGTTTGAAATCGAAACGGAGTGAGCAAGTGGAGAGAGGTTTCAAATTAGAAAGTTCATTGTCTGACTTAAAAATCGTAATGCACATGCTTGTATAAACAACCAAAGATATCATAAAATATAGAAGTTTGATGAAATTTGTCATCGAGTTAGCATAATTATAAGTATTTGAAGAAGAGATGTTATTTGGTTTGATGTATCACGTGGGCAGTCCCTTGTTCTACACTTTAAATAACACACTGTAAATATTTGAACACTAGACAAGCAAGTATTCACTATCTCAGCTTACGCTAAAGCCACAACATGTATACTGAATTTCGAAGCTTAGCCACTAAGCCAACTTTGTGGACTTTAAGTCTTAAAATGTACTACAAATTGCAACAAAGCTGATAAATTGTACGTTGTTTAGTTGGTTTTGAAGCAAAGCCTACATACCTCTATCCAAGTGAAATATGCGAGCTAAAGTTGTGAGTACTAATTTATAGGTAGGAGAGTTATAGATATAGAGTAAACGGACATCATAGGTATTTTGATAAATTGTATTTGAACCTATAATTCACCCTGCCCCTTGTAAAGATTCGGAGTACTGAAACGCTTGGAAAGGCACTCGTGTGGTGGCGGGCAAACCACCAAACGATAGCATTCCCAAGGAGGGTTGGTGTCAGGCTGGCGGCCGACCATAAAAACCAAGCCAAAGCATTTTGCAGTATGGAATTTAGACATACTGCGCCGACCCCAACTAAATTGGGACAAGGGCAAGAGAATGATGAAGTATTTGAACCTATAATTGACTGGCCATATCTGTAGATAAAAGTACGAGTACTTTAGACTTTTCCGTTTTTGAGCAATCTGCTCACGTGGTCTTCATATGTAAGTCTCGGCCTACCCTGACACCTTCTACCCTCTACTTTGGCTCAATATATATTCTTCGTCAATCGTTCCTTACTCATTCGTTCGACGTGTCTAAACCAACGGAGCATGCCCATTTCCAGCTTAACGCTGACAGTTTCATTCAAACCTGCCATATTGCGTATCTCTTCTTTATGTAGTCTGTTGGCCAATATTACGCAGCAAAATTTACGAAGTGATCGCATCTCCACAGTATTCAACTTACTTTCATGCATCTGCTGATCTACCCAGGTTTCGCCACCGTAAAGCAACGTTGGCACTAGCACTGAGTTATGAATCGCGAGTCGTGCTACTTTTACGATGCTTTGTCGCTTTACTTATTGGGACAAAGCACCATTAACTTTGTTTCCGGCAGTTACTCGTTCTACATCCGAATCACATGCGCTGAATATTCTTCTTAAATAAACAATTTCATTCAATTTCTCTATACATTCCTGGTTTATCCAAATTTCGCATTTAGTTTTAATGTCATCTTTTTCAAATACTAGAACCTTTGTTTTACTTGCAATCAAGCGAAGACCCTTATATTCACACTCCTCTTTTATATAAGTTACTAATGCCTGAAGGTTGGCTTCTGATGAGGCCATAATCTTTTAACTTCTGCAGGCAACTGTCCAGATATACTATCAACCAGCCAGACGGCGATGATACAACCCTGTTTGACGCCTGTTCAGATGTCAAAAAGAGGTGACACATCCCCCCTACTCGCATGCAAGCCTTACAGTTCCTACAGCGACTGTATAACTAATCGTCCACACCATATCTGGGCAATAAGTCCCACAAAGTTTCTCTTACAACGTAATCAAATGCTTTCTTCAGATCCACAAAAGCACAGAGAACCTTATGGCTAATAGCCAGAAACTTCTCCGCGATCATGCGGAGAGAAAACACTTGATGCATGCAACCTTTTTCTTGTCGGTATCCGCATTAAGCCTTCCATAAATACCTTTCAGACTTATCTTGCATTCTTGCCGATATAACTTTTGCATACACCTTAATAGCAAAGCTGAACAAGCTGAGCCTTTTCCTTTGTAGATAGGTACTACAATTGCTTTTCGTCAGTCGTCTTTGATCTCATTCGTCCGCCCGCATAAGTTGCATAAAATACATAGTGTGTCCCAGACGCCCGACCCACTGTACTTGATGTTCTCAGTAGTAACTCTGTCTTTTCCCGCAGCATTACCACATTTCATACTTCTAATCGCTTATTCAATCTCTTTTAACCTAATGACTTCAATGACATTGGGATCCGGAGCATCAAAGTAAACTCCACTTCCCGATGTGGCATCTCTGTCTTAACTTGCATTCATCTTTCCATAATATTTACTTCAGGACGTCATTGTTAACACTAAGCAATTTATTCATACTGCAGATTGTCGAACAACTCTAAGTCTTACCTCTTTCTAGAAGAGCCTGACATTATCCCGGGAATTGAACGACAATTGCTCCCGAAAAGCCGAGGATCAAAAGCAACGTGATATTTACTTCTAGCAGCCAAATAGAAATGGACGCCATGATGGAAACCCAATCCAGGTAGGATTTGGTAGCAACCGCAAATACAATTACGTAATGAGATGAAGAGAAATGTAAAGAATGCGCTTATATGTATTCGTGGTTTTTAACTTAGAGCTTATTATGCAGCTCGGATACCAAAATAACTTATTCAAAAGCAATGAACGCTACACGTATAAAGCCAGTCACGCGTGCAGGGAACCACGACTTTCAGACGACGACCTTTCATTGCCATACGCCTTAAAATCCCGCCATCTCTATTTTTCTTCCAATTTCTTTAGAAATCCAATTTGTATATTTTATAAAACGTAAAGAACTGCCTTTAATACTGTTCGATAAAACCGTTGACAAAGCCTACCGTAAGCCTACCGTAATTCTCGGCATCAGGCGTATCAAAAATGAGGATAGATTATAAAAAAGCTTCCAATTTTCATCGTACCCTTTTATTAAATCCAGTACCTATAAGCCCAGTTCGTGCGCAAAGATTAGCTTCACATATTAACTAACATTGATATTTGATAGATAACGTTGTAGTCCGAGACTACCAGGACTTTAATTGGTCGTGCTAATTAGTGTCTAGCACATATGACCTTTTAGCCTTTTTGTTACCACCTCACTAAAAAGCAACGGGTTCAAAATTTCTTCCAAATTTAACATCTATAATAGACACATTTTATTTTATATTTTTTTAAATTTATTCGGCCCTTTAGTGGGTCTAAAGGGCCGAATAAATTTAGTTCCCCAGTTCCTTGCTTCGGAAGGCACGTTAAGCCGTTGGTCCTAGTTGCCAATAAAATGGCAGTCGTAAAGCCAAGTTGAAGGCCTTATGGGCGGCTTAAAAATTCACAGCAGGTCGCCGCAGCCTGCGCCTGTCCATTTTAACACGGCAATGGGGTCACCACCTGTTACGTGGGACAAAAGTGCATACGTTGAAATGTGGGCATTTAATATGCCTTTGCCTACCCCTTCGGAGATAAAGGCGTGACAATATGTATGTAATATAACATTCGTTTATTTTAGGAAATAACATCAGAAATAATACCTGTTTACTAAATAGTGTTTAACTGATTTGTTCTCTTCGAATTTACTCTACCGGGTTTTATGTATATAAAACATAAAAAAATTGTACCTTTTGTTTTAATTTAAGATTTTTTATTTCCAGCCTGGATTCTTTGAGAACAAAATGTTTGTAAAAAAAAAAAATTAAAAGGGGTTAGAGTGAAGCAACGTGCTTTGCGTTAACTGTAAGTATAGAGGCAATCAGAAATCAATCACAATTAATTCCAAACTATTATAAATTACAACACATTTCCTTCGGAGGGTTCATCCGCGACTCATGGCATCTGTCAAACCATACGTAACCCTATCATCTGGTAGGATACCGTGTAGTTTTAGTCGGAAGGTCTAGCATAGAAACCATGAGATTTATTTTATTTAGAAAAAATATTTTTACTAGTTATTTATAGAGGGTGTAAGGGGCCCTACCAAGATCTTCGGGGCCCAAGTCAACCTCCCATGCTAGTGCGTGCACCTGCTGATTAACGGACGAGGCTCTAGCACTGGCTTTCCCCTCTGGGGTTGGGAGGTCTGAGGGCGTCGCTCCCATAAAAGCCACCCGCCGAAACAGAAATGGACAGACACAAAAGGATTGCAGCTAGGGATAGGGCGCCGCCGCAAGACGGCGCGCAGGAGCCCCGCCCGACTCCTGTGGCAAGTGGGCTAGGGCTGCCGTGTATCGGGCCAGCACGGCTAAAGAAGCTAGCCCCAACCCGTATCCGCTTCGCATCGTGGAAAATTGGCACGCTGACTGGGCGTGCGGTAGAGTTGGCCGAAGTACTCTCCAGGCGGAGGGTGGACGTGGCGTTCCTGCAGGAGACTCGGTGGAAGGGCAACAGAGCCCGGCCCTTGCAGAACGGCTACAAGCTGTATTACACGGCTGCGCCTGGTGGGGAGAACGGGGTGGCCGTGGTGCTCTCCGAGGGGCTGCAGAGCGGCATCTTTGAGGTAAAACGCTGTAGCGACCGGCTTATGATCGTGAGGGTGCTTATCGATGGGAATATTACCCACCTGATAAGTGCCTACGCGCCAGAGGCCGGTTGTAGCGACGCCGATAAGATGTCGTTTAGGGGCCAACTCGAAGGAGTGCTTCGGAGCATTCCGTTGTCACAGGGAATCGTTTTGGGCGGCGACCTAAACGGTCGTGTGGGTGAGAGGTGTGAGGAGTTTGAGCGTGTTCATGGTGGTTTTGGATACGGCACCCGCAACGCTGAAGGAGAAACTATCCTCAGAACGTGTGCGGCTGCCATTGTGAACACGTATTTCAAAAAGAAATCCGAACATCTCATCACCTACAAGAGCGAGAGGCGTACAACTCAGATCGATTTCCTACTCACTAGGCGACACAGCATCGGCAAGGTGGCCAACTGCAAGGTCATACCCGGAGAGAGTCTTACTGCACAACACCGTCTCCTTGTCATGGACCTCTGCGTGAAGCCCAAAGGCAAACGCATCGAGCGGTGCCAGCGCCGCATCAGATGGTGGCTGCTTGATGAAACTAGGTCCCAGGAGTTCGTCTCAGCTGTCGGTGACAAGTGCACCGACACTGAAGGCGAACCAGTTCAAGATTACTGGGACAAAGTTCAGGCGGCCATCCTTGGAGCGGCGAAGGTGGTGCTCGGTGAGTCTAAGGGTGGACGCAAATGTGACAAGGAAACTTGGTGGTGGCACGACGCAGCCCAGAGGGAGACTAGGGAGAAGAAAGCCCTCTTTAAAAAGTGGCAAGCGACCGGATCTCCTGAAGACCGCGACGCGTACAGGGCTGCCAAGCGCGCCACAAAGAGAGCTGCAGCCAGAGCCAGACGTGACCACTTACAACCTCTGTAAGATAAGCTGGAATCGTCTGAGGGGCAGAAGCTCATCTATAAGCTGGCGCGCTCCAGGGTCAAAGCGGCACAGGATATATCCAAGTGTCGCTGTGTAAAAGACCCTGACGGCAACCTGTTAAGCGAAGACCTCGCGGTAAAGGAGAGATGGCGCTCGTACTTCCACGAGCTGCTTAATAAACAGCACAAAGAGGTGCAGCCTCTGTCGGACCCGATGGAGTCCCCATCGAAGCCTGGAAGGCGATGGGTCCCCGCGGTGTGGGCATCTTAGTAAACCTTTTTAACCGCATACTCCTCAGCGGGCAGATCCCAAACCAATGGAGACTGAGTATTATTACTCCAGTCTTCAAAGGCAAGGGGTCAGTGCAGGAGTGCGGGAGCTACCGCGGTATTTGTCGCGAGTACGCGTGTTTAGTGGAAGCTTATAGTTGAAACATATGGCTAATCATTTGAAAAATAAAGACTAGTTGGACACAAAACATTTTAGCAAAATTTTATTTACATTGACACATACGACATTTCATATATCAGACTACTACATTTTTCCTACGTGACATAACATACACTGAAAAGAGTTCTCGCTTGATGCTATGCAACCTCTAACAGTATTAAGGTGATGTCCCACACCATGAAGATCTTCGAGAGGATTATAGACTCTCGGATCCCGCAGGAGTGTACCCTCTCGGAGTGTCAATATGGGTTTCGCCCTGGTTATGAGACCACGGACCCTGTTTTTGCCCTGAGGGTTGTCGCAGAGAAATACAGGTCGAAGGACACGCCTCTGCACTGTCTGTTTCTAGACATGCAGAAGGCCTTCGACTGTGTTCCTCGTGCGATGATCTGGTGGGCACTGCGGTCCAAAGGGTTTCCAGAGGTCTATATTGACACTATCCGGGACATGTACTGTGACTCCGATTCAATGGTTCGGACTGCTGTTGGCGACACGAAACCCTTCCCCATCACCGTCGGGGTACACCAGGGTTCGGGCCTTAGTTCGCTTCTGTTCAGTGTAATATTAGACGAATTGTTGGACAGCATCAGAAACCCGCATGAGCAGCCTCCATGGTTGCTCATGTATGCTGACGATATTGCGCTGGCAGACGCGGACAGGGGCAGATTGGTGCGACGTGTAAAGGCGTGGAAGGAGACGCTTGAGAACGGCGGTCTGAAACTAAACGTGGCGAAGACCGAGTACTTGGCACTAAACTCGACAGATCCCACATCCGTCTGCATAGGCGGTGATTTGGTCGAGCGCACGGACCAGGTTAAATACCTGGGATCTGTTTTTCACACGTCCAGTGACATCGATTGCGATGTCAAGTCACGCATTGCTGCCGCGTGGGCCAAATGGAGGGAGATGACCGGTGTCATTTGTGACCCTAAAATGCCGATCCGGTTGAAGGGACAGGTCTACAAAACCATTATTAGACCTGTCCTTTTACGTGGCAGTGAGACGTGGCCGATATTGGAGCGACACAAGCAGGAGCTGCGTGTCACGGAAATGAAGATGCTGCGGCGAATGTGTGGGGTCATGCGGATGGACCGCGTGAGAAACTCTCGCATCCGCGGCAGCCTTCACGTCCGTGACATTGCAGACAAGTTGCAAGAGTGTCGCCTTCGTTGGTATGGTCACGCCTTGCGGCAACCGCCGGGCTACGTAGGTAACAAATGTCTGGCCATGTCAGCCCCGCCGGGTCCCGGTAAGAGAGGAAGACCCAAGAAGTGCTGGCTTGACGTCGTAAGGGATGACATGCGTGCCAATGGTCTCACTACAGGGGATGCCGAAGACCGTGCAAAGTGGAGGAGAAAATGTAGGAAAGCGGACCCCGGGCATCGTGAGACGCAACTGGGACAGACGCTCGGATGATGATGATTTATAGAGGCTTTATTTCGCGTACGTTTAGATTGTGAAATTAGCTCCCTGCCTGTGGTTTCCAGAACGTTTACAGTATGGGGTTCTTCAAAAGGGGTCTTAGAAGGCTTTTAAAGGGGCGGCAGCGTGAGTTCTGCACATATGGTGTTGCAAATGACCATATTCTATGGTGACCACTTTTCGTCAGGTGGGCCGTATGCTTGTCTACCACCTCAATGGTATAAAAATAATAACTATGGTAAAAAAACGATCAATGAATATAATATCAAATAACAGTGTGCTATTCAGAACTTTATTAACTATTAATATACACAATAAACAAATCAAGTTATATACATTTATTCCTCTCCTAAGACACTTTCATTTCCTTTGGGGAAATACAAGCATATTGTGATATTTATGTTAGAGAAGACTTATGTAACTAAAGCTCGGTGTACGGGAGTGAGACAAAAAACCTAATTTACATATAGTGTAGTAAACAAGTTCCATTTACATGTAGATGCGCAAACTGCGAAGCCAATTATGTAGGGGATGATATTCCCACAAGTGGTCTACAGCACAGGAAATCAGATTTATGGTTCTTTGATATTTTTAGAAATGAGAGCGGAATTTGTGTGCTCTTGCGATAATTTTTTATTCATATGGTAGTATTTTTGTAAAATTTATAACATACATACCTACTCCTTACCCTTCTCCAGCTAGGGAGAAGACTTGAGTTTCATAACATGTTACATACATACATATTATCACGCCTGTTTCCCATTGGGGTAGGCAGAGACTATGGTTATCCACTTGCTACGATCCTGACATACCACATTCGCTTCTTCTACTTTCATGAGTGTTTTCATACACGCTCGCCGATTAAGGGTAAGGTTGTTTATTTGTTTGGTTGGTTGGTTGAACGCTTTTATCTCAGACAGTACTGATCCATATAGAAATAATATTTTTGTGTGGATAGCCCATTTGTCGAGGAAGGCTATAGGCTATATCATCACGCTTCTGCCCCGGAGAGCGGAGCAATATCTTCAGATTGAGCAAGTTTTCATACAATATTGTAAAAGTAATAAACGACGTTCGAGGGCGGTTCAAAATACGTCACGGGCGAAGCCGCGGGGCTCAGCTAGTATAGCATATTAGCAGATGTGACGATAAAATAAATCCTGTTTTTTTTGGGAATGTCTTTTCTGTCTTTCTCAATTGATTTTCATATAAAAGAAAAACATCGCCAAGGACAAACACATTTTTACCTAAACAGGTAAAAAATTTGTTTGTCCTGGGCGATCTTTTGATTAACGAACAAAGGGCTAAAATAGCAAAAAAATTACAGCGGTTTTTATATTCGCTCACTTTATAGAAACGCTCGTGGCCCCGCTGACTCAGTGTTCTGCAAACGATTACTGCGTTAAGCAACTTTCGCTATGGCTGGTCACGGATGGGTGATCAATTTGTGGCAATTACATTTGCGAGCGTTTCCTTGCATCGGAAGGCACGTTGAGCCGTTAGTCCCGGTTGCCAGTAACATGGAGTGCTAAGCTAAGTTGAAGGCCTTATTAGCGGCTTAAAAATTTTAACAGCGGGTAGCCACAACCTGCGTCTGTCTATTACAACGCAATGGACTCACCATCTTTTACGTGGGATAGAAATACACACGGTGAAAAGTGGGGTATTGGCCTCTATTATGCCTCTGCAACCACTTTGGGGATAAGGCGTGATTGATAGACATTTATATTTATAACAGTTTTTATATTTTTGACACCACAATTTTTGAAAAACTGGTTCCTTTTCAATAATTGTAGTATTAAGTATTTGAAATGGACAGGCGCACGCTGTGGCGACTTGCTGTTGAAATTTTTCAAGCCGCCCATAAGGCCTTCAATCAGGATTTACGACTGCCATTTTACTGGCAACCTGCCGAAGCACGGAATGGGCTCACCACCGGTTACGTGGGATAAAGGCGTGACAATGTGTATGTATGTAGGTATTGGATCTTCACACGACTTAATGAATGATAGTGTTATAAATGACTATAGATGGCGTTCATCGAATTAAATAGTTATAAACTATGGCTTGTTTATATCTAAAAAGTTTAAAATTTATTTAAAGGGTGTGTCAATAATGAAAAAATGCTCTCAATGTTTATGTTCTTTCAGAGTCACTAGTGTAATTAAGTTTGTTAGGGGATAGTTTAGTAGTAAGGTAACTTGTTTTTTTTAAGCTATTGCATAGTTTTTATCGCGGGCTTTGAGTGGGCTTTAATCAAGAAATTCCGTAAGGAAAAAACTTAAGACGACGGTCGACACGAGGTCACACGAAGTTCACCGAGCACGGCCGAGCGTTGGCTAAACGTGTATGTACATATATTATATGGTACGATTGTACGAAACTCGCACGGATCGAGACGTGATGATAGTGAGTGTAAGTGTGAGGGTGAGGGTGACTGTGAGAGTGAGGGTGGAGTGAGGGTGAGAGTGAGGGTAAGAGTGAGGGGTGAGGGTGAGAAAAAAACAAAGGTATGCTATGCAATAGCTTTACCGCGGCAGTCTCCGAGTGCCACACGTCTTTTTTTTTTAATTTTTCAGATTTTTAAATGTTTCTTTTATTTCATGTGTTATTTCTTAAGATAAAGTACACACAAGATAAAAAAAGGAGATAGTATTTACAAAAATTGCTATTATAATTTTATTTATTTAATGCTGCTGATGCGTAAAAAGATACAACCTGTCGTATAAGCACCACCTCCTTTCCAGTGGCACAGATCATAGATTATAGAATAAGTAACTATTTCTAAAAATCGTCGTTTCCGCTTAGGTAGGTAGATAAATTACATTATTTACGGCAACGTGTCATTCATAATAGAGCTTCATATTTCTTGAAATATGGTCAATACTGTGGTTATTCGGAATTATTGGGAACAAACAAACATTTTATCTAATTGTATCGCTTGCAGAAGCCAATATTATTCCCCCATTTCTCGAAAACAGGTTAACAGGTTTACGATTATCGGGCACAGATAATTAATTGAGTCAGACTAGAGAGAGGTAAGAGCTTTTTTTTATGAGGCAAGCATAACCTTCTTCCGTTCTCAGATTTAGATTGTTCTTTTCCTAACATAGGACAGATTAAATAAATGAAACAAACACTTTTCACGTTGTAACTATTTAAATCTTTAAAAATAAAAAGAGCTTGATGTGAGATCAGAGTTTTGTAATAGATTGTTCTAATTTAGAAAAAATACAAAAGTTTGTTGTGAATATTTTAGCATCATGAAAAATAAAATTGCTTGACATGAGATCAGAGTTTTGTATACCTAGATTGTTCTAATTTAGAAAAAAATCTAAGTTTCAGATTAGAAAAAGAAAAAAAAGACGTGTGTCACTCGGAGACTGCCGCGGTAAAGTTATTGCATAGCATACCTTTGTTTTTCTTTGATATTACTTCAAGTTACACTAAAAAAAACAAAAAAAAAACACTCTCACACTCACCCTCACCCCCACCCTCACCCCCATGCTCACCCTCCCTCCTCACCCTCACCCCTCACTCTCACCCTCACTTTCACCCTCACCCCACCCTCACTCTCACAGTCACCCTCATCCTCACCCTCACACTCACACTCACTATCATCACGTCTCGATCCGTGCGAGCTTCGTACAATCGTACTATATAATATATTATGTACATACACGTTAAGCCAACGCTCGGCCGTGCTCGGTGAACTTCGTGTGACCTCGGGTCTTAGGTATTTTGTGTTACGGAATTTCTTGATTAAAGCCCGCTCATAGCCTGCGTTAAAAACTATGCAATAGTTTAAAAACATTATAAATACGTTTTACAACATTTCATTTAAAATAATACCTAAACACCTAAATGCTTATTGATTTATTTTTTCTTTGGTTTATCTTTTTTAGTTTGAGGTTAATATTGTTATATAATCATAAATTTATAATATTTTTTTGGTTAACAATGAATATAAATGAACATAATTATTATTTTTGGAACATTTTTACTCAACGCCCAATTTAGCTTAAATTAAACTAATCTAGATAACTTATTAACATATTTTATTCTGTAAGTACATAATGTTATAAATAAATTACACCCAGATAAGAATTATGATGATCGTCACAATAGATGTGGTCACGATATTTACATATGCCTCAATTATGTTAAAAACTGAGTCTACAAATCTATTTTTATCTTCATCAAAGTGTATTTCTATTTGATTCCAAACCTTAACTAGATTAAGAGCCTAGGACTTACTTTTATTTGGGGTGGCTTAGAATTTTCACTTTCGGAATTTTCACTTTCGGCTATCAGTTTGACCTCTCAACGGTAAAACGACGGTCTCAAGGTAACGCCTGCGTCGTTACCTGTTTAGTCAGTAGGTGCATTGCTAGGCCCCCGAAGTGAGTATTCCTTCGAGACCTCTTACACCCCAAAAAACTGTGTGTTAAAATAAAATAGAACTGGGTTTCAAGTAAGCACAAATTACATAACAAACTACATAAAAAATACGACTCAAACAATTTACATCAAACTTTTCACATTACATGATTCTGAAGCAACGCTGCGCTGTAATCTATGCTCAAAGCTTAGAAAGGGTATGCTTTGTTCCAATTTGTTTAAAGAAAACTTTAAATGCGGGGACTAAGGAGTTCAGAAGAAACTTGTGTTTTTTTTTCTGATTGTGTAACTGTGTGATCAATGTAGAAAATTTTATACAGGTTATAGTTACTATCGGTGTTACGTGTTTAAATTTTAAATAAATTTACCTATTTATTAAAATCTAACACTTGCATAGCTTCAAAAGTTATACAAACTACACATTCAATGATAAGGCTTAACCGATTAAGAAAATTTAAGTAAAGTTTCCAGTTTAGAAAAAATAGTTATTTATTTTTTAACTAACTAACTAACTAACTATCTTCACGCTGTATCCCTGACGGGGTAGTCAGAGAGGACAGATCGCCAGGCTTCGCGATCCATGCATACTTCTTTCGCTTCTTCGAGATTCATCAATCGCTTCATACACGCACGTCTGGGTATCCGAGTACTTTTGACCTTTCCGTTTTTGAGCAATCTGCTCACGTGGTCTTCATATGTAAGTCTCGGCCTTCCCTGACTCCTTCTACCCTCTGCTTTTGAACAATATATATTCTTCGTCAATCGTTCCTCACTCATTCGTTGGACGTGTCCAAACCAACGGAGCACGCCCTTTTCCAGCTTAACGCTGACACTTTCATTCAAACCTGCCATATTGCGTATCACTTCGTTACGTATTCGGTCGGCCAAGGTAACGCCGCACAATTTTCGAAGTGATCGCATCTCCACAGCATTCAATTTACTTTCATGCATCTGCTGACATACCCAGGTTTCACTACCGTAAAGCAAAGTTGGCACTAGCACTGCGTTATGAATCGCCATTCGTGCTTCTTTTACGATGCTTTGTAGCTTTACTAACTGGGACAAAGCACCGTTAACTTTGTTTCCGGCAGCTACTCGCCGTTCTACATCCGAATCACATCTTCCATCCGCGCTAAACATACTTCCTAAATACACAATTTCATTCACTTGCTCTAGACGTTCCTGGTTTACCCTAATCTCGCATTTAGTTCTTACGTCACCTCTTTCAAATACTAGAACCTTAGTTTTACTTGCATTCATGCGGAGACCCTTACTTTCACACCCCACTTTCATATTAGTGACTAATGCCTGTAGGTCGGCTTCTGATGAGGCCATGAGCACCGCATCATCAGCGTACAGCAGACAGTTTACTGTAAAGTCACCCAAATTCACACCCATATTAAAATCTTTCAACTTTTGCAGGCAACTGTCCAGATACACTATGAACAGCCAGGCGGACATGACACATCCCTGTTTGACGCCTGTACAGACATCAAAAAGAGGTGACACATCCCCCCCTACTCGCACGCAAGCCTTACAGTCCCTATAAAGCGACTGTATTGCCCGCAGTAGCGAGCCGTCCACACCATATCCTGGCAGCAAGTCCCACAGCGTTTCTCTCACAACGTTATCAAATGCTTTCTCTAGATCCACAAAAGCGCAGAAAACCTTCTGGCTAAGAGCCAGAAACTTTTCCGCGATCATGCGGAGAGAAAACACTTGATCCATGCAACCTCTTCCACGTCGGAATCCGCATTGAGCCTCCCATAAATACCTTTCAGACTTTTCTTGCATTCGTGCCGTTATAACCTTTGCATACACCTTACTAGCTAAGCTGACCAAGCTGATCGCCCTGTAGCTGGAGCAGTTTAGGCGCGAGCCTTTCCCTTTGTAAATAGGTACTACAACTGCTACTCGCCAGTCATCTGGGACCTCACCCGTCCGCCAGCACAAGTTGCATAACAGACAAAGTGTGTCCCAGACACGCGACCCACCGTACTTGATCATCTCAGCAGTAACTCTGTCTTTTCCCGCAGCCTTACCACATTTCATACTTCTTATCGCTTGTTCTATTTCTTTCATACTAATGACTTCAATGACATCGGGATCCGGAGCATCGAAGTGAGCTCCACTTCCCGATGTGGCATCTCTGTCTTTTCTTGCATACATCTTTCCATAATATTCACTCCATCTCTGCAGGACGTCACTTTGGTCTGTTAGGACGTCATTGTTAACACTAAGCACTTTATTCATACTGCAGATTGCCGAACAACTCCGGGTCTTGCCTACCTCTTTCCAGAAGAGCTTGGCATTATCCCGGAAATTGGACGACAACCTTTCATCCGCTTTCATTCTGCACCTTTCACGAGCTTCTTCTATCAGTGCCTTCGTGTTAACTTTCTGCAGCTTGTATCTCTCTTTCATATTAAAATCATTCCGCGAGGCTAAGTAGTCTAGCCATGCTTTCTTCTTCATTCGAACTGCTTCTTTCACTTCCTCATTCCACCATGCATCACGCTTATTACTACTGCCTCTTTTCGTTTCTCCACACACTTCCACAGCGGCATTTATCATACTGTCCCTAAGGTTCTGCCATACACTTTCCACATTCTCACTGCTTACATTGACGTCGCCAAGCTTTTCGGCTACCCTTTCATTATATTTATCCCTAATGGATGCATCCTGCAGCTTCCAGCTTTTGATGCTATAAGTCGGCCCAGGTTCAGGACACTCGGTACGATGACGCCAACCCGCGAACAGACCCCTAATCCTAGTTATGACTAGGTAGTGGTCTGATCCCAGCTCAGCGCCTCGATAAACCCTCGTGTCCATCACCTGTTTACGGAGCCGACTATCCATTAGGAATAGATCTATCATGCTTCTCTTTGACTTACATCTCCTCGTATACATATGAATTTGTTTGTGGTTGAACATTGTGTTCGCCACAAACAAATCCTTCTCCTTACAATATGCCAGTATTAGCTTGCCAGCGTCGTTCACCCTTTTATCCCCATACTTCCCGAGTACCGACTCAAAACCATTGCGAGCGGTACCCACCCATCCATTCAAGTCTCCACATACTATAAGTCTTTCATTTCCTTCTATCACATTTAGAGCTTCTCTCATACTCTCCCAGAAGTTCTCTAGCTCACTCGCGTTCGACGAAGATACTGGCGCGTAAGCAGCTACCAGGAAAATCTTCGTCAAACCAAGTTTTACACGGATCCAGAGGATTCTAGGACCTACCAGTTTGTACTCATACATACCGGAGGCCAATCGCGAGGACAGCAAAATTCCAACCCCCCGACTGCCATGCTCGCTCTCTG
The DNA here is from genome assembly GCA_948477245.1 of Thumatha senex. Taxonomy (NCBI): domain Eukaryota; kingdom Metazoa; phylum Arthropoda; class Insecta; order Lepidoptera; family Erebidae; genus Thumatha; species Thumatha senex. The sequence goes on from OX419732.1 coordinate 29,322,687, forward strand.
GTACTCCAGACCAAAGCGCGAGCATCCCACCCGGGAGCTCCAAGACTTCGCTGCCCTTGCGCTTGGTCTCTGTCAAGCACACTGCATCTAACTTTCTCTCATTCATAACATCCATCAACTCATTCATCTTATCTTGCATTCCTCCCCTAACATTCCACGCAGCTACCCTGCACTCCATCCTCCACTTCCCGCCGTGTCGTTATTTTTTAAAGGACAAAATTAATAAATAAATAAATATCCATCACGCCTTATCCCCGAAGGGGTGGCAGAGGCATATTATATGCCCACTTTTCACCGTGTGGATTTACCTGTCCCACGTAATAGGTGGTGAGCCCATTGCCGTGTTGAAATAGACAGACGCAGGTTGTGGCTACCTGCTGTTGAGATTTTTTTATGCCGCCCATAAGGCATTCAACCAGGCTTAACGACTGCCATTTTACTGGCAACCGGGACCATCGGCTTAACGTGCCTTCCGAAGCACGGAAACGCCACAAAGTGGTCACCCATCCGAGGACCAGCCATAGTGAAAGTTGCGTAACTCAGTGATCGTTTACAGAACACTGAGACCGCGGGGCCACGAGCGCTTTACAACATTTGACAAAATTTAAATCTATTTATTGATTTTTCTTTTAGGTGAATTCTTTTAATTGTCACCGAGTAAAAAGAATCGTATTTTCCCGGTAAACTCCTTGCCTGTAGAGGTCAAGTCCAGGGGTTTACCGCAAAAATAAAATAAAACAATCTCTCAACTTAAGACCTCCGATTACATAGTCATGTTGATACGGGACTACGTAATCGAAGGTCTTGAACTCCATTCCTATCCAAGACAAATTTCTTTGTGTAATAAGTACATCGTTGGTTTATTCTGGGAGGCATGCGTTGAGCTGTGCGAAGTTAGGTAATTTTATTTAATTAAGACATTTATCAACTCTGTTTTGATACATTATGTATACCTACTTATTTGATAAATTCGTTTATTTATTTTGCAGTCTGTTGGTATCGTTGAGAGTGAATGCTATCCGTCAGCAGGGACTTCAGTTTACAGACGATTGCTTAGCGCGACGTTTTTGAGATCCTTTAAACTCAAAGTATCAAACTATTCATATTTATGATATTTCGGGTCTTATTCGCGACGTATATTATTAGCTACAAAGCCTACCTAAACTTTTCGACGTTGCGACCGGATTACACCAGCCGTGGTCACGAGTTGGAGACGTCGCGAATAAACCTGAAAAATCATAAATATGAGTGAAAATCGCGAAAGTTTAAAATATTAATATCAAATCATAATTTTAAAAAGTTTTTAGCATCACTCAAAATGTCAGTAACATGTATACATATTTGCTACGTTTGAGGTATATATTTAAAAAAATCAATAACCCTTTTAAGCATTGTAGAAAATTTGCTGCTACCCTCGTAGGAAACAGCCAATTACAAACTACGATCTGTACGTAGTAGAATACGGACCGTACCTAAAGTGGTCGTCTTTAGTTATACTAAACAAAATACCTACAGTGTAAACTTTGTCCATTGGACGCGTCGACAGCAGGCTACTTTACACTTCCAAAACTTGTTCTCAGAGCTTGTAAACTAGTAATTTCTAAGATTTAATCGTCAGACATAAAACCTTTGTTAAGGCACCTAGTAGGAACTTAATTGTTTACATTACGGTTTTTGAGATCATTCGATGAATTGAAAACGCACCGAAGAGGTAGTGGATTGCTGTCTATGGTGTTAGTGCTGCTGGTGAGGCAGCGGCAGGTGGCGGAAGAAGCCTGGTGCGGACTTGAAGATCAGCAGCGAAACCCTGGTGGAGAAACCTCTGGAGTACCAGCAAGGAAAGCATTCCCTTGATGACGTTAAAGGATAAGCAGTATTCTACATTACTAACTAATGGTGAAGTAAGTTCTCAAAAAAAACTGTAAGTACAATTTTCAACTTTATATCTTAGGAATTCAAACCTTAAAATTTCAAGAATAGTGAAGTGTTAAAAAGTTAAAATGTTTTGGACTTAGAATAGTTTCCTTAAAAACAAACCAAGCGACGGGGAACCTACGCCGGATTTTGCAGCGATTTGCTAAGTCTCAAAAACTGAAAATTTTTACTTATTTTGAACTTGTAAAATTTTCGACAACGAGTATACATTTAGAAAACTTTGGAACATTTAGGACTTGTAAATTTCGACTGTGCTGTGTATTGGATTATGGACTTTAACATTTGAAAATAATTTTAATTAGTTAATCATTTCTGTTTGTTTACATTATCGGACAAGTTCAAACAAAAAAAAAATAGTTTTAAATTTTCTTTAATATTCTTTATGAACCTTTTGTGTTGGATTTTGTTTTATATAGCTAAATAAATTATCATGGCAGAGAAATATTATAATTAACAACAGAATATTTACTTAAAAATTGGTAAGGAAATTAAATTTTGGAGACTTTGGAAAGTAATTGGAATGCATTTGTTAGTAATCATCGTAAATTAGTGTTTGAATTGAAAAAAAAAAAAATTGATATCGGAATAAAATAGTTATAATGTAATTGAAGAAACGGAAAAGTTGTATATGGAATACAGGTCACTTTTGAAGCATACTTTCTCAGAGTTAAAATCCCGAATCCTAGTAAAGTTGAAACTACTAGATCCAACGACAAAGGTGTTGTAAAATTACCTAAGTTTTCGTTTTCAAGATTTTCGGGTTCTTATTCTGAGTGGGTTAGTTTTCCGGACCTTTTTGTTTCGTTGATACATAACAATCAGTTCATTGATGATTTGCAAAATTTGCATTACCTTAAGAGCTCCGTGTCAGGCGAAGCAGAGCAATTATTGCGACACATACCTGTTACTGCAGATAACAATGCGAATTGTTGGTTACGAGTAGTATATAATAACAAATGATATTTAGCAAATTGTATATTGAAGAAATTTACTGGTCAAAAGGTTTTGCAAACCGAATCTGCTAGCTCTATAAAACATTTATTGGATACAACTCGGGAATGTTTACAAGCCTTAAAGAATATCGGTGTAGATGTAAGTTCCTGGGATGTTATTGTAATATATTTGATAAGCCAAAAACTGGATTCTGAGTCTCGCAAACTGTGGGAATCAGAAGTCAGTACTTCCATCAATGAATTACCAGAATTCAGTAATTTTGAAAAATTTTTAGAACAGACATTTAGATCATTAGAATTTCTTGATCCTAAAACTCAAAAGGTTGAATAAGCACATTGCTCTCATGTCACAGCTGCATCCACTCAAAATCAAAATCATCAAAATCAAAAATCTTAATTCATGTAGGTCACAAAGTAACACTTATGAACGTCAAGATTACTGCTTCTACATTTACATTTACTGCCAGATTCGCAAAGCAATAGGTAGAGCCAGAGGAAGAACCTGGCAATAAAACTCATGGCCACTCTTTTCTAACCGCCATTTGACACAGTTTGATTAACATGATATTTGACCAATTATACAGTAAAGAAATTATACAATAAAAAAACAAAATAAATGTTGTGTTCATTAAAATTACACTTACATAGTTCCTTTGAATTTATGTGAGAACAGTCGACTAAACTTAGTTTGCCTTAAATTTAAATCATATTATTTGTAACAATTGCTATAACAGCTATGAGCTGACCAGTCCCAACAGACGGCACCCGTTCACGGGTATGACGCATATATCAGCCATCGCCCTATTCAACTGTATTGTAGGGAACAAGGCGACCCGACACATACGCCACCACTGCCAGGACACTTAGGCGAGCATGACGTACCCAAAAACTATACAGCAACTATCATGTCAATTTCAAAATTATAAATAAGTCTACATAGTGCTCACACAATAACAAAGTCAATTACATATAATTATGTATATTAGTTATTACCGGGATTAAACGCAGCCATACCTTTAGTTGCCTGGCGTTTCAAATTATTTATACTGGAGAATGTAAATAAAAATAATGTAAAAAAAAAAAAATACAACATATATGTAATGCAGATTCAAGACAAGTAGATAATATAACACAAGATTCATTCGAATCTTGTGTTACAAAAAAAATACAACATATATGTAATGCAGATTCAAGACAAGTAGATAATATAACACAAGATTCATTCGAATCCTAAATAGCTCGAGCGAAGAGCAAGCAACTCATTTCCATTTATTTTTATCATTCAAATAATCATTAATTGTGTAATAAGCCCTTTTCAAGAGGTGCGTCTTAATTTCCGCCTTAAATTTATGTAACGGCAGGTTCATAATGTCTAAAGGAATTTTATTATTTAGGCGTACGCCAATTCCTGCAAAAGAGTCGTGAACCTTTTGTAAACGATGATGCGTTCCAATTAATTTATGCTTATTTCTAGTATTTATCGAATGTATGTCACTGTGTCTATTGTATAAATGTATGTTCTGTTTAACTAACATGATATTTGCAAATATATACTGTGATGCAACCGTTAAAATGCCAATTTCTTTAAATTTCTCTCTAAGAGACACTCTAGCACTCAATTTATACATTGCACGTATAGCTCTCTTCTGGAGTACAAAAATTACTTGTAGATCAGCTGCTTTACCCCACAGCAAAATGCCGTAAGACATGACACTATGAAAATAACTAAAGTATACTAGCCTGGCAGTTTCTACATCAGTGAGCTGCCTGACTTTACTAACGGCAAAGACTGCCGAACTGAGTTTACCTGCAAGACACGTTATTTGGGCGTTCCACTGCAGTTTGCTATCTAAAGTGATCCCCATAAATACAGTTGATTCTACAATATTAAGGGTATCACCGTTCAATGTTATATTTGTACCGCAATTCCTGACATTAGGATGTATGTACATATTGTCATGATAACCATAAACTGTTTAACTGTAAGACATTTAGTAAACAATCAGTTACAGACAGGCGTAATTTTGTCCAAACCAATCATTTATGCTATAATTGTTTAAACTCTAGTCACTCTCTTTATCAATGCACAATGCCCGCCAACTGTCGTCTTTATAAGAAAAAGCACCACACTTTACTTCATCCCAGTACCCAAAAATCAACCTCTGACGAGATGGTAAATTCGTCTGTGGGAACAGAAGTTGTGACCACCGCGGTTGGTGTCGCAACTCCATCACAAACTCAGGAACAATCTTCAAATTCAGTGATTACTACTTGTTTTTGAAATAGCATTTCCGAGGTGCTATTGGCTACTGCTTCGGTTAGAGTAGAATCACCCAGAGCCGGGTCTTCATTCGTCTTGCGACAACTTCTAGATCAAGGGTCCCAAGCGTCCTTCATCACAGAATCAGCTGTGCAGATTCTCGGACTCACAAAACTATCTGAAAAAAGTTCAATATCAGGTTTAGGCGGCGACCAATCGAATTCAAGTTCAAAGTCATAAAAATTCAGTCTCGTCTAGACCCCAGCTTTACAATAAAGGTTAAAGCACATGTTTTAAATAAACTCACAACCTTTCTTCCAAACAAAAAGGTTGTAGTAAGTTCTGCTAGTGGGTGCCGAAGTGTACAGTCAGATTTTATTGGAAGGTTTTATCAGAGGTCCACCAGGTTCTGTAATAGCGCAACACACAAGACTTGGTTGGGTTCTCTCTGGCAAAGTACAAACGAGTAACTGCAGGCAGTTATTGGATCAAATAAGAGAAAGTACTAAAGAGTCTGCGCATGACATAAGCCTGAAAACAGAAGAAGTCATAAAGATATTAAGCGTGAAATGGAATAGAGAAACTGATCAATTTCAGTGTACAGTGGATCTTCCGGTCCTTCAAACTCCAGTCACTAAAAGGAGAGTTATCTCGGACATAGCGCGCCTGTTCGATCCCTTGGGTTGGATGGCACCCGCTGTTACGACGGCTCAAATATTCATTCAAAGAATTTGGTTGTCTGGTATCGAATGAGATAGTGAGCTTCCACCTGTACTACAAGGATTGGATCAGTTATCGTGAGGACCTGGGTAAACTTACGCAGATTTGCATTCCTCGTTGGATCAGTAGTGTATGCACAAATTATCGAGCACAATGGAGTATGTGAACCTCCTTACTTCCAAGACCCGGATAGCCCCGATCAAACAAATATCTATCCCACGACTAGAACTGTGCGGTGCTGTGTAACTAACGAAACTGCCGAATGAAGTAGCTGAGATCCTTAAAGTTTCAAAAGAAAGGCTACATGCTTGGACGGATTCCACAATTGTCTTAGCATGGTTAAGTAGTCATCTAAGAAGGTGGAAGACTTTCATAGCCAATAGGGTCTCAGAAACACGAGTACTATCTTCATTAGAAAGAAATCAGTGGTCTCACGTCGTTTCGAAGGCTAACCCTGCGGACTCTGCATCACGTGGCATCATGCTATCACAGATCGTTGAAAACCACCTTTGGAGAACAGGTCCTGTATGGCTGCAACAGAAAGAAATTAATTATAAAAGTGGAAATATAAAGGATACAAACCTAGAGGAAAAGAAGGTTACTTTAGTTTGTCACACAGGCTCTCACGATGCTGACGAATTGATGTCTCGATTTTCATCTTTGCACGGACTTGTCCGTGTTTTTTCGTATTGCCGTCGAGTCCTAAACTGGAAGAAACCTGAAAGGGATAAAGAAACAATTAATAAATGATTAACAGTTGAGGAATTGAACAAGTTATTTCTTACCTGTATTAAGTGGTGCCAAAAGCAAGTTATCGGTGAAGAAATTGAATCCCTACGGACAACTAGGAAGATAAGTAAGAAAAGTAAACTTACTTCTCTGAATCCCTTTTTAGATCAAGACGATTTATTAAGAGTAGGCGGAAGGATACACAATAAATAAAATAAATATTGTGGGACATTTTTCACACAGCGCCATCTAGCCCAAAGTAATTTAGCTTGTGTTATGGGATCTAGATAACTGATAAACATACTTTTATATTTCTAAATAAATAACACCCAGACACAGATTAAACCATCGTGCTCATCACACAAAGTTTTATCCTGGGTGGGAATCGAACCCACGACCTCTTGCGTAGCAGTCGGATGCACTCCCACCGCGCCACAGAGGCAGTGAATGAGAAAGAAAGAAAGAAAGAAAAGCATTTTATTAAACACACATAAATTAGCCAGTATACTTCTACTTAGCTTTAAAATCATAAAAATAATAAGAAAGATAAAAACAGTAGAACCTCACTAGTGTCATAGCAGAATTTGTGCTTAAAAGGCTGCAGTTCAGCTAATGCTACTGATATAATATCCGTAGCGCTGATCTTCCACTGCCGCCAGAGATACCGGGTAGCTATACAGCAGGTAACAAAATTCCGTATATCTATTTACAGTTTGCCATTTCATGCTCAGGATGTTATAAAATAAAATCAAAATGAAATGTCAAACAATAACAAGGCAGGCAAGGCAGGATTGAATGAAAACTTAAGCATTAAATTGATAAAAAGACGTGCTACATCAGTCCGGAAACGCTCAGCGAATGACCGGGGAATGACCGGGGAATGCTCAGATCAGTGAAGATATGAAGCACCCTATAATTCTCCCTCACAAGTCACACTTATCATACTTAATAGTTGCTGAAGCTTATAACGGTTGACGGGCTTGGTAGGGGTGGTGCGCACTAGGTAGCAACAACACACCTACATACACCCATCAAGTACGGTTGGTAATCCCTGGAGAAGTGTAAGTAACACTATCTCAAAGAATCACCGATGCACCAGCTAGCAGAGCATGTGTATAGGGAGTGAGTATGGACCAACCTGGAGCAGAGAAATACCAGAATTTATAAAGAGAGGGCGCCAGGTATCTCTCCATCAAACGAATGATACAATTAAAAAACCTCATGTTATCAACTTATTAATTATATTTATTTAAACTATATCCATATGTAGACATGAATATACATATATGAAAGTAAAAAGAAATGGTTTAGTCATGCATAGTGGGATTAATACATATATGGTCACTATACACAAATAAGTTTATATTTAGTACAAATAAAAATTTAAACCAAAGTCCATACTTTGGTTATAAGGGGCGTGGCCTAAAATGATAAATATTAAAGCAGCTTTCTTTTCTTTTCTCCCGCTCGATTACAGCAGGCTAAAGTCATACGGCCTATACAACCTTGACAAATAATCAAAAAATAAATAAACAAAACCAACATGAAAACCTTACTATTCCTGTTTGTCACACCTCACGCAATACATTATGGGTGGATGTGAGTCAGGACAGCCAATCTATCTAAGTTCAATGTCCAGCACCAAACTGAAAGACACCATAGACGCACGCGTTAATTTTAGAACGCGCCATAAGAGTCGAAACGTTCGTGACAGTTTTGACAACGTCAAACTCATGTCGTTCCGAACAAACACAAACAATGTGAAAACTTTTAAATGATTAGACAAATGACTTAAGAGTTATAACTAAAGTATGCTGTACCTATAAAGATGCACGGTGGATCGCAACTAGTGTTAAATTACCTGAGGAGTAAATACTGGATTTTAGGTGCGAAATCCCTAGTGCGTCAGTACGTTAACAAATGTGTAACACGTGTCCGTTACTCAGCTCAGACTCACCAGCAAATGATGGGTCAGTTACCTGTCTCCAGAGTCTCTGCACACCGACCTTTCTCAAGGAGTGGAGTTGACTACGCTGGTCCCATTAACGTCAGACCTTCTAAAGGCCGTGGTCGTCAGTCCACACAAGAGTACATATGCTTATTTATATGTACGGCTTCTATACTCTATGCTCTATACTCGCGCAATCCATTTAAAAATTGTCAGTGATGATGACTGCTCAAGGATTTTTAGGAGCTTTTAAACGGTTTGTAGCCAGACGCGCTCATGTAGCCCAACTGTGGAGTGATAATGGCTCTAATTTTGTAGGAAGTGCTAGGGAACTACGTGGTATGTTTGCTTCTGAAAAGTCAAGTGTAGCAACAGAAATAGCAGATTGGCTTACCAGTAATGGGACAAATTGGCACTTTATCCCTCCCCATTCTCCAAATTTTGGAGGACTGTGGGAAGCGGGTATTATATCCACAAAAGGACATTTAAAGAAGGTTATAGATAACACACTTACCTTCAAAGAATTGATGACAACTTTGTCCCAAATAGAAGCGTGTCTAAATTCTAGACCTTTTTGTCAATCCTCCAACAATCCTGATGATCCGACACCGTTGACACCTGGGCACTTCATGATCGGAAAACCCTTAGTACTAGTACCACATGTTAATTACGTGCAATCACATATCGGCACACTGAGAAGATGGCAATTGACACAACGCATGGTACAAGGTTTCTGGCGAAGGTGGTCACAAGAGTACCTCACATAATTACAACATAGGTACAAATGGAAAAATCAGACACCTGAATCTGTGATCGGGGATGTGATGCTTGTCAAAAAAGACGATCTACCCCCTACAAAATGGCTTTTTGGTATTGTAACTGATAAACATCCCGGATTGGACAATTTAACGCGAGTCGTAAGCCTTAAATATAAAGGTAATATTATCAAAGGACCAGTGTCTATACTGAACATCCTACCTGTTGGTGATAAATAGTGTATTTTAGTATTTTTGTTTTGTCAAATTCTTCTTTATTATAAGTTTTGTTTTAGTTTGTGAAGTTGAACGACTCATTCTGGTTAAGTACATTTATTAGGTTCTAACGATGTTAATTTTTTTTTTATAATAAAATAAATAAATATCCATCACGCCTCATCCCCGAAGGGGTGGCAGAGGCATATTATATACCCACTTTTCACCGTGTGGATTCCTGTCCCACGTAATAGGTGGTAAGCCCATTGCCGTATTGAAATAGACAGACGTAGGTTGTGGCTACCTGCTGATGAAATTTTTTAAGCCGCCTATAAGGCCTTCAACCAGGCTTAACGACTGCCATTTTACTGGCAACCGGGACCAACGGCTTAACGTGCCTTCCGAAGCACGGAAACGCTCGCAAATGTAAATGCCACAAAGTGGTCACCCATCCGACGACCAGCCATAGTGAAATTTGAATTTTTTTATATTAAGCAGTGTAATGGTTACTTTCTGTGTAGATAACATGTCAAGTTGATGGACTCGGTCCATGGTGGCCGGAATGTTAAGGCACCTAGTAGGAACTTAATTGTTTACATTACGGTTTTTGAGATCATTCGATAGATGGCGTTAGTGTCAATTTAAATCACGCTATCGGTTGTTTAAGATGCTGTTTTATTATGTTAGTTTGTATCTCTCAATCAATCTCGTGTAATGCATACACGAGATTGACCTTGGCTCTGTATTTTATTTACATTGATGTTTCTGGGACTTGTACAACCTTTTATGAGATTATTTATTAGCTTTAGCTATATTTTATTAATACTTTTTAAATAATAAATAGTACATTTAAAAATTTTTTTGAGACCCAAAAAGAACTAAGTAAGCACGAGAAATATGTTAAGTTTATACCTAACTAGCTGACCCCCGCGGCTTTGCCCGTGGCACACTTCTAACTCCGGTCGTACCCATTCTATCCCGTCGCTTTACTTTTACAAAAATATATAAAAGTTTGCCCGACTTCTTGACATTTATGATTACTCGCGGTATATAGCTTATAACCTTCCTCGATTAATGGAATATCCAACACAATAAGAATTTTTCAATTCCAATCAGTAGTTCCTGAGATTAGCGCTTAGCAACATATTTTGCGATTCATTTTTATTTGATGATAATGACGTGAAACGCTTATGGATTTGACATAGTAAATCAGATTGGCTTATAATTAGGGTCATATACAACCTGTTTTAAAGACAATACAATACATTAAAAAAATCTCACTATATTTTTTTTATTTTTAGGACTTTAATTTGTCGTGCTAATTAGTGTCCAGCACATAAAACCGTTTAGCCTTTTTGTTACCACCTCACTAAAAAGGCAACGGGTACAAGATTTCTTCCAAATTTAACATCTAAAATAGACACATTTTATGTTATTAAATTAATTCGGCCTTTTAGACCTACCCTATTTTCGTGCTTCGGAAGGCACGTTAAGCCGTTGGTCCCGGTTGCCAATAAAATGGCAGTCGTTAAGCCAAGTTGAAGGCCTTATGGGTGGCTTAAACATTTCAACAGCGGGTCACCACAGCCTGCACTAGTCCATTTAATAAATAAAATAAAATAAAAATATCTTTATTTTGCATGGACCATTTTAACGGCGCTTACAAAATGTCATACACTATTTAAAATATTTAAAGCGACAACCGGTTCGGAACGCGGCCCACCTGAGAAGAACCGGCAAGAAACTTAGGAAGGCTTTTCTTTTGATGGCCTATTTACAATTTAATATTATTTCACTTTGCCAGCAGATCATTTCCAGGCGTCCCTGTCCTGCAAATAGTCTGTAACGAAGTAAAAACCTTTTTCACAAAGCTTGTTTTTAATAAACTTTTTAAATTTATTTAAAGGTAAATTTCTCAGGTCACAGGGAAGCTTGTTGTAAAATCGTATACAGTTACCCTGGAAAGAATCGCCAATCTTATGTAGTCGACTGTGGTGGACTGAAAGATTATTTTTATTTCTAGTGTTTATATTATGTTTATCACAGAGTTTAGAAAACTGTGATAGATTTTTCTGGACATACATAAGATTGGCAAAAATGTATTGTGATGGTACGGTTAGAATATTTACTTCTTTGATTTTTTCTCGGAGAGAAACTCTGGGGCCCAAATTATAAATAGCGCGTACAGCCCGCTTTTGTAGAACAAAAATAATATTTAAATCTGCAGCACTCCCCCAAAGGAGAATACCGTAAGACATAATACTATGAAAATAGCTGAAGTAAACCATTCTAGCCGCATCCACATCTGTTAGAGTCCTGATCTTTTTTACAGCGTATGCAGCCGAACTTAATCTAGAGGCTGTCTTTTCTATGTGTAGGCCCCACTGCAAATTGGCATCAATAGTTATACCGAGGAACACAGTGAATTCTACAAACTCTAACACTTGTCCATTGAGTTGAACATTGGCCGCAACTTGTTTTACATTTGGTAGAGTAAATTTTATACATTTAGTTTTATTTTCATTAAGGCAAAGATTATTTGAGCTGAACCAATGAACTACTCTTGCAATTGCATTGTTTACATCGTCATAGTTATCTAATTGTCTTTTAATTTTAAAAATTAATGAGGTGTCATCTGCAAACAAAACACCCCTACATAAAATGGTAAATCATTAATATAAATGAGGAACAAGAATGGCCCAAGTATCGAGCCTTGCGGCACACCCATTGTAACCATGGATCCTACAGAACGTGTACCATTAATATCGACCCTCTGTATTCTATTGTTCAAATATGAAGACAGAAGGTCGAGAGCTTTGCCTCTTATTCCATAGTAATGTAATTTTTTGCACAGCGTTTCATGTTGAACGCAATCAAAAGCCTTTGATAGATCGCAAAATATACCTAATGCATCGTGCTTGTCTTCCCAAGCTTCATGAATACATTTTAATAACTCAACACCAGCATCGGAAGTTGAGCGCCGTTTTGTAAACCCAAATTGATTCGCATGAAGTATTTTATGACTATTAAAATGGGATAGCATTTGATTCAAGATTATTTTTTCAAATACTTTGCTCAAAGTTGGCAGCACTGACACTGGTCGGAAATTAGACGGCTCTGTAGCGCTGCCAGCCTTGAACAAGGGAACGACTTTGCTGTGTTTCATTAAATCAGGAAATGTACCACTAGAAACACAGTCATTAAACACAGTTGCTAGATGGGGCGCAATTACCTCAATTATACATGATGCAGTTTTGACCGATAATCCCCAAAGGTCCGCGGTTTTCTTAATTTCGATACATTTAAATGTTTTTATAATGTCCTGAGCACAAATATCTGTGAATACAAATGCATCTCTGCAACAAAGAACATATTCATCTAATAAAAGTTCAGCGGAACTGGAAGACGCTTGGAGAGATTTTGTTGTCAATATAGGTACATTTTTGAAAAAATGTTCAAACTCCGTCGCCACTTCCAGGTCCCCTGTAACATGGCAACCATTTACTTTTAAGTGGAAATCCCTTTCAGTCACTAAATATCTACCGCATTCAGAGTTAATGATGTTCCAAGTCATTTTTATTTTATTTACAGAATTAGAAATTTTATTTTTAATGAAGTTTGACTTAGCAAGATGACACGTTTGTTTAAATATCTTTGAATAATTTTTAACATATTCCTGAAAGGTTTGCCTAAAATTATTTCATTTTTCTGAATATAATTCAAATAATTTATTTCTACTTTTAAAGATACCTGGTGTTGCCCAGTCACTGAAAACAGGACGACCACCAATCTGTAGTGTTTTTGAGGTAAAAACTTTGCCAAACTCATCATTAATCAAATTAAATAAGTGTTTATATGACTGGTCTACACAAGTGAAGTTAGGTAGATATGGTAATCTCTTTAATACATTTTCTTTAAAATTATTCAAACGACTTTGGTTAATTGGTACATATTTAATTTCTTTTTTGCTGACTTTGTTACTACTTTTAGGAAATTTTATCCATTGGCCACGATAATCTGACTCCACAGGATCCACAATACCTTTATCTATAGGTTTAATATCAGTAAAAATATTATCAATACATTTTGCACTAGTGGCTGTAATACGAGTGGGTTCTAAGAATGTACTATGCAGATTAAAGGATTTAAATAAATTTTTCATTTTGTTTCTCTCTGATGGAGTTAATGATGTATCTAATATATCAACATTAAAATCTCCACAAACTATTATAGATTTCTTAGAACATTGGCATTTGAACAGTGCTTCTTTAAGCTTTTCTTCAAATTTAATGTACGGAGCTTTAGGGGGACTGTATACGCTTAAAAAGATGAAATGCTCAAACTCAATACTGGCAATCTCAATAACTCGCTCAATGGAGAGGGCTACTAAATCCTTACGTTCTTTAAATTTTAAGTTTTTATTAATTAATATTAAAGAGCCTCCACGTTTAGAATGTTTTCTATTGAATGAGCTAGCAACCTGGTGATTTACGAAGTTCAACAATGTGATTTGATGATCTTTTAACCAGTGCTCTGTAGCACAAAAAATATTAATAGAATTTGCATTAATGTATAGCTCTAACTCTAAATCTTTACCATTTATTAAACCTCTAACATTATGGTGCACCAGGTTTATAAAAACCATATTTTTACTAAGATTATTCTCAGGGGCCAAAGTCAACTGGCCAGATTTATTATCTGTTGTCCTATAAACTAGTTTTTTGGAATTTCATTTTCCAAATGTGAAGTATCAAAACTATCCTGCTCAATAAAAGCAGTTGTACTTGCCAATAATTTGGCTTGAAACATTAAAAAATTAGATAGCAACAGAGCTACCTTTCGTTGTAAAAATTTTGATAGAAAATATCTATCTAATGTCAACAAACTGTTATTATTGAAAATTATGTTCCAATCGAACAATTCAATTTTTTTGGAATATGATACATATGGTATGTAGTTTCATATTTAATTTGTATCTTAAGTGATTTTCCTTGTGGCTCATAGCAGAGCTGTATGGCAAGGTGGACAAAATTACTTGTTTTACTTGCAGACTTGATAACTTATCAAAAATTTTTAAAAGTTTGTCACTATTAATATTGCCTCTTCTGCCAACCAGCACCACTATAGTAGACTGCATGCAGTGTGTACCAGTCAATATAAAATCTATAATTTGAGAGTATGAAACTCCTGGATATGTATGATTTATTACAGAATGACTTAACTGTGATAAATAATGTCCAAAATTTTTACCTATTTCATCGCAATAGACTATGGTCTTTGCATCACTTTTTATTTGCAACTTTTCTATTATAGATGCCTCGCAATTACTACTTGAACTTAATATACTATTATCCACACTGCACACAGTTTTAATTGGTGAAAATTCATCATTGCATGTAATTCTTTCACAACTCAAGGGTGAGGCTAACACCTGTTCCCTACTCTGTTTCTCTGCTGTTTCATATTTATATGAAATTGATTTCAAAGAGTCTTGAAGTCTGTCAATCTGACATTGAAGGGCCTGTGTAACAGTTTTGTACTGTTGTGCAACAGTATCAAGTTCTAACATATACATATTTACCTGGTCAATCAGTTGCAATCTCTGTCTATTAAGTGACATGCAATTTATAAAAAACTTGTATTTATGTATCATTTTTTTAGATTTAGTAATAAACTTTTTAATTTTTAAATATTTCTTTAACTTATTCTTACTACACTTAATAAAAATGCATACGGTTAAATGTGGGCGTTTAATATGCCTCTGCCTACCCCTTCGGGGATAAAGGCTTGACAATATGTATGTATGTATTTTTTTCATATTTTATACTTCTCATTAATTATTTATGATATTGGCAGAACTTATATTGTTCAGTTTTATGATCGCATAAACTCAAGAACAAATGCAGACAGCCATTTTAAATGAATTAAATTTTATGATACACTTTGAGTATTATATGTAAAATACATTTTAGTACTTCCAGCAGATGATGAGTAAATTCTTGAACGGTTATTCAATCACTTTTACACATGAATTGTAAAGGACAGTGACCGAATCTGGCCTGAGCGTGGACAGCGGCTTTGGAAAGTTATAATAAAACTTGTAATAATTTTTATTTATTAAACAATAAATTTTAATGACAATTTGGTTGTAGCCACTTATCTGATATACAAAACGAATTAAAAAAAAACCTGTATTGGCTTACAAACGGATGTTATTTTGATTGTCACCCTTGTGTTGCATAAAATAAAAGTAATGACAAGAGTAGGGAGAAATAAGTTTAGTTATTAGTTACTACTATATATCAATATAATATATCATTAAATAACTGAAACTGTGCTAAATGTTTTGTGTAATTATTTTATTGTTTATTTAAAATACTACTATATGCCTTAAATACTAAATATGTTTAAATAAATGCATATTTTTATAAAAGATAAAATGTTTTGGGTATTTTAGTTTTCATCTTCTAGCAATACTGATTAAACTGTCATCGAATTCGAACGACCTTGAACGACGAATGTGAACAAAGTGTCTTATTAAAATTATATTTTCAACTATATAATTATATAGTTCGCGTTTGTATTTATCGAGTGTTTTGTATCATAATAACTAATTCAACTTCTCACGACCACCATGGCTTTTTGGGTCTTGTAATAAAGACAATGGCATTTTTTTGTTTGTTAAATCTGTCGCAGTAATGGTATTACACACTGATGGAAGTGCCTTATGTAATTCTTCAGCGGATTGCACCCTGAGTAGTAAGTTTTTTTTTATTTTCAAGTAGGTTGTTATACATGGTCGCTTACTTACTTGTATTGATTTTGAAGGATTTACTTTATTATCTATTATTAACTAGCTGTCCCGCCCGGTTTCGCCCGTGACTTACTTCGAACCCCGTGGCACCCATTTAATCCCGTCGTTTACTAATTTCACAAAAATGTATGAACATTTTCCAAATTACTTGATTACCTACTCCTCCGCTCTCAAGTACCTACGCTCGCACGGCCCGATCGAATATGGTTACACGAAATTAATTTCATTGCATTTTTTTTTATTTTGACATATCTCCAAAGACATTCATTTGAAAGGTGTAAAGGGCCAAAATAATCTTCATAAAATGCTGAAGCGAACTAACATATTAAAAATGATAAGGACTAATAATATATTTGTGTAAATAGCCTTCAAACTACTGCTTTATAATTGCTGTTTTATTAAAGTATAAAAATGGATATAGTATGTTATCCTTAAGAGATAGACATATACCGTCGCGGACTTTTATTTTAGACCTATATTAGATACACAATTCCACAATACATTATTTTGTTATATCTCAAAGGGTTTAGGCAGCGTTTTCGGTAAAAGCTCCCAGACGACTCATTTTTTCCGACGCCCCCAACATATATCGTTATTATTAAGTTAATGTATGCAAAAACTTAACAAATTATACATAAAAACCTTCTATGAGAATCACTCCAACTATTAAAAAAACTGCACCGAAATGAATTGCGTAGTTTTAAAGATCTAAGCGTACATAGGGACAGACAGCGAAAAACGACTTTGTTTTATAATATGTAGTGAGGTGATGAGGTTACACAACATAGCTTCCAAATGTTAAAAGAATTGTTTTAAATCGGTTTAGTGGGCTAGCCAGTAGCTGCATTACCTGCAGGTGAAATGGCCATAGATTATTTTGGAGCCTCTTAAATCAACTTTTACCAAAAGATTTGTTACATATACCTATTCAAGTACTTTTCATTGCCTTTTTTGTTTCAGTTAAGAGCATCTGACAGAACCATACTTGTTTGAATTGCCCTATGGGCCATGTTACTTGCTATCTGTAAGGTCATAATAATTTTCAAGTAAAATAACAGTACCCAGAAGGAGCTATATTTTTGCCAGAATTGAAGAAAGCCACTGATACTCTATTACATTGTTTTTTCTCCTGAACTGTAAATATGAAGAGTGATATTAAGTTTCTAGGTGACTCAGAGTACATATATAAACATAGTATATATGATATATACTGCAGCAATGTCCGATTTGCCAATTTCATTTATAATTTCCTTATACTTGGTGACAATAAATAATGCTTTTATTTTTTATATTCTATATAATTTTAAAGTAGTTTTTTAAAGGCTAAGTTATGTGAAATAAAACAACCAGGATCATAATATGGTAAACACATTATAAGAAATAATGGAACATATTTATTGTTGAAATGTGCACAGATAGAACTAGCAACATTTTGGGCATGATTCCTTTTAGCCGTCAACTGCAGATTATTAATAGGTAAAATACAAAGCAAACAAAATGTTTTTTTTTATTGCTTATATAACATATATAAGCAATAAAAAAAAGCATTTTGTTTATATATGAAAATAACATTAGCAACCTAGAAACCATAAAACATTATTATTGTTACAGCATTGTTATTGTCGGGCAATCACCTATTGGTTGTTTGCTCATATCATGTTTGTGATGTGGTACTTAAGTTGGGCAAGGTATGGTGAAAATATTACTCCTTCAGCTCAATCCTAGACATTGTTTTACTAACATACGAAGATGATAATGACACATTTGAAAATTAAATTGAGAATATAACGTGCCGTTTCATTTTATTTTTATTTATTTACTACCTGGGGAGGCAATTCTCGTTTTCTTCGTAATAATCTCTAATTCGAGTTTACTCTTCGAATCTTTTTTCTACCATAAAATCTCGTAGATCGAGACGGTTTTTTCGAATGTCTTATTCTCACCACTATTCGAACTAAAATTCGAGATTATTGTGTCAAATGTTGCCATTTAAGAACCATGTCACGTATGCGTTCCGTTCGACACATTTCATCCGGTTGTAAAACGGTTCCAACAAGACTACTCTTACAAAATGTTCTAAAAGTTTTTTAAGCTTATTTTACACGTTATAAACAATAATAACATATTTTATAGTTATTATTAAAAGCAAAAAATATTGCAAACTGCATAATATACGTTACTAAATGTATATTTAAAAAATTGCTTATACCGTCCCGTAAAATGAAAAATATCTGAATGTGTCGCTGTCACTGTCACTGTGTGTTGTCTTGTCTGTATTATTGAAGACTGTGTTATTTGTAATCACAATATTTACTACCAAATTCACACTGAGTTATTGGTGGAGCAATAGTATCGCCACAAGAACAAAAAAAAATCACAAATTGCTGAATTTTCCACATTGCTGAAACATCGGCGACGTGTTTGAAATTGAAGCGAGTTGCAAAATGTTTTGCACGTATTTCACTATTAATTCATTACTCATTTTGATATTTATTTAATGTAAAATGTAATATAATGTTAATTTAGGATCGGTTACTGAAGAAATGTCCAAAGATTATAGTGATTCGACTTCGAAATCTGCGTCTCGACTGCTACCAACCATTCGAAGCAACTCGAGTGGCTTCCCTTCGAGAAAAGTCGAGTTCGAGATTTGCAGAATAGCTAAACGTCAATAAAACTCGAATAAAGTTCGAATTCGAGATTTAGCTCTAAATCGAGACTGTTTTGAAGGCATGAGAATTGCGGCCCTGGCTACAAAAAAATCTATATCATGGGTTTCTACATAGTCTCAGCTATGTAATAGCAGTATTTGTAAGGCGCTACAAAATTGTCCGCATCGTGGCCAAAACCCCATAGAGAGTGGTCACTGTCTTTTATATTTATTGATAAATAAAAGGCTATAAGTAAAATGGCAGTCGTTCAGCCTGGTTGAAGGCCTTATTTGCGTCTTGAAAATTTTCAACAGCAGGTCGCCACAGCTCGCACCTGTCCATTTCAACACGGCAATGGTCTCACCACCCGTTACGTAGGACTAAAATGTAAACAATGAAATGTGGGCGTATAGTATGCCTCTGCCTACCCCTTTGGGGATAAAGGCGTGACAATATGTATGTATATATGTATGTAAAAGGCTACAGAAGAGACCTTTATAGTCTATCTAGGTCAATCTAATAGCTTTACTTACTACCTGTACAAGCGCCTACATCGAACTTAATAGCAACAGCCGCTTGTCTAACTAGCTATTCTATTTGATTCATTTTTTGTTTTCTATAATACTATGTGGGTAGATTTTTTTCTATCTGACTGTTTTGACTAGTTTAAGGTATAACTAACACAGGGACTTAAACCTTTTAAACAATAGTTCATAGAGTGTGGCGTTAATACAATATAGTTTTCGATATAGTTAGTCTATCCGAGACTTCCAGGACTATGATTGGTCGTGCTAATTAGTGTCTAGCACATAAGACTTTTTAGCCTTTTTGTTACCAATTCACTCAAAAGGCAACGGGTTCAAAATTTCTTTCAAATATAACATCTAGAATAGACACATTTATTAAATTTATTCGGCCCTTTAGACCCACGCACAAACAACCTTAAAAGCAAAGAAACGCTCGGGGCCCCGCGGACTCAGTGTTCTGTAAACGATCACTACGTTAAGCAACTTTCACTATGGCTGGTCGGATGAGTGACCACTTTGTGGCATGTACATTTGCGAGCGATTCCATGCTTCGGAAGACACGTTAAGCCGTTGGTCCCGGTTGCCAGTAACATGGCAGTCGTTAAGCACAGTTGAAGGCCTTATGGGCCTTTTAAAAATGAAATGAAAAATTTCAACAGCAGGTCGCCACAACCTGCGCCTGTCCTTTTCAACACGGCAATGGGCTTAACACCTGTTACGTTGAACAAAAGTGCATACGGTGAAATGTAGTATGTCTTTGGCTACTTCTTCGGGGATAAAGGCGTGACAATATATATGTATGTATGTAAATTATAAACGGCATTAAATACTATTAATATTTCTTAGTGTGGTTCAGAAAGTCTGTTAGAGAATAGAAACTGTTTATAAGAAGCCATTCCTTTAATGCCTTAACAAACCGTCTATACATTACTGCCTTGATTTTTTTGGGTATGCAATTATACACATAGACACACATCTCTAAAACATTTTTTTTAAATAAGTCAGTTGTGGGTATCCTTGACAAAACTAACCTGTCTGGATTTCGCGTATTTCTTGGGAAAATGTCTTGAGATTTTTTTTAATAAATTCTCATTTAATCTAACTTACCACATTCAAGTATATGCATACAAGTCAACGTCAACAAATTGAGCCTATCAATAAATAAAGGCTTGCAGGATATCCAAGGGGCCACTCCGCATATGGCTCTAAATCATTATTTTTGGACAATGAATGCTTTGTCTATATCAGTCGAGTTACCCCATAGGAACTAATCCTATGGGGTAACTCGACTAATATAGCCTAGAACTGATGCCACGTATATGCCACAGTCTGTTTAGTTGCTATTCTTCTTAGCTTCGCCAACACATACACAAACGTATTGATTCTATTAAACACATAGTGGCCATGAGCCTTCCAATTGATATGTTTATCTAAAATTATACCCAAGAATTTCATATGTTTAACTTCCTCAGTTTCAATGTCATCGTGATTTTAGCTTTTTTATACGTACTGAATTGTATAAGTTTGGGTTTCGTGAAATTAATTTTCAGATTATTATCATCTAACCATCGGATAAAACCGGCTTCCTCAAAATACACAAGAGTATAACTCTGTATGCCTAGTTATATGTGAATTTATAGATGAGATATACCATCTTTAAAAAAAGTGTAATTACTACGTTCAAATAAATTCAGAAAAAACATTTTGTTCCAAACGCAACCTAAATGATTAACGAGTATTGCATCATCATGTTTTGTGTAACAACTAAAGTACTAAAATTCTTAAAATCCTTGTAAAAGAGTAAGCGTCGTTAACCAATATCATTATTCAGCTGGATCGTTAAGACCTAACGCATAACGGCTCTTCGACACCACAATTAAGAGACTCTTTACAACTCAATAATATATTTTTGATTGTTTACTAATTTAGGAATTGTTTAAATTGAATAAGTAAGAAACGATTGCCGAAGAATATTATATTGTGTAAAAGTAAAGGGCAGAAGGAGTCAGGATAGGCCGAGACTTACATATGAGGACCATGTGAGCCGATTGCTCAAAAAAGGCAACGTCAAGAGGACTCGGATGCCGAGACGTGCATGTATGAAGCGATTAATGAATCTGCAGGAAGCAAAAGAAGTATGCATGGATCACGAAACCTAGCGATCTGTCCACTCTGACATCTCCGTCAGGGATACAGCGTGAAGATAGTCAAGTTAAGTTTAAGTTAACTAAATTACTTCTGTGGCTCCGGTTATCCCACAACGATTTTTCAAACAAGCAAAACAATCACAATAAAAATATCACGTGTGATTTTTCAGGTCCATGTCTATTTGGTTTCCTTTCATCTCAATTGGTATATCCCTTAGAGTATTCGGTTACAACACATTTCCAAACGTTCGCATTTATAAATTAGTACCTAGGATGCTATTTGCCAATATGTTTCCTACCTGTGGACCGATTCCGTTGTTATTATTTTCGATTTGGTATGTTTGAGAGTTTAACCAATGTATATTGGATATATCTGTAAGGTCAGCTAAATTTATAATTGTAAAGTTGTCATATAATCTTATTTTTAAGGTTATTTTGTTTAAATTTTTTGTTACTTAATGGAGATTTAGGAATGTAAATTCTGTTTGCCTGTGTGGTGTTGTAAGGTATAACAAGAAGTAAATTATAACCTAATATCTACATAAAAGAGATACTTCTATTATACAAACTATATTAGGTGAAAAACCAACATGTGATCGTTAAGGATTCTCTGGTGGTACTTATGCTTAAATAAAAATTAAAGATATCGCAGTAATTAAATCAAAATCTTAAATTACAAACCAATGTGCACAAGTTAGATAGATAGATATATTCTCTATTTTTAACACCAAAATACATTTAAACTTATAAATAATGTAATCCTAAATTCAAAATCAAAAATCTTTATTCATGTAGGTCACAAAGTAACACTTATGAACGTCAAGATTACTGCTTCTACATTTACATTTACTGCCAGATTCGCAAAGCAATAGGTAGAGCCAGAGGAAGAACCTGGCAATAAAACTCATGGCCACTCTTTTCTAACCGCCATTTGACACAGTTTGATTAACATGATATTTGACCAATTATACAGTAAAGAAATTATACAAAAAAAAAAAACAAAATAAATGTTGAGTTCATTAAAATTACACTTACATAGTTCCTTTGAATTTATGTGAGAACAGTCGACTAAACTTAGTTTGCCTTAAATTTAAATAATATTATTTGTAACAATTGCTATAACAGCTATGAGCTGACCAGTCCCAACAGACGGCACCCGTTCACGGGTATGACGCATATATCAGCCATCGCCCTATTCAACCATATTGTAGGGAACAAGGCGACCCGATACATACGCCACCACTGCCAGGACACTTAGGCGAGCATGACATACCCAAAAACTACACAGCAACTATCATGTCAATTTCAAAATAATAAATAAGTCTACATAGTGCTCACACAATAACAAAGTCAAATTACATATAATTATGTATATTAGTTATTACCGGGACTAAACGCAGCCATACCTTTAGTTGCCTGGCGTTTCAAATTATTTATACTGGAGAAAATAAACAAAAATAAGGTAAAAAAAAAAAATACAACATATATATGCAGGTTCAAGACAAGTAGATAATATAACACAAGATTCATTCGAATCCTAAATAGCTCGAGCGAAGAGCAAGCAACTCATTTCCATTTATTTTTATCATTCAAATAATCATTAATTGTGTAATAAGCCCTTTTCAAAAGGTGCGTCTTAATTTCCGCCTTAAATTTATGTAACGGCAGGTTCATAATGTCTAAAGGAATTTTATTATATAGGCGTACGCCAATTCCTGCAAAAGAGTCGTGAACCTTTTGTAAACGATGATGCGTTCCAATTAATTTATGCTTATTTCTAGTATTTATCGAATGTATGTCACTGTGTCGATTGTATAAATGTATGTTCTGTTTAACTAACATGATATTTGCAAATATATACTGTGATGCAACCGTTAAAATGCCAATTTCTTTAAATTTCTCTCTAAGAGACACTCTAGCACTCAATTTATATATTGCACGTATAGCTCTCTTCTGGAGTACAAAAATTACTTGTAGATTAGCTGCTTTACCCCACAGCAAAATGCCGTAAGACATGACACTATGAAAATAACTAAAGTATACTAGCCTGGCAGTTTCTACATCAGTGAGCTGCCTGACTTTACTAACGGCAAAGGCTGCCGAGCTGAGTTTACCTGCAAGACACGTTATTTGCGCGTTCCACTGCAGTTTGCTATCTAAAGTGATCCCCAAAAATACAGTTGATTCTACAATATTAAGGGTATCACCGTTCAATGTTATATTTGTACCGCAATTCCTGACATTAGGCATGCTAAATCTGATACATTTTGTCTTCTTAGCGTTTAGTAGCAAATTATTGGTCGTAAACCAATCTACAACTTGGGCAAGTGAACTATTAACGCTGTTAAAATCAGTAAGCGTACGATCTACTTTAAAAATAAGTGACGTATCATCAGCAAATAGAACAATGTCGCACAAGTTCTGTATATAGAATGGCAGATCGTTAATATAAATTAAAAATAGAAACGGACCTAGAATTGATCCCTGCGGTACGCCCATAGCTACAGATGCTCCAGAGGAGCGAATTTCATTAACATCAACATGTTGTATCCGATCATTTAAGTAGGAGGCAACAAGATCCAGTGCAGAGTCTTTGATACCATAATAAAAGAGTTTTCGCAATAGTGTTTTATGTTCAACGCAATCAAATGCTTTAGAGAGATCGCAGAATACACCAATAGCATCTTGTCTATTCTCCCAGGCGTCATATATATGATTCAGAAGTGTCACACCTGCATGAATGGTAGAACGACCCCTTGTGAACCCATACTGCTCTTTATGTAGTAGCATATTTGAATTAAAATGAGCTTGTAGTTGTTGCAATATATTTTTTTCTAAAATTTTGCTAATGGCAGGTAATATTGAAATAGGTCTAAAATTACCAGGGTCAGTTTTGGATCCAGACTTCAATAGAGGTATTACCTTACTGTGTTTCATTAAATCCGGAAACACTCCTTTATCGATACATTTATTAAATATTTCAGCTAGATGTGGAGATAAATTAACAATAATAGACTGTATCAATTTCACAGAAATACCCCACAAGTCAGCTGTCTTTTTTGAGTTAAGCGACTTGAATACTTTAACGATATCGTTGGGGTTAACACATTTAAAGCTAAATAAGACATTGCACTGATCTACGCTGCCCCCAAGTATGCGTTGAGCTTTGATTGGACAAGAATTTAAGGAGCTAGTTGTTTTCGCGGGTATGTCTATAAAATAGTTGTTAAAAGTTTGTGCTACATCTAATTTATTATTAATCACCTTGTTATTTATAATTAACTCAAAGTTATTATCACGGGGTAGTAATCGACCGGTTTCAGTATTGATTACATTCCAAGTCATTTTTACCTTATTTTTTGAATCTTTAATCTTATTACTGATATGTAACGACTTGGCAGCAGCACAGGTCTTTTTGAAGGTCTTGGAATATTTTTTTACATATTGAATAAAAGCAGGATCAAAATTAAATTGCTTCATACCATATAATTCGTACAACTTAGCCCTACTTTTGTAAATACCTGTAGTTGCCCACTCACAAAATTGCAGGTTTTTGTTTTTATAAAATGTTTTTGATTTAAATATATTGTTGTACTCAGCTTTAATTGTATTAAATAAGGAGTTATATAAGCCGTTTGGATCTTTCTGATTAAAATCAATATGAGTGACTTTTGCTGAAACATTAACATTAAATTGTTTAAGTCGATATGCACTCATTGGCCTACATACAATTTTATTTCCTTTGGAAGTGACATTAATAGGAAACGCTGCTTTTTGACCAAGATGATCTGATGGAAAGTTACTTAGTATCTCCCTTGTTGTTGTTGCACAGTTGCAGAATATATTATCTATACATTTTCTAGAATGTGAGGTGATTCTAGTTGGCTCACAAAATAAATTTTGTAAGCCAAAAGACTTAAACAAATTTATAAATCTGATACATTTCGAAGACTGCACAAGTATGTCAACATTAAAATCCCCACACACCACAACATGTTTTCTACTAGTAAACAAACGCTTCAATACATTTTCCATTACAGATTCTAATAAATTATAATCCCTTTTTGGAGGACTGTAGACACAGAGGACAATGAGTTGCTCAAGCTCAACACAGGAAAATTCAGCAGTACGCTCAATAGAAAGAGCCACAATATCTTTACGTTCTTTACATTTTAAATTATTAGATACAAATATAAGAGAGCCCCCACGAATGGCTTTCTTTCTTGAGAACGCACTGCTAAGTGAATAAAATTCATTGTTGAACAATAGTTCATGACTTTTTAAGTCTTGAATTGTATTGGTTTTACAATTGGCGACCTTATCGCACAAAGGCAATTTCTTACAGGCAACCTTGGAATGGAGACTTGTAAGAACAGAAATTGGGGCAGAATGGTGTTACATTTAAATGTTACCACTTTTTTGATTTTTTTTTCCTTTTAATCACATGATATATTGTATACACATATATTCATATAAATATATATTATAGATACATACAAACATATAAATACATACATAATAATATAAAAAATATTAACAATGTAGAAGGACTAAGAAGGTTATGTGGCAATACTCGAAGATTATTAAAAACTGTGTATAACTGGCATTATTGATGTAAAATAGAGGCGTCTTCAACAAGTAAACATAATCTTTATTATAATATAGATAAGTAGATATTAGGTAATCTTTATTATAATAAAGATTACCAATATATCGAGGCCTAAGTCAGGTTTTGCCTTTATAATGTTTTGTGTATTTAATACCGGTGGTACTTTACCGTTCCTATATCTCTTACCTTGAGGAGTTTTTTTGCCATTGTAACGTTACAATTAGATTAGACTGTTCTGTGATAGAAATTAACAGCTCAAGGAAGAGTGGTGAGTTACTCCTTCTTTATTGTCGATTTTCATTGCATCTCTCCTGGTCCTGGGTCAACTCAAAGTGGTCCTTCCATATTGTAATGTAATTGTTGTCCATTTTTAGCTTAGTTTACAAATAATTACAAATTTGTAAGCATTATTTATGAAATAAAGGTAACATAAGTAATTTTTATTTTATTTCCAGAATTAGATAATATGATTTAGACTAAACGAAAAACTTGAACGGATTAATTTGATTTACTGGAAATAAAA
This sequence comes from Thumatha senex, assembly GCA_948477245.1. NCBI lineage: Eukaryota > Metazoa > Arthropoda > Insecta > Lepidoptera > Erebidae > Thumatha > Thumatha senex. The sequence goes on from OX419732.1 coordinate 29,349,474, forward strand.
AAATATTTTACGTAAATTTCTTTATTTCATAAAAAAGGCTTAGGTCAATTATCACAGCATTCTTTTTTACATTAATTTGATTTTTTTTAAATTCACTAATATTTTTTTTTTTAATGGGACTAATCCCACCCTCATTCCCACTACTGTGACTCCTGTAAACCAGGATCTACAGCAATGACCAAAACACCAGAAAAGCCGACCGAGCTCGATCTCGGTGAAGTCCCAGGAGAAGTTAGCATGTCTTGGAACCCGCAACGAAATTAATCAGAAGATAATGTGAGTTAGTAGGAAAAGAACGTAATGCCCCTTCCCTCCTTTGAAAAGCGGGAGACCTGGAAAGCAACTAGGTGTAAATCCTATAGAAATAGGGAAACACCACGGTAATAGTAGATATAGTATGGGTCCTATGTGAGCTATGTTTGATTCCAGTAATATGTATGGCAAAAACGTTTAAAAGCACGAAAATTCACCGTCGATGCCACGAGATCCGTATAGTAAACTACTCCCGATGTTACTTGGAAACAATTAAGCATATTATATCGCTCGTTTTGCCAAATGCTACACTCCCAAAGTATATGATGGGCGGTCTGATCATATTTGTCATCATCAGTTGAACACTGACAGAATGGTGACTCCACTAGCTTAAACGAATGTAATTTGCTCCTAAAGTTATCATGTCCTGTAAGAAATTGAGCAACACAGTGATCAACCTCCAGCCAGGATATTCTCAATCGTTCACGAACGTCTGGGAAAAACCGGTAGAGGTGGCGCCCTTTGATGGAAGTGTTCCAACGCAGCTGCCATTTGTCTAAAAGTTCCTCACGTACATTATCTCGATACAGCCTGGCAATTCTATGGCGATCTCTTGCTAACAAAAACCTATTATCCATGCCATCTTTAGCCGAATAGTATAAAGCCGCGCGTCTCTGAATTTCGAGTTCACCTGCCATCACCGGCAGAGCCTCCGTGCTAACCGTCCTGTAGGCCTTGCATAAAAATATCAAGGCAAGGCGTTGACTTTGAAGTAACTTTAACCGTGCAGCCCCAATTGTAGCCTTATCGGCCCATACTGGCGCCCCGTAACACATACAGCCTAGATAAGTGGCCCCGTAAACGACCTTCAGTGTTTTGAACGAAAGTCCCCATGTATTAGTAGATATTCTCGACAACGCGTAAAAGCTATTTTTAGCCTTTTCACCTACAGTTTTTATGTGCTCAACGAATGCAAAATTTCTCTCTAAAATCAATCCTAAATAGCAAATCGAAGTTTTATTTTTAATGTAAACGTTATTGAATTTTATGCGCGGTGGTACTTTCAAACTTCCTTTCGAAAGCAGCTGAAATGTTTTGTTTGGAGCAAAAAATAACTTACGTTAATAAAAACGTAAACGTACGCCCCACTCCGCAACGACGAGCAAGTACGTGTGGGCCAAGCTCTGGAGTCCTGCACGAGTATTTGACTGAACGAGTAACATACCGTCATCGGCGTAACCGGTCATTGAACAGCCCTCCGGTTATGGTAAACTAAAAAAGTCATCAAATCCTAAATTCCACAAGTGTGGACCTAGCACAGATCCCTGTGGACAGCCTATTGTTAACGTTTTGGTAGCAGAATAATGACCTAGTTTTAAAGTTGTTGTACCTTGTGAAAAATATGAATAAATCAGAGAGTAAATATTATTATAACAACCGCGAGACTTTAATTTCATTAATAACATTGGCCGGCCACCAAGCATTATCGAAAGCCCCGGAAATATCTAGGAAGATGGCCAGCACGTATTGACAAACCGATGAAGTGACAGTTTTTCGCACTGATATCGCTGCGTCAATAGTAGATTTTCCTACTGTAAATCCAAATAGATTTTCGTGAAATTTAATACCGCCCGGCAGGAGCCGGGGTACTATGAGACGCTCTAAAAGCTTTCCCAAGGAGGGACACAATGACCACATTGTGTCCCTCCTTACGGTACGGTACGACTTAGGGTCATCTGGCGGCTTGTCGCCTTTTTTAGGAATAATCCGAATATAGCCACATCACCAAATACGGGGGAACACTCCCTCGTTAATTCATCGGTTAAAAACATTTAATATTACTTTGCCCGACAGCTTGCAAGCCTCCTTTATCATTCTGTTTGAGATTTTATCATCACCCGACGCCTTACCTATGGACAACGACCTAACAATTTCGGGAACTCATCAGAAGTTGGTAGGTCTGACTGAGGTGAGAATGGTGGCTCTAGAGCCCACTGTCTGATCTGTCTGTGATAATCACTATCGTTCTCCGAGCAGTCGTCCGGTATAAGAGAATCCAAGAGGTAATCCGCGGTTTCCTTCAGGCCTATAGTATGCGAGTTGTAAATTTTGATATTTCGTACATAGGCAAGATCAACAGAACGGTTGGCCCTCTCAACTCATGGTAAATAGGCGACCACGGACCCTCGGCTTCCAGCCCATGCACTAGTTTACGTAGCAAATTACCTTTTGATTTTTCAACAGCTGCCCTGTAATGGGACCTGGCAACTCTAAGAGCAAGTAAATCGGTTATGTGTTCCGCACCGTCACTAATTTTATGCTTTTTAAAATAATGTAATTTTCTACGAGCTCTCCGGAAACGCCTTCGAAGCTCAGCCAAACGATCAGTCCACCAATCGCATCTCCGAGTGTTAGTAATTGATCCACGACCAATGGCCACGTCGGCACAGTAGGTAAAATTTTCTGACGTTAACGAAGCACTCTCCTCGACAGACAGGTTACTACGACTAAAATCTTTTGCGTGAGCCGCAAACAGAGAACCAAAGAGCTCCCAGTTTGCGCCCCTAATTATATTTGAAATTACAAGTAGTACTTTGCGCCTCTCGTGTATCACCGGGTAAGAGCTTGTAAACGATTAGACGATGATCACTACAGGACGCATCCGGGAGGACACGCCATTCGGATATCGAGACGTCGCCGAGTGAAAGCGTCACGTCAATAGAAGACTCGCCCATAGGCCCGCAAAAAGTAGGTGGTGCATTGGGACAATTGTGTATAGATAGATTCATTTCTGCAATGAATTCTTCGACGGCACAGCGCCGGTCCCTATCGAATACACGTAGTTTGCCATACCATAATGTAGAAGAGGCATTGACATCAGCGCCTATGATTATTCTTTGACCCGCAAGACACTGCAAGACGTGACGAAGATGGTGTAAGTGAGGATCAACATAATGTGAATATTGAAAGTAGCAGCTCACAACAAACACCTTATAGGCCGAAGAAGTAACCTCAGCAACAGCACAATGAGATGTCATGGGGTTGCTCAAAGATGTTACAGTAAAATTTGTGCTAGAAACATAAAGCCAGCTCGTGCCTTGGCATCTAATTGTACCACTCTGTTACGCAGGCGGGTGCTCTGATATTGTTCCTGTAAGAAGACAATGTCTAGTTTGTTCTCTATAACTAGGTGGTCCAGTTCCGCCGTGGCTGCCCTATCGTTGTGTAAATTTAATCGTCCTATAATTAGATTTTCCATGTTACAATAGTTTTTTTTATTTTTATTAAATGAAATAACTACAAGTAGTTTGTGCTCAGAATGAGCTGCTGCAGTCTATGCCTATAGGTATGACAATCACTAGAGCCGCAACGGTGGTCATGTGGCTTCTTAAACCTTTTGCATGTGATACAGATCGGCTTAAAATTAGAGTTGTCTTTATGTGGACATGTTCGTGTATCATGTTCCTCGCCGCAGTTAGCACAGCTGGGTGACTTGCTGGTACAAAACTTGTGGACGTGACCGTATTGTTGACATTTCATGCAACGCACTACATCGAGGTCATCAATATTTCTACAAGTGGCCCAATCAATAAATAATTTATCTTTCGTGGTCTCTAAATGATTTCGGATCTCCGGATCCAACTCCACGCCAATCCACTTACGACCGTTGTCCAACCGACGCTTACGGACAATTTTTGATTTTTTTATAAAGTCGTCCTCGCTAACTTTTAATTCGTCCTTTATATTTTGACAATATAATGCTCTAATAAAGTCATTGTCTTCCATAGACCCATAATAATATATAATATAATAATATATTATCTAACCAAATAACATGATGTTTTGCTTACATAGTACTATGGTACCAATTTCTCCACCAAATTGAGTCAGATATTGGATTAGATTACGGACAGTAACGGTTTATGGGCACTTAAATTAGCCATTATGAGACAAACAATAAAAGTGCGATTATTTGCAAAAATAAAATGGAATATATCTGAAATAGAAGCTTTCAACAAATATCTACGAATTAAGTAATAACTTCTAAAGAAGCGCTCGTGACCCCGTTGACTTAGTGTTCTGTAAACGATCATTCGCTTTGGCTGGTCAATAATGGGTGACCACTTTCTGGCATATACATTTTCAAACGTTTTCGAGCTTTAGAAGGCACGTTAAACCGTTGGTCCCGGTAGCCAGGAACATATCAGTAGTTAAGCCAAGTTGAAAGTCTTATGGACGGCTTAAAAAATATCAACAGCAGGTTTGGATTGTTAAATATTAATAACAACTCTGTGACGAAACTTCTCGGACTCGTAGTATGATATAATAAACACGATAGACCACATTCATAAAAAGTGGCCAAGTGGGACTCGGATTCGCCCATGAAGGGTTTCGTAGCAGCAAGTAACATCATATAAAAGTTCAAAAGTTAAATTGCTGTTTACGATTTATGACGAATTTAAAAAATAACTAATTTGAGTTTTAGTTCTAAGTATGGGGAACCCCCAAAATTTATTGTCTTTTACCTATTTTTGAGTGAATATTTTAATGTGGTTTACAGAATACATCTACTTACGAAGTTTCAACAGTATAGTTCTTATAGTTTCGAAATAAGTGGTTGTGACATACGGACGGATAGACAGACAAACATGGCGAATCCGTAAGGGTTCCGTTTTTTGCCATTTGTCTACATAACCCTGAAACACGCGTGACTAGAAGCGCTAGCTGAATTCAGCAGGGCTGTTTGTCGGTCAAACATAACCGGATTCACTTTCGTTATCTTTTGGTTAAACATATAACTTGGCATAGTTTTTATATTGTTATTTATCTGTTTTTAAACACGAATAAAAAGGTAATAGTATGAACAAACATAGGTTCAATGGTGCTACTTATTTTTAAAACAAATATCTTCCAGCAGACTGGAAAGAGAACGTGTAGATATCAAAAAGAACAAGTAAAGGTGTGTTATTTACACATTTTACCTGTGTAGTTTAGATCTGATTCTATACACAAAGAGCTGGGTAGGATTAAATTAACACACATGCAAAAGGGCGAAGTATTGATAAATAAAATTAACCTTATGGATAGATTGTTGGGAGTGAGACAGATAGACCTCCCAACCCCGTAAGGGTGACTGCGACATTGCCTTGTCCGGTGCACCGCTAGCAGGAGAGGTTTGGGCCCCCTAAGATCTTGGTGAGACTCTTTACACTTAGGAAAATGTTTATAAATCACGCCTTATCCACGAAGGGGTGGCAGACGCATACTCTCGTCCACATTTCACCGTATGCATTTTTGTCTTAAGTAACAGGTGGTGCTTGTTGTAATGGACAAGTGCAAACTGTGGCTACCTGCTGCTGAATTTTTTCAAGCTGCCTTGAGGCCTTCAAATTAGCTTATCGACTGCCGTGTTACTGGCAACTGAGACCAACGGCGTAACGTGCCTTACGAAGCACGAATAAGCTCGCAAATGTAAATGCCACAAAGTGGTCAACCTTCGGTGACCAGCCACAGCGAAAGTTTCTTAACGCAGTAATCGTTTACAGAACACTGAGTCAGCGGGATTACGAGGACCTATGAAAATAATATAAATAACGTAGTAAATTACAGCTCAATGGTTGTAATTTTATTTATCGTACATCAAAAGAAGTAGTCCGAGACTACCAGGACTTTAATTGGTCGTGCTAATTAGTGTCTAGCACATAAGACCTTTTAGCCTTTTTGTTACCACCTCACTAAAAAGGCAACGGGTTCAAAATTTATTCCAAATTTAACATCTAAAATAGACACATTTTATTTTATTAAATTTATTCGGCCCTTTAGACCCACCCCAGTTCCGTGCTTCGGAAGGCACGTTAAGCCGTTGGTCCCGGTTGCCAATAAAACGGCAGTCGTTAAGCCAAGTTGAAGGCCTTATGGGCGGCTTAAAAAAAATTTCAACAGCAGGTCGCCGCAGCCTGTGCCTGTCCATTTCAACACGGCAATGGGCTCACCACCTGTTACGTGGGACAAAAATTCATACGGTGAAATGTGGGCGTTTAATATGCCTCTGCCTACCCCTTCGGGGATAAAGGCGTGACAATATGTATGTATGTATGTATGTAAAAGAAGTATAGGCCAGACAATAATCAAGTTACCATGAGACACATAACCAGCAAGATAGTACCTCCTCACTTATTTATGTTCATTATACCGATCCATTTTATGGCTGATTTTCTACCATCGAGGATAGGCTATTAATGTCGCTCGAGAGATTGATCGCTATGGTAGAGACTGATCGCTGTTCGTTTCGTGACAAACATCCAGCAGCGGTTATTTGTACAATATATTACGTGGTTTTATCATTGTCGTGTGTTTAAAACCAATTGACTAATGACACCTATAGCTAGTGGAAAAACAATACGGACGTGGCTCAGTTAGAAGAGGTAATAAACCCACTTGTATATTATTATGCTATAACACTTGATCTTATGATACTAGTGTAAGGATTTTATGACATCTTGCTTCGTCAAATGTTTTTTGAAGACGGGCGTGCGAAACATTTTAAAACACTTGTACTTATTAAAACACCATCTTAGCCGTGATCTTATTTCTGTAAGGTGAAACAGGTCAGGTTTTATTAAAAATATTGGAATAAACTAAGTTAATTTAACTTTTTGCACTGGGGATTCAGGTCTTGGCGATAATAATTATTGGCTCTCGATGTACTGCCACGTTGCGTAGCATACAACTATATAATTTACATACACATAAACATATTTCAGTCACTTTAAAGCATGCAAATTAAAACCTTTTTTTTTTACAATAAATAATAAATAAATATCCATCACGCCTTATCCCCGAAGGGGTGGCAGAGGCATATTATATGCCCACTTTTCACCGTGTGGATTCCTGTCCCACGTAATAGGTGGTGAGCCCATTGCCGTGTTGAAATAGACAGACGGAGGTTGTGGCTACCTGCTGTTGAAATTTTTTAAGCCGCCTATAAGGCCTTCAACCAGGCGTAACGACTGCCATTTTACTGGCAACCGGGACCAACGGCTTAACGTGCCTTCCGAAGCACGGAAACGCTCGCAAATGTAAATGAAACAAAGTGGTCACCCATCCGAGGACCAGCCATAGTGAAAGTTGCGTACCTCAGTGATCGTTTACCGAACACTGAGACCGCGGGGTTTTTTTTTTTTTTTTACAATACTTATCACAATTTAATAGATTCATTACAATGTCAACATTCTCATAACAATATATAATTAACTATTGTTATGGCCAAAGAATAGTCAAATAAAAGTAAACTTAGGTTTGTGAAATGTTTTAAATAAAGAAAAAAAATAATTATAAAACAGTACCATGCATGCTTAAGTACGAGTATGTACATAGATATTAGAGGCTACCTAAACCTATAATAAACCTTAAGAACAAAATCCATAATAGCTCCGAAATATTAACAAACAATACAACATACAACAAATTATCTTCGTGAAAATCTTATAATAACAATCGGAATTACGAGTATCAGCTCATTAATGTACAACAATAGCATCCGGGAACAAAGAACACATCAAATCCTTCAGGCTTATTAGGCGCGATTGTCAATAAATATCCCCTAAATAATCCCCAATTAACTGCTAATATCGCTGAAATAGCTTGCAAGGCAAATACAATCTATTCAATAAATTCAATTGTCTTACTGTTTGTTGATTTATTCCCAATCAGAGGGTTTGCGATGCTTATTTATTTATCCTCTGAATGGGCCGGAAAGGCTCTCCAGCGGATGTGGTTGCCAATCGGTTCAAGTAATAAACTGAATAAAGATTTTTATCTTTTTTATAACAAGATTTTATTTTTGAAAGTTTTGTGAAAACGCTTTTGAGTGGAACAGAAGAATTTTTAATCAGATTATTGTGTAGTTAGCGCATCTACATAAGTATGCCAGATTTTTAATTCAATGTTACACCAGTAAGTGTTTGAAGATTTGTTTGCATATTTATATGTAAACTGGAAAAAGTAAACTGGTAATTTGGTTGTAAGGACCAAGATCTCCAGAAACCAAGCGATGTCACCTGCCGATTAATGGACAAAGCAATGAAGCAAGCGCCCTTTCCAGGGTTGGAAGTTCAGATAATAGTCAAACTAAAAGTCAAGCGATGTTGCTATTAGTACTCAAATAAAAATTAACCCTATATTCCAATTCCAGGTAGTTTAAAAGCAACTGAGACAACACTATGAATACGACCAAACATAGATATTTCAATAAATACGTCACAGTAACAATACGGCCATTCTCTAGACCACAATAAATCTGGCCAACCTTATAACTTGTACCGAAGATTGCGTTGGAAAAATATTTAGGGCGTGTTTCCTGTCGGCAGATATATTGGATTTTACTGGCCCGTCTATTGGAGGCACCGTAGTTTCCGTTGGAAAACCACTGCTTCGGAACATCTACTTACATCTGATCGTTACATTGCTAGTGCTATCTCAAAGTTAAATTGGTCGAACTTCAAAAAAGGACTTGCTACTAAACTCATTTTCGCAGGTACTTAAGAAAAAGTTATGGTATTTAGTGAAAAATGGTTTTTAATGTGCACTGCATATTAAAAACCGTTCTCACTTAGCACCATACTGGTAAGTACATGGGGCACACTAAAAGTTTTGCACTTCTAGCTAATCGGAACTATTTGAATTTCACATGTTATATTTTTTGCAACGTTGCAACCTTCTTAGTAATAAAAAGAAAACAATTGGCGGGAAATAATTTGTCAACTGGGTTCAACGAAAATAATGTGGCTGCTGTTAAGCGGCTAATTAAAGAAAACCCGCGGATTGCCTTTGAGACAATTCGAGGACTATTGGGGATTAGTATAAGCAACATTTAGAAAATTTTACACGAAGAATTGAAAGTTCGAAATCTTTGTTGTCGTTGGATCCCTCATGAACTGACAGCGGAGTAGAAGCGGGCTCGCGTGGAATGGTTCTCACAGATGCTACTAAAGTACGACCACGGACATTCAAATGCTGTTTATGACCTTGTCACAGGAGACTTAACTTAACTTAACTATATAAAACTGTGTTGTCTAACCTAACAGGCTCCCTTGTACATATATAAACCGTTTTTTTTTTGTGCAGGGTTGCCGCTTTTACTCACTTCAAAAAACTATTAGTAAAAAAAAACAACTTTATTGTGGGACTGTTTTGGACTAAAGCCCTGAAACTGCATTTTATATACATTAATGCAGTGATCGTTTGGTAGATCGCCAACACTAGTACAGTAGTTTTTACTGTATAATAATATTTTATAGCAAGCTTAAGGTTGCTTGGAATTTTTATTACTTTAAAATAGAATATAAATACATATTTTCTAAGGAAAAAGTAACTCGATGGATTATACTCCTTCATAAAACTAAAAGTTGAAGGCAATTTTAATATACATATTGTCACGCCTTTATCCCCGAAGGGGTAGGCAGAGGCATACTATACGGCCACATTACACCGTATGATTTTTGTCCCACGTAACAGGTGGTGAGCCTATTGCCGTGTTGAAATGGACAACCAGGCTTAACGACTGCCATTTTACTGGCAACCGGGACCAACGACTTAACGTGCCTTCTGAAGCACGGAAACGCTCGCAAATGTAAATTCCACAAAGTGGTCACCCATCCAAGGACTACCTATAGAGAATGTTGCTTAACGCAGTGATCGTTTACAGAACACTAAGTCAGCGGGCCACGAGCGAGAAATTAAAATAAATTTAAGCATGAATTAGCCAGATATAGTTCCTGAATCTTGATTGCTTCTAAAGTTGGGCAGTGGTGATATATTGCTGCGCACGTGGTACCTTAACTTTGATAGCACAAAAGATGGTGTAACGATTAAAAAAAATCATTGATTTATCTTTTTAATAACAGCGACTATTATCACCAACAGTGAATTACTGAGATGATTATTGTAACTTAACTTAACTATCTTCACGCTGTATCCCTGACGAATCGCCAGTCGTGCTTCTTTTACGATGCTTTGTCGCTTTACTAACTGGGACAAATTATAATGATTATTGTGTAGCTCATATTTGTATTCTTTATCCAAATCCATTTTATATTTTTTGTATACACAATAAATAATAATCACCTGAGCCCTAGTGACTTTGTCTGCTAGCGGTGCACCTGCTGACTAACCAACGAGGGTGCAACGCCAGCGCTCATACTATCTGGGGGGTCAGACGGCCGAAAATCGCATAAAAACTATAGTGCTCTTAACAGCTAAATAAAAGTTAATACTAGGCACCAAATCTAGCTAGAGCTTGGTAGACCCTGAGAACACACTATGATGAAGAATTTTGATATGACAAATAAACCAAAGTACAGTTTTCAGTTTTGTTATACAAATAAATCAAAATGTTAAGTACAAACCATTAATTAATTTACTATCTATCGTCACTTTTTTTGACTGCCTCTGTGGCGCGGTGGGAGTGCATCCGACTGCTACGCAAGAGGTCGTGGGTTCGATTCCCACCCAGGATAAAACTTTGTGTGATGAGCGCGATGGTTTATTCTGTGTCTGGGTGTTATTTATCTATAATATGTATGTATTTAGAAATATATAAGTATGTTTATCAGTTATCTAGATCCCATAACACAAGCTAATATTAGCTTACTTTGGGCTAGATGGCACTGTGTGAAACCAATAAAAATATATAATATATATATATATATATATATATACTTTGTATCCCTGACGGGTAGTCAGAGAGGACAGATCGCCAGGGTTCGCGATCCATGCGTAACTATAACGACGATGCAATTTATTAAATATATTATGTACTTATGTATACAGCAATGGGCTCACCACCTGTTACGTGGAACATAAATTCATACGGTGAAATGTGGGCGTATAGAATGCCTCTGCCTACCCCTTCGGGGATTAAGGCTTGATAATATGTATGTATGTATGTATACAGAACACCATGTGAAAATAAATTCACAACATCTACATCAGGAAATATTGTTCAAATTAATACTGTACCGCGGATTTCTTAGGCATTTACGAAACCCGTAAAATAAACTCCCAGCTAACTCAACGCCCAATTTTTTATTGTATTACCAAATTCCTTAATCGATCCGTGGGAGGCTGGAAACTTTAATTCGGCCTGTTCGCCCCTTGAGGGGCAATCATCCCCAGTTAGGGCAGTTATCGCTTTCTGCGGCTTCTCTAAGTGCTATTATTACTCGGCTTTTACGCCCACAATTATTCTTTTCGGTACAAAGTTTTAATGTCAACAAGCGGATTACTAGCGAGAGATGTTTCCAGAGAAATGCTTTTGTTGAATGTTGTCTCTGCGGTAACCTTTTTGTTAGGCTTACGTGAAAATATTTTCCGTAAGATTATTTTTTCATCAACCCTCTAACCTTTATTCACTTAATACTTGCTATTTTTCTGTTTTAAAATGAAGAAGCGACACTGAAGCGCTCGTGACCCCGCGGACTCAGTGTTCTGTAAACGATCACTGCGTTAAGCAACTTTCGCTATACGTGGTCCTTAAATGAGTGACCACTTTGTGGCATTTACATTTGCGAGCGTTTCCGTGCTTCGGAAGGCACGTTAAGCCGTTGGTTCCAGTCGCCAATAAATTTAGTAGTCGTTAAGCAGTCGTAAGTTTTAACAGCAAGTCGCCACAGCCTGCAACTGTCCATTTCAACACAGCAATGGGCTCTCCACCTGTTACGTGGCACAAAATGCATACCGTGAAATGTGGGCGTTTAATATGCCTCTGTCTACCCCTTCCGGGATATAGGCATGACAATAATGTATGTGTGTATGTTGAAAAATGCAAGTCATTTCTTGATATTCACTGCTTACCTACATTACATTAGAAATAATTATCTGCAGCCAAATGCTACTGATATGAAGGAAGTACAACAAATAGCATTTCTTTCACGTTTTAATACAGAACATTTTTAAATTATATTTACTTGAAAACTTAGCAAACACTTTTTATGATTCACGAAATTCTTGTGAAATATTTTTGTTTGTATTTATATTATTAGTACGTCAGAAATCACGTAGACTTTTGTTTTATGTAAACTTGTGAAATAATACATACACGCGCACATATTTGAAAATACATTTGTGTTTAGTAATTAACGGCAATTTTACGTTCCAAAAATGCTTCACTCATAATATTTCAAGAAGATAGAAGCGAAATTGCCGATGAAGTTATATACTTGGAGTTCTTCATAAAATGAGGTAGTTTGTTCCTCTGGGTCGGATATGCTTACTCTATAAGTGTCAGATTCGACCGTGTGTCGAATATTGCTTACGTCTCTGGGATGAGTATACCAAGTACTTGCTTCAACTACAAATTCATTCAAATTGTCTAGAGGTCATTATCTAGCTTGAACCGTTGAATATGCGCATCGGCACCACAATAGATGTTCTTACGTTCTTAGGAACTTTTTTTACATTATTTACTCTAACTTTACGTTCCTAGATAACACGAGCGGGGCATATATATCATACCCACACAGTGTATAGAATCGTGACCAGAACCGAACAATTCCGTAGGTTATGCCTATATCGCATCATATAGATTTGAAAGTGTCTGCCTGCGGACGTGTTTCACTCCTCCTACAATTCTTCTGGGTCCTTCGTCTTGTTCCGACCATCGTCTCTGCTTTCTATCAGAGGGTCGGTGACAAAGTTTATAATCCAAAAGTAATATAAACATCACGTATCATAAGTTCATAATACACGGTATTACACAAATCCAGATATTAAAAAAAGAATATTCAGAGATGAAATTATTGAGAATCTCCTCATAATTTAAATCTGAAATGACGTAGAGCTTACCTATTTTAAGCCTATTTTGTTGGTTCATCCGATAATTTCACTCGGGGCGCTTTTATAAAATGTTTAATATCAGAGCAAAAACTTTTTATGATTCACGAAATTCTTGTGAAATATTTTGGTTTGTATTTATATTATTAGTACGTCAGAAATCACGTAGACTTTCGTTTTATGTAAACTTGTGAAATAATACATACACGCGTACATATTTGAAAATACATTTGTTTTTAGTAATTAACGGCAATTTTACGTTCCAAAAAATGCTTCACTCATAATATTTCAAGAAGATAGAAGCGAAATTTCCGATGAAGTTTCTGTGGATCTAAAAACTAACTTGATGTGTGCGACGATATTGCATACTCTCAGAATCAGGGATGAACAATACCATGATCGCTGGAAATGATAAAAAAGCAGACTGAAAAACTGATTATATACTTCTTATATTGCTATAACTTATCTTAATATTGATAATAATTATCTTTTAACTTAATTCTCGAAGGGGTGTCTCAGACGCATATTATAGGCCCACATTTAACCGTCCGCATTCCTGTCCCACGTAACTTTTAGGCTTGAACCAAAATCTCCGGGGCCCTAGGAACCACCTGCTACACACAGAACACCGGTTGACCAACGGACTTAAGTTTGTTTTCCAAAGAAGAGATTTTTTATATAGTATACGCCACAATCGAACTAATACCCAACATGGAGAATTTTTTCTAGTAACCCTCGAACAATTGGCACGAGTTGTCGGAGCTGGTAATCAAATCTGCTGAGGGTCATAGCAAGTTCCCTCTCTCACTTTCGTGAAAACATTCCATTAAATTTTAGTCGAATTGTCCAAAATGTTTAGCCGAATCGAAATTTAGAGCAGTTTTCGAAGTGGCGATTTTAAGTGACTCAAAGTTAAGATGGGTCTTGTTTTTTAATGACAGTTGTTAAAAGAACTAGTCTCTTAAAGGTGGTCTGTAAGAGATTGCTCTTTAGCGATAAGGCCGTTCTTTGTAAATTTTAGAAACTGTAATCAAAAAAAAGTTATTACGATACATAAGAAAATCTCAAATCACACTGTTCAGTAATGTTCTTCTTCACGATGTTCGTTTGTTTTCAAAAAATCGTATCAACATTATATTTCCTCAATCTTTATTCACTTTTTCAACGTCATTTATTCTCAGTTGCGACGTCCCATTTCTCGGTCGTTATCGATACATGTAAAACAGCCTTCCCCTTTAGTCCTTTCCAACCTGTCACGACGATCATCAATCTTATCTGTGAATATTTCTTGATTCTACCGAACGGCACCAAAAATTATGCCACAAGAATTTATATTTGCTTAGTAGTATGTGTTAGTGAAATAGGGATGTAGTAATTGCATATCGATACGTTTTGGAATTCTTACTATTTACTGAGATTTTGACATATTTTTACGTATCTGTGTAAGTTAACAAAATCGAGTGCGTTTTTTGAGATTTTCAGGCTATATTGTCAGACAGGGAAATTTACTCCACTAATGTGGTCACGTTTTGAGACAACCAAGCTATAAGTTCTTATAGGTCCTCTTGTATCATATGTAGAAAATCAACCAGTAGACAACTAATCAGTGTTTCAAGTTAAAAAAAAAATTATTGAAATTGGATGATAAATTAATTTGGAATAAACTAAAACTAACTAACTATGAAAGAAGTATACATGGATCGCGAAGCCTGGCGATCTGTCCTCTCTGACTACCCCGTCAGGGATACAGCGTGAAGATAGTTAATTTGGAATAAACGATTTCCTAAATACAAGAACCAGAGTTATATAAATTCAACATTCAGAAATTGTAGGGGTTGCAACCTGCGTGTACCTAATGGGGTTCGCTGCGCTACTAATTTAAAAACATTTTAGTAACTTAAAGATTTATTGCTAAGTTTACAGTAAAGGGTAAGCTAAGCTATTACTAAAACTAGTAAAAGATGGAAATGAATGCATCCGAGCGCATTCCGGTATGCACTGAGCTCGCGGCGCACTTGGTGCGGCCGTATTGTATCGCTGGGTCAGCAAAAACGTGATCGATGGCAATTATTGCCTCGAACAGAAATAATAATTCAACAATACTTATTTTTACTGATATTATCTGAAAAATGCTCTGAGTAGGTACGTCACTAGCAGTGACATCACAATGTGTCAGAACGTAGCGACCGTGGTTGACAAGCGCTTAATCAACTTCCTGGAAAATCGAAGCTTTTTGCATCATTATTGGTGCTTGAGAGCTGTAGCTTAGACAGGTACCAGATAATTATTTACTTAAGAATAATAAAATAGCATCTTGGATTATAAATACAGGTTATAAAGAAAACATTTAGTTATAGAAATACCAATCGAATTAATAACCTCCTCCTTTTTGAAAGTCGCTTAAAAATTGAGTATAGGAAATAATATATTTAAATATAATGTCACTCAGGATAAGTCAAAACTGCCGACACCTCATGATATATCGAAATTCCACTAAGGATTTAGGCTAGTTATACTTTTATTTTTCTTATTTAATTATATTTTCTAAACATTAAATCAGACAGTCAACGAGAAAAGAAATGAAATAAATAAATAAATATAAAAGAATAACAATCTATTAATTAATAAATCAAATATATCCTCCATGGTCATCGGATGTAATGCTGAAAACATAAAAACAAGATAATTCATTAGAAATTTCTTCCACCTTCCAAGATTTAATCTATAGTTTACCGGTTCGGCAGTGTGAGTGCAACATTTCCGGTTTTGCAAACGTCCATAGGCTACGGAAATAATGTTCCATTTGGTAAGTAGGCTACTTTATCTGCCACCTCACATTTTATAATCAGGAATCCAGTCAACTTCATATTTGATTATTATGTTACGTTCATACTAAGAAATTAATTCATCTGACCCTGTAGTCCTTGGAGAGAGAAGTACTGTAAACTTTACTGGGGAATAATTGAAACTTGTTTTATTATTTCTTTCAAGTACCCTTTAAAAAGGTAACGGAAACTGGAGTTTAGTTGAACCAAAACAATTACTGAATGAGTATTGACAAAATTACACGATCATTTTATTATTATCGTCTAATTGAATTGTAATTATAGATCTGTCAAAACTAATCTTTACAACATTCCTTCTCTTTCATATGTTGTACTGTTTAAAATAATTATTGTTTCATCCTTTCTTAAAACTAAAAAACTCATTTCCTGTAAAATATAAATAAATAAGTACTTATTCTTTGTATTCACAAAGTTCAGCGTAAGGAATTATTTATTTCGAAAATCACACTGAAACAATCAGTCAATTACACGTCACGGTGACAAAGATTAATTGCGCAAAGAATATAAGTATCTTTAAAAATACGAGCTAATTCTTGGAAACAAGAAAATAATGATACTGGCACTCGTAGTGAAGATGCAGGGTGTGGTTGTGTGAAAATACAGAGTAGTTAGGTGAGAAAAGATGCTAGCATCGTGCTGTGTTATTATCACATTTTAAGAATGATTATCGATTATACCAGAGTCATGGTAAATAATACAACTAACGCAAAAATTAAAATAATTTCGAATGGGTCTCAATAGCCTAGTGGTAAAGCGTCTGGCACGACGATGGTTCGAATCCAGTTCAAGACTGAAAAAAAATCCACATTAAATTTAAATTGATATGTTGGTTATGAACAACTATTTTAAACAACTACACAGGGGAGTCCGTCCGTTAATGGAGGCCGCTTATTTGTAAAGAAAGTTACACCACCATCTTCTTTTCCTAAAAGGGAACAAGTTTCTAAGTGATTCTACTATCTCGGCTAGATGTCACTGATCCATATAACGATCACGATAATAATACCTAATAATAATTTAACTATTTACATTTTTTATTATCTATTAACATTAATTATTAATGATATATCAATTTTATATAATTTAAGAATTTAAAAATTTAAAAAAAAAAAATTTAAGAAGCGCTCGTGGCCCCGCGGTCTCAGTGTTCGGTAAACGATCACTGAGGTATGCAACTTTCACTATGGCTGGTCCTCGGATGGGTGACCACTTTGTGGCATTTACATTTGCGAGCGTTTCCGTGCTTCGGAAGGCACGTTAAGCCGTTGGTCCCGGTTGCCAGTAAAATGGCAGTCGTTAAGCCCGGTTGAAAGCCGTATAGGCGGCTTAAAAAATTTCAACAGCAGGTAGCCACAACCTGCGTCTGTCTATTCCAACACGGCAATGGGCTCACCACCTATTACGTGGGACAGGAATGCACACGGTGAAAAGTGGGCATATAATATGCCTCTGCCACCCCTTCGGGGATAAGGCGTGATGGATATTTATTTTATATATCAATTTTGTTAATTGATTTACCACAATTATTTATGTTACCTATATTGCTCATTATATTTCTATATTAGAGTATTTGACATTAGCAACAAGGCCATAAAAAAAGAACATGACACGTTACTTCAAATTATGAAAATTTTTACTTCAATGTTTCAATTCGTTGTTTTGTTGCTTGTTTAGTGGAATTTCGCGAAAAATACGTTTTGTGTGTGTTATAATAATCCTTACGATGCCTCACCGCTGTGCTTTTGCTAGTATTACTTTGTTAATGTATTTTTTTTGTGTTATTTATGACCTATATGCATAAAGATATTTTCAATAAATAATGCATAATTATTTTATTATTATTTTATTAGTTGTCTCTTTATCGTGTTTAATGTTTCAGTTGTAAATTGTGCAGCTATTCTACGTCTAAGTCAGTGGGCAAAGGATATAAGTATACCGTGCCGCCCTATAAGGATCGTCTGTTTTCAGAAACTTATATTTTTTATGACATTTGATTTGGTTATCATTTATGAATGTAACCATACAAATCCTCATAAAAGTATATACGGGTTTACTGAAAAACACCAATCCTTATAGTGCGACTCGGTATACTTATATGCTTGCATACATTTACATACAAATAATAATATAAATATATATATAGATAACGAGAACGTTAGGAAATGTAGATGGCGCTTCAAATGCACAAATATTCCGAAAGATGGCTCTCTATTTTAATATTACTTATACTCTTTGCAACTACATCAAAGATCCCTGAAACAATTAATAATCAAGCCTCTTTTCGAAAATTGGCTGCCTCTGTTGCGCAGTGGTAGCGTATGTTACTGTCACGCTGAAGTCCCGGCTTTGATTCCCGGGTCGGGCAAAAATTTGATTGATTCTCAAATGTTTGTTTTGGAGTTTGTGTTTTTTTTGTGTTTGTGTGTGCCACATTTATTTCAAACATTGACGATACCTAAGAGGAATATAGTCAATGAATTCACTTCTTGAGTTCACACAAAACCAGCTGCTACTGGCAGCTATGGGTGCGATTTTCGGCAGCATTCTTACAAGTTTTTGGACTTCCTGATACAACTACCTGTATTTTTTGCTTTAGTCAGAACGTACGCTTGTCAATGAGTTCAAATTATGTAACAGGGTTCTCCACACTTATCGATTTAATATTAAAGTACCCGTAAATTATAAACTTCTTAGAAAACTTATTTAGAGAAGTATAATGCCACCAGATGGCATTACATCACAGAGATAGTTTGGATCCAACACCGAATAACCCGCATCGTTAGGAACCCGGTCTAACAAGATTCTAAACAACTCGCGGTTTGTACGAAATACGAGTACGAACTTTACCTCCCATCTTTGCTAACTCAACCGCCTTATTTAACTTTATATTGTGTACTTCAAGAATCGTGTTTCATTTCTAAGTGTCTAAGTTTGAGCGATCTAAAGATCGTTTGACGACTTACAACTTATTTACATTATTAAGTTATTTACAGCGTTTGAAAGTTTAGGAAATTATAATGATTAAGGAAAGCGCTCGTAGCTATGTTCTGTAAACGATCACTGCGTTTAGCATCTTTAAGTTATTTTTAATAGCATGGGATTTTTTTATCGCTTACCGATCGCATACCCATTACTGTGAGTTGTGTTAACCGGAATCTATAGTAATGACAAAGACCAGAAAATGTACACTGAGATCGAACTCCTTTGATCAAAAAAGAAGTTAGAATGTCTTGGAACCCGCATCATAAATAATCAGAAGACCTTTTGGTATGACTGGTCAGATGGGTGACTATTTTTGTGCCTTGGATGGCACATGAAACCATTTCATTACCAGAAAATACAGCAGTTATTGAGCCTTAAGCCTTCTGCTTAGAAGGCTTAACTTTATGCTTGAAACTTTCAATAGCGGTTCATCACTACCTACACCTTTCCATTTTTCAACACGACAACGGGGACCGTTGTCGTGTTGAAAGGAACCACCTGGGACAAAATCCCCTTCTGCAATAAAAGCACGTCTGGTAAGAGGAAGAGAAAAAAATATTTTCTCTTATCAGTCATGCCTTTATCCTTTGGATAGGCATAGTAGACGCCTACATATCACAGTAAATATTTTTGCCAATCTGTGTCTTGCCAACATAAGAACCAGGAATCCAATCCATTAAAACCATGACCAGAATCTACATGAAGATCAATAGGTGTGAATGTGGATTTATGAGTATTGTGAGCACGACATTGTCGATACGAGATTAATCTGGGCTGGTTTGATGGAGATTAATGTTTAGTATGTGAGGTGTGTATTACATTGGTATCTTGTCGCTATTTATATCATTTTTTTGTTTTACGTCGTCAGTAAAATTATTCGATTTATAAGTGGTATATTTGCAATCACCTATTTGAATTTGATTCTATTCTTATTTATTTATTTTATTTATTTATCTATCACGTCTTACCCAAGAAGGGATGGCAGAGGCATACATATTGTATGCCCACTTTTTACCATGTGTATTCCTGTACTGTGCTGTTGAAATTTTTCAAGCCTCCCATAAGACTTTCAACTCGACTTAACGACTGCTATGTTACTGGCAACCGGGACCAACGGCTTAACGTGCCTTCCGAAGCACGGAAACGCTCGCAAATGTAAATGCCACAAAGTGGTCACCCATCCGAGGACCAGCCATTGTGTAAGTTGCGTAACTCAGTGATCGTTTACAGAACACTGAGTCTGCGGGGCCACGACCGCTTTCATTCTTCAGTCTTTTTTTTAACGTTTTAATAAAAGTAAGGAGCATGGGGCCTATGATATTTTAAATGTAATAATAATTTCTCTGCTAAAATGCAACATTCTTTATTTCTAAATAATTCTTAATATAAAATTTTAGTAAAGGTCAAAAGATGTAAAGTAATTTTAAAAGCGCTTGACCTTTAAATATATCTTGTGCTAAATTTTCGATGTATCACAGAGAACACTCTAGAGACGTTCTATTGAGAGCTCGCTGAGGACTCTCCCTAACGTTATTATTGATACCGATTGAATGTCCAGGAAACCTGATTGGCAAAGTGACCTGCGTTTTATCAACGAAGTCTACAGGTAATTTAATTATATAGGTCTGTGATTTGAGAGTAAATCTGATCAAATAAGACATTAATCGCGTGGGCTTTATAAGTGAAAGGAGATGTGTACAAATTTTCCCGTTATCACTCAAAACTAGTTAAGATGGTCAAACATCATTATTTATGAACCACTAACTAACTATATTCACGCTATATCGTTGACGGGATAGTCAGAGAGGACAGATCGCCAGGCTTCGCGACCCTTGCATACTTTTTTTGCTTCATGCAGATTCATCAATGGCTTCATACCATGCAAGTCCACCATCACTAACCAGTATTTTTTTATATATAGATACTAGCAGAGGTCCCACGGTTTCACTCCACGTAGTATCCGTTTCCGTGAGTTTACGTGGTTATAAATTTAATGTAGCTTAGGTTACTCCTTATAACATGAGCTATCTCCTGTTCAAATCGATCTAGCCGTTTTTGGCAGACAGAGATAATAAAATTGTTTTATTTTTGAAACGGAATCTTCCGTATACATTTAGTGAATTGGAATTAATGATAGATAGTTATATTTTATATATCTGTATAGACATATTGTCACGCCTCTATCGCCGAAGGGGTAGGCAGAAGCACACTATACGCCCACATTTTACCATATGCACTTTGGTCCCACGTAACAGATGGTGAGCCCATTGCCTTGTTGAAATAGACAGACGCAGGTTGTGGCCACCTGCTGTTGTATTTCAAGCCACCCATAAGGCTTTCGATGCCATGCCATGTTACTGGCAACCTGGACCAACGGCTTAACGTGCCTTCTGAAGCACAGAAACGCTCAAAATTTAGGAATTATTAATAGTTCCAATTTGTTTATCTGTATAGATATAAATATTTACGTTATGAACGGAAGTGCAGTTACACAGCATCAAGTCAAGCAGCAAGGGAATATAAATAATACTTAATACGGGTCCCTAACTTTGTTCCATTTCTAATAATGAGCTTCGTGTCTCTGAGATCAAAGTCGCGAAAGGCTTCTTTGTTTCGTGTTTACTCACACGTTTTCACCTCACATCAACTCCTTTAAACACTCAATATACGCCATCGAAACAGTATTAAATAAAACGAGAACATTACGAAATACATTCCTTATTAATACTTATGTGCTGTTGTTCTGTAAATATTGATTGATTTATCTCTTATTGTACACCAGAAATGTAACAGTATTGGATTACAATTAAAAAAACTTATCGGTAATACAATTGGCGGCCTTATCGCATAAGGCAATCTCTTACAGGCAACCTTTGGATGGAAACCAAGATGAAAAACATTATTTGGGGCAGTATGCTGTACCTTCAACGTAACACTAGGTACTAAAGAGTTACGCGCTAAAATTAATTTACATAAACACTACATGTATACATACACATAAAGTATACATATCTATAACATATACATATCTATAATATATACATATATATATAATATATATAATAAATAGACATAAACATTATTATATTAATAAGGCATTGCAGTTTAGGCAGAGTCAGCAACACGCAGATAATAATTATTAACAACCACTTTAAAGGTGTTCAAAGTTTGTGTACGTCTGATTGACACTGGCAGTGCATTCCATAAACGAACCGCCTGAACAGTGAACGATTTGTCCATGACATCAGTGGAGTGTCCAGGCATTTTCAATCTCAAATTCTCCGATGATCGCAGAGATCTAGAATGTGTGTCACTTAAAAATTCAAAGCGCTGTTTTAGATAGGAAGGAGTGAAAGGATTAAAGAGGATATTATATAGCAAGGATAGGATATGTGTATTCCGGCGAAGGCGAATAGGTAACCACTTCAGCTTTTTGCGATATTCAGAGATGTGATCATATTTGCGCAAACCAAATATGAATCTAATAAAATAATTCTGGAGTCTCTCAAGTTTATTTAGTTGCTCTTCGGTGAGATTTAGATAGCTGGTATCGGCATAATCAAGAATAGGAAAAAGAAGTGATTGAACAAGGGCAGTTTTAGTTTCAATAGGTAAAAAAATTTTTAATCGGCGCAGGGTCCCGATGCTGCATATATTTTGCGGCTCAGCTCCTGCAGCTGAGGACCCCAGGATAAACATGAGTCTATGTGAATCCCTAAATTTTTTACCGAACTACTATACAAAATGTCAGTCCCACCACAGGTCACTGCTGCGAGCTGTGTCCAGTCGATTTTAGAGATCGACCTGGGGCTGCCAACAACAATGGCCTGAGTCTTGCCAGGATTAACCTTCAGACCATGGGACTTACACCATTTGCAAATTTTGATTATATCTGCATTGACGTTGCCAACAGCCACATTTAAATTGTCTAGCGAGGCCTGGAAATAAATTTGAAGATCATCTGCGTAAAGATGGTAGGAAGAAGTTAACTTCTTAGTGATGGAGTTTATAAAAACAGAATCGAGTAAAGGAGATAGCAAGCCGCCCTGTGGCACCCCGGCAGATGTGTTGCACCAAGATGAGGAAATATCATTTATATTAATACACTGCCAGCGGCCGAACAGGTAGCTACGAAACCAGTGAACTACAGTTGGAGATATGTTAAGTGAGTATAATATGCCAAGCAGGATATCGAAATCCACCATGTTAAAAGCATTGCTAAAGTCTAGCAAAGTTAGGACTGTTACGTTGCTGCTTTCCAGACCCGTTCTTATGTCCTCCGTAATATGAACTAAAGAAGTGATAGTACTATGCCCAACACGAAACCCGGACTGAAAAGTATTTAATAACTGGTTCTGGGAGAGGAAATTAGTGAGCTGAGTGTGAACGAGGCGTTCCAGGACATTGGAAAGGAAAGGTAGAATAGAGATAGGGCGATAGTCAGAAAACGAGGAAGGGTTATTATCCATCACGCCTTATCCCCGAAGGGGTGGCAGAGGCATATTCTATGCCCACTTTTCACCGTGTGGATTCCTGTCCCACGTAATAGGTGGTGAGCCCATTGCCGTGTTGAAATTGACAGACGCAGGTTGTGGCTACCTGCTGTTGAAATTTTTTAAACCGCCTTGAAGGCCTTCAACCAGGCTTAAAGACTGCCATTTTACTGGCAACCGGGACCAACGGCTTAACGTGTCTTCCGAAGCACGGAAACGCTCGCAAATGTAAATGCCACAAAGTGGTCACCCATCCGACGACCAGCCATAGTGAAAGTTGCGTACCACAGTGATCGTTTACCGAACACTGAGACTGCGGGGCCACGAGCGCTTCTAAAGAAGGGTTATTTCTTTTAGCAATAGGAATAATTAAAGCCTCTTTCCATGCCATGGGAAAAGCACTGTGAGTTATCGAGAAATTTAGTATATGACAGAGAATAGGAAGAAGTTCATCAATTAGAGGAAATATCATATTACGGCTTAGACAGTCGGTCCCTACAGCGTTAGAAGTGATAGATAATATACTCTTCTTAACATCACAACTAGAGAATTGACTAAAGGAGAATGGAGCACAGTCAAGAGTTGGTATGGTTGAAAGATTTTTAAGAGTAGATTTTTTGGCCTCAGAACTGAAATTAGAAGAGGCAGTGAAAAATTGATTCAATGAATTCAAATTAAGATTGTTAGGGATAGAGTTTTGGCGAGATTTACCAACTCCCAATGACTTTATAAATTTCCAGACTTTAGCTGGATCTCCGTTTTGAACAGAGCTATGAATGTACCGGCGTCGTGCGTTCCTACATACCTTACTGCAGTGATTCCTGATCTAAACATATTTTTCCCAATTCGAAGCTGTTGGCCGTCTCTTATATTTGGACTTGGCTGTAGACTTTTTGGCAATAAGCGCTTTGATGTCAGAGGTTAGCCAAGGCGTGGGCAGGTGTTTCACTTTAATACTACGGACTGGTGCATGGACATCATAGAGTGAGATTAAAGTTGATGTGAGCAAATTAATCTTCTCATCAATGCATTGAGAGGAAACCAACGGTGCCCAGTCAATCCCAGCAGCATCCCTACGCAAGCCATCCAGATTAATACCACTAAAATTACGGTGCCAAAGTACTTTATGTTTAAGTTTAGGAGATCGAAGGCGATACGACAGAAATAGCAAATCATGATAAGAGAAGTCATCAGCCGTTCGCTGACCATGACAAACCACATGATCTAGTGAAGAAACAAGAACAAGGTCGAGTAGAGAAGGGTTACAGTTTGGAAAGTGATGTGTGTTTTACTGGATGGAAGAATAGACAGGTTACTAGATTGTACGATAGATTCGAAGGTGGAAGAGCGAGAATCATTTTTAAGGAAACAGGTGTTGAAATCTCCCATGATTATAGTATAACTATAGTTTGGAGTGAAGTTTTCTAAGAGGAGTTCGAAGGAAGAGAAGTAATCTATTTTTGAAGAAGGACAATAATAAACACCTAGTAGTATCTTAGTATGTAGGAGTTCCACCTCAAGAAAAACATGTTCGCCAGTTAGCGGGGGCGGCGGCTGTGGGGATGAAGATACAACAGTATTCGACAAATTACTGCGTAAGTAAATGGCCACGCCACCATATCCACTCGGTCCACGATCGTTTCGGATGAGATTGAATCCTGGAAGAATAAAAGCAGCTGAAGGTAGACAAGGCTTCAACCAAGTTTCTGAAACAAGAATAGCATGAATATGGGGACAGTCGAAAGATACCAACATATCAGTGATGTGAGCCGGAATACTTTGAGCATTTATGTGCACTACATTGAAGTTACCGGGAACACCAGAGAATCGAGATGAAAGAAAATCTGCCAGTGGAGGTTCACTTTGAGAACTGGTGTTACTGCAAGCAGAGTAGAAATCGTCACTGCTATCTGTATCATTGCTACAATCTAAAAAAGACATGAATAAATATAATAAAATAATATAAACTTCTAAAATATAAGTAATTCTATGTTAATATAATAATCTGTTTAACGTCCAATATCCTGTCTAATCCAATACTAAAATCCACCTGCCGGTTGCTATTTAACTATAAATATATGACTTATTTTACAATAAGTTTGGATATTAATATAAGAGTAAATAATTATAATTATCTATACAGTCCAGGCACCAATACAAATGCAAAAAGTGAATTAAACGGTAGGTGCAAATTCGAGCGATTTAAACATAAGGAAAAAAGAAGAGAAAACATATTATTCGAAAATATGATCGAGGGTGAAGTCGAGAACATATACTAGTACCACATATAAAAAAAACTAATTATACAATGTTCACTATAAAAAACAGCTGAACATTTGTTGATCAATAGTGTTAGGTGCGCACTCACCTTAATGAGAAAAATTGTTCTGTGTTAGCAAGGCTGTATAGACAGTGTTTCTCCTGCCTGTCTAACGTAAAACGAAAAAAAAAAATTTTATAGTTCTGTGAGTCGTCGTGTTGTTGTTTTGTTTTTGTGTACTGAGTAGTTAATTTTGTCAATTTAAGTAGTGCGGAAAATGAGATAATAAGTTATTATAAATATAGATCTTTTCAACTTTCCGACCTCATATTAGTAGCAAAAGATGTCAACAATAACAGTAACCGTAAAAAGAAGTGACAGAATTAATGAACTTGCGAATAATAACAATTGCAAAACAATATTGCATTGGAAATATACCTGGACTGTGCTGTATTTAATTTTATATCTACTTCGCCTTAGAGGTAGCTGTCCGTTTATGCTTCGTGGTGGCTGTCTTCGACATGACGGCTGTGGGTTTCGGTGGAATATTGCAAGCTATATTGAGTTCGTCGAGGGAATTCACCCGGTGCCGCACGTTATCCGCTGCAATTACATAAATGACACCGTCCTTGGTCCAACTTCGTGTGACTCCGAACTTCTCACGGGCCATCATAAATATGTCGTGCCTGGTCTTAGTCAGGAACTCTGACATTGTGACCCCAGAGCCATTCAGTTTGGACTTAGCAAACCACAGTTTGTCCCTTAAAGATGTGTCGTGAAGCTTGAAGAGTATGGGTCTTGGCCGCTTGGAAGATGTTGTTTGGCCAAGGCGTTGACAACGACTAAATTGTTTCGCGCCAAAGTCATGGATGCCTAAGTGTTGCTGGAAAAGACTGACCACTATGTTTGTTGGATCCTCATCTTTGACCTCGTCGACACCATGCAAGAGTAAGACTTTCCTGCGCCTCCGCATTTCCCTCGTATCAACCTCACGTCTCAGCTCGTCCATCTGCTGCTGGAGTAACTTCATAGTTTGCGTGACAAAATATCTGAACGCTGTAAAGTCAGAAGCTAAGCTGGTGACACTGGCTGGCTTGTTAGGCGTTCCAGAGAATTGAGGCGCAGTTGGAGCAGACTCCAACTGCGCCTCAAACTCCTTCATTCTTTTGTAGAGGCTGTCTCCCAGAAGATCGATAGTGCCCTGCATAGTGTCCATTGCGAAGTTCGCAGTATAATAAATATGCCGTTGGAAACTACTAAAACCAACTACGTGTTCATAACCTAAGGGACTAAAGTCAACGAGAAATAATGATTTTACATTAATATTTTGATCATTATGTATATAATATCATGTATTACATATTACTAAACTGAAACTGAAGCGCTCGTGGCCCCGCGGTCTCAGTGTTCTGTAAACGATCACTGAGTTACGCAACTTTCACTATGGCTGGTCCTCGGATGGGTGACCACTTTGTGGCATTTACATTTGCGAGCGTTTCCGTGCTTCGGAAGGCACGTTAAGCCGTTGGTCCCGGTTGCCAGTAAAATGGCAGTCGTTAAGCCTGGTTGAATGCCTTATGGGCGGCTTGAAAAATTTCAACAGCAGGTAGCCACAACCTGCGTCTGTCTATTTCAACACGGCAATGGGCTCACCACCTATTACGTGGGACAGAAAAATCCACACGGTGAAAAGTGGGCATATAATATGCCTCTGCCACCCCTTCGGGGATAAGGCGTGATGGATATTTATTTATTTATTTATTTATTACATATTACTCGTTTCCAAAAAAATAAGCCTTTCATTTGTTATTTATTTATCTATCACGCCTTTTCCCCGAAAGGGTGGCAGAGGCATACATATTGTATGCCCACTTTTCACCATGTGTATTCCTGTCCCACGTAATAGGTGGTGAGCCCATTGCCGTATTGAAATTACTTAACGTGCCTTCCAAAGCACAGAAACACCCGCAAATGTAAATGCCACAAAGGGGTCACTAGACTGGTCAAGGTAGACTGTTTAACAGCATTTATGTGCCATATTCGCATTTTTTACGAAAAATACTAACAGAACTTTCTGAGATAAACAACTTTTACCTTTAGACGGAAGAAAATAAAAAAGGATTTATTTATTTAATTTACAAATTCCACAGCTCTCTTAATACTACTTACAAAACCGTAGATATTGGGACATACAGCCAATTATGGATTTATTATTTAAACAAAAAGGATAAATAGGCAGTCTCGAGTAAACTATGGTAACAATAAATCAAAAAAAATACTAACAAAAAACAGAGCTCTCTGTGTCCACGTTTGTGAGTGTGTGTGTGAGTTTGTGTGTGAATGTGTGTGTGTGTTTGTTAGTGTGTGCGCGCGCGTGTGTGTGTGTGTATGTGTGTGTATACGTGTTTGTTTAGACTTGGCATATATTTTTTTACGTTACTTTACTATTTAATATCTGCAATAGTTCCCTTTTAAAACCTTGCATGCTGTTATTGAAAATGTCAACGGCCTCGAATGATTTATTTTAATTTCGATGAATACGATTAACAAGCGAATTATACGTATAATTTGTTTTACTAAGGGATATCGCGAATAAATTTGTATGTCTTGTTCTGGTTTTAGGGCAACAGAAACAAAGCATTCTGGTTACTAGTTCAGGGCAATCAATATAATCGTTACACGCCTTGTACAAAATTATCATATCGAAGAGGGTACGACGATCTTTGAGTGAAGACAAATGATGATATTGACAAGATTCGTAGTAGTCATTAAAACTGCGACTACTTCTATAATTTAAGTGCTTGAGAAACTTATTCTGTATATTTTCAACAGCTTGAATTTGCGTGATGTAGTGTGGACACCATATCGAGCTACAGTACTCGAGGATACCTCTTACATACGAAAAATACAATATTTTTAAACATCTGATATCAGTGAACGGACGACTGACTCGCAGTACAAATCCTAGATTTCTAAATGCTTTATTAGTATGTATTCAATATGTTCCGAAAATGATAGTTTCTCGTCCATTATCACACCCAAATCCTTTACTGAGTTTAGTTTGCTTATGTTGCCTTGTTAATATTATAATTAAATTTGACAGGACATCTTTTTGTAAATGAAATATGATGAGGTAGGACCAGAAAAATTCTGGATTGTATTTTATTATCGTTTGTGCGTGTTTCACGTAATCGTTGAAACATACATTTTGCATTGCTTTCTGTGTCTTTCTAAGCTCAGAGAATTCAAGGTAATCGACTGGGTTTTTATGTCTTTTCCAGTCTCTGTGTTTTTTTGACTTTTCATTAATTAGTTTTACCAGCTACACACGGATACACAGCAGGGAACTTCATTACAATTTTACTGTGTCACATTGGTCAAAAAATCTGTGTAATCTTAATAAAACACGTGGTTTAATAAGTCCCGAGACTAAGTACTAAAACAAGGTTTTTTTAAAAAAATATTTTTTATTTATCAACGTAGTCTCCTCCAAGAGCGATACAGTCCCTTCAACGCTTTTCTAACTTTTCTATCCCATGCGTGTAGAACGATTTGTCTTTGGCTGCAAAATAAGCCTCCGTTGCTGTGATAACTTCACTATTTAAGTCAAATTTCTTACCCAGGAGCATTTTTATGAGATCTGCAAACAGCCAGTAATCGCTGGGGGCCAAGTCTGGCGAATAAGGGGAATGAGGTAGCAATTCAAAGCCCAATTCATTAATTTTGGCCATCGCTCTCACAGACTTGTGATAAGGCGCGTTGTCCTGGTGAAACACCACTTTCTTTTTGTTAATTTGAGGCCGTTTATCCGCAATTTTGTACTTCAATCGCTATGTACATGTAATAGTCACTATTAATATTTTGCCCCTTTTCAAGGTAGTCGATGAAAAGTATTCGCCCATGCACATCACAAAATATAGACGCCATAACCTTACCGGCCGATTTCTGAGTCCTTGGCCGCTTCGGGCGGCTTTCACCAGCCGCTCTCCACTTCGCTGACTGCCGATTGGATTCCAGAGTAAAATAGTGTATCCATGTTTCATTCATTTTCACATACCGACGTAAAATATTCCTTTTTATTACAATTCATCAGCGCCAAACATCGCTCTGAATCATTGATACGTTGTTCCTTTTGATCAGTCGTAAGCAAACGCGGCACCCACTTGGAAAAAAGCTTTTTCATGGCCAAATTATTATGTAAAATAGTGAAAACACTACCAGCTGAAATCTTCACTATCTCGGCTATCTCGCGCACTTTAATCTTTCGATCTTCCATTTCGATTTTGAGGACTTCGTTAATATTTTGTTGAGTCACTGCTTCATTTGGACGACCTGAGCGTTCCCCATCATTTGTGTCCATGCCACCGCGTTTGAAGTTGGCATGCCACCGACAAATGGTTACTTTAGAGGGAGCTGATCCCGCATAACATTTTATAAGCCATTGCTGTGCTTCAACGGTATTTTTTCCCTTTAAAAAACAAAGTTTTATCAACACGCGTAACTCGTTTTTTTTCATTGTATCGAAACTACAAGCGTAGCGTCACTTAAATGTGTGCAAAATCAATATTTTATTGAAGGCTAGTACTGTTTAGAAATCAAAAGAGTTTTTAATATATACGGCATTTTCAAGTTAGTCTCGGGACTTATAGAACGATCTAGTATAAAAGGCAAAGTCCTGCCTCACTGGTGACAATCAACGCACAGATTAGACCCTTGGACCTAG
The DNA here is from genome assembly GCA_948477245.1 of Thumatha senex. Lineage (NCBI taxonomy): Eukaryota > Metazoa > Arthropoda > Insecta > Lepidoptera > Erebidae > Thumatha > Thumatha senex. The sequence continues at coordinate 29,379,861 of OX419732.1, forward strand.
ATACATGAAAGTTTGCACAGAGGTTTCTTTTATGATTTAGGCAAGGGGATAAGGCCAGATTGTTTGAAATTCAACCCTTAAGGGGGTAAAATAGGTGCTGAAAGTTTGTATGGAAATCCTCAATTTTTAAACTTATATGCATAAAAATGTGTATGTAGGCTTTCGTTTATAATATAAGATAGACGTAATTCAGGAATTGTTGAAATAAATCCCCAAAGGGGATAAAATAAGGACTGGAAGTTTATATGGAAATCCGCCATTTTAAAACTAATTTGCATAAAAATTTTAATGTGCAAAGTGCACATTAAAATTTAAGTAAGACGTGTTACAGATTTTTTTTAAATTCAACCCCTAAGTGAGTAAAATAATATGAAAGAGGGGTGTAAAAGTAAGGGTCTCCGCTTGAATGCAAGTAAAACTAAGGTTCTAGTATTTGAAAGAGGTGACGTAAGAACTAAATGCGAGATTAGGGTAAACCAGGAACGTCTAGAGCAAGTGAATGAAATTTTGTATTTAGGAAGTATGTTTAGCGCGGATGGAAGATGTGATTCGGATGTGGAACGGCGAGTAGCTGCCGGAAACAAAGTTAACGGTGCTTTGTCCCAGTTAGTAAAGCGACGAAGCATCGTAAAAGAAGCACGACTGGCGATTCATAACGCAGTGCTAGTGCCAACTTTTCTTTACGGTAGTGAAACCTGGGTATGTCAGCAGATGCATGAAAGTAAATTGACTGCTGTGGAGATGCGATCACTTCGAAAGTTGTGCGGCGTTACCTTGACTGGCCGAATACGTAACGAAGTGATACGCAATTTGGCAGGTTTGAATGAAAGTGTCAGCGTTAAGCTGGAAAAGGGCGTGCTCCGTTGGTTTGGACACGTCCAACGAATGAGTGAGGAACGATTGACGAAGAATATATATTGTTCAAAAGTAGAGGGTAGAAGGAGTCAGGGTAGGCCGAGACTTACATATGAAGACCACGTGAGCAGATTGCTCAAAAACGGGAAGGTCAAAAGTACTCGGATACCCAGACGTGCGTGTATGAAGCGATTGATGAATCTCGAAGAAGCGAAAGAAGTATGAATGGATCGCGAAGCCTGGCGATCTGTCCTCTCTGACTACCCCGTCAGGGATACAGCGTGAAGATAGTTAGTTAGTTAGTTAGTTTTAGTAAAATAAGGTCTAAAAGTTTGTACAGAAAACAGTCATTTCTGAACTAATCAACATAGAAATTTGACTACTGGTTTTTTTTTAATACCACTGAGGTGGCAGACATGCATACGATCCACCTGATAGGAAGTGGTCAATGTGGCCTATGGACGTTTGTAAAACCAAAAGTGCAGCACCCGCGCTGCCAACTATTTAAAACCCTTCTAATTTAAATATTTTTTCTTCTAATTATAATATAAAGACCCCCATTGAAGAACCCCATACTGTAGATTTTCGGGAAAATCCAGGCAGGGAGCTCATTCCACAACCTAAGCGTACGCGGAATAATGCCTCTATCGGACCTAACTGTATGTGAGCGCTCCGGATGCAAAGTGTGAGGGTCAACACCCTATCTATGGCTAGCCGTGCGATGATAGAAGGTAGCCGTAGGCAACATATCAAAAAAATAATCAGAGCAAAGACCGTTGTACAGGTGACAGAACACACATAAGGAATTTTTATGAAGGAGTAATTTAAGGATCTACTGAACCGATTTTGAAGATACTTTCACCAATAGAAAGATAAATTATCAGTGTGTGTCATATGCTATATTTTATTCCTGTATTCCCATGGGGACTAGAATGACGTCGTTATCCACAAAAAGCCTAAACTATTGAACATAGAAACGTCAAATTTCGTGAAAGTAATAAGTAGGTACTTAATAAAAAACGGGAACTAAGTGACTAAAACCACAAAATAGCCTAAGCTATTAAACATAGGAGCGTGAAATTTGGTGAATGTATTCTTTAGATATTTGGAATGACCACTAGGAAAGGAATTTCCAGTATTCCCACGGGAACTGTAACGACACGGCTGAAACCAGGCACAGGCATTACCCATAGAAATCTAAAATTTGGTGCAAGTATTCTTTAGGTACTTTAGATGAGCACCGAGAAAGGAATTCCCGATATTTCCACGAGAATGTTTCCTACTCAATTATAATGTGACAGTTTGTGAAGATTTTTATATGAATTGATGTTTGTTACTTAAATGAGTGAATGTATGATACCATGAAGAGTAGAAGCGTGCACGTCGCCATCCCTGCCAGCTACGGCTGCAATTCTACTCCAACACGAGTGCCACCAGGGCGAATACTGCTAGGGCGTGCCCCCGAGGCGACGCGCACCAGTTCGTCCCCGCTGGTGCGAAAAGTGTGTGCCAGAGCGGCGTAGGGGACCGCCACCCTACACGCGCGGCCCGACACGGCGGGAAGTGGAGGATGGAGTGGAGGGTAGCTGCGTGGAATGTTAGGGGAGGAATGACAGATAAGATGAATGAGTTGATGGATGTTATGAATGAGAGAAAGTTAGATGCAGTGTGCTTGACAGAGACCAAGCGCAAGGGCAGCGAAGTCTTGGAGCTCCCGGGTGGGATGCTCGCGCTTTGGTCTGGAGTACCAGAGAGCGAGCATGGCAGTCGGGGGGTTGGAATTTTGCTGTCCTCGCGATTGGCCTCCGGTATGTATGAGTACAAACTGGTAGGTCCTAGAATCCTCTGGATCCGTGTAAAACTTGGTTTGACGAAGATTTTCCTGGTAGCTGCTTACGCGCCAGTATCTTCGTCGAACGCGAGTGAGCTAGAGGACTTCTGGGAGAGTATGAGAGAAGCTCTAAATGTGATAGAAGGAAATGAAAGACTTATAGTATGTGGAGACATGAATGGATGGGTGGGTACCGCTCGCGATGGTTTTGAGTCGGTACTCGGGAAGTATGGGGATAAAAGGGTGAACGACGCTGGCAAGCTAATACTGGCATTTTGTAAGGAAAAGGATTTGTTTGTGGCGAACACAATGTTCAACCACAAACAAATTCACATGTATACGAGGAGATGTAAGTCAAAGAGAAGCATGATAGATCTATTCCTAATGGATAGTCGGCTCCGTAAACAGGTGATGGACACAAGGGTTTATCGAGGCGCTGAGCTGGGATCAGACCACTACCTAGTCATAACTAGGATTAGGGGTCTGTTCGCGGGTTGGCGTCATCGTACCGAGTGTCCTGAACCTGAGCCGACTTATAGCATCAAAAGCTGGAAGCTGCAGGATGCATCCATTAGGGATAAATATAATGAAAGGGTAGCCGAAAAGCTTGGCAACGTCAATGTAAGCAGTGAGAATATGGAAAGTGTATGGCAGAACCTTAGGGACAGTATGACAAATGCCGCTGTGGAAGTGTGTGGAGAAACGAAAAGAGGCAGTAGTAATAAGCGTGATGCATGGTGGAATGAAGAAGTGAAAGAAGCAGTTCGAATGAAGAAGAAAGCATGGCTAGACTACTTAGCCTCGCGGAATGATTTTAATATGAAAGAGAGATACAAGCTGCAGAAGTTTAACACGAAGGCACTGATAGAAGAAGCTCGTGAAAGGTGCAGAATGAAAGCGGATGAAAGGTTGTCGTCCAATTTCCGGGATAATGCCAAGCTCTTCTGGAAAGAGGTAGGCAAGACCCGGAGTTGTTCGGCAATCTGCAGTATGAATAAAGTGCTTAGTGTTAACAATGACGTCCTAACAGAACAAAGTGACGTCCTGCAGAGATGGAGTGAATATTATGGAAAGATGTATGCAAGAAAAGACAGAGATGCCACATCGGGAAGTGGAGCTCACTTCGATGCTCCGGATCCCGATGTCATTGAAGTCATTAGTATGAAAGAAATAGAACAAGCGATAAGAAGTATGAAATGTGGTAAGGCTGCGGGAAAAGACAGAGTTACTGCTGAGATGATCAAGTACGGTGGGTCGCGTGTCTGGGACACACTATGTCTGTTATGCAACTTGTGCTGGCGGACGGGTGAGGTCCCGGATGACTGGCGAGTAGCAGTTGTAGTACCTATTTACAAAGGGAAAGGCTCGCGCCTAAACTGCTCCAGCTACAGGGCGATCAGCTTGGTCAGCTTAGCTAGTAAGGTGTATGCAAAGGTTATAACGGCACGAATGCAAGAAAAGTCTGAAAGGTATTTATGGGAGGCTCAATGCGGATTCCGACGTGGAAGAGGTTGCATGGATCAAGTGTTTTCTCTCCGCATGATCGCGGAAAAGTTTCTGGCTCTTAGCCAGAAGGTTTTCTGCGCTTTTGTGGATCTAGAGAAAGCATTTGATAACGTTGTGAGAGAAACGCTGTGGGACTTGCTGCCAGGATATGGTGTGGACGGCTCGCTACTGCGGGCAATACAGTCGCTTTATAGGGACTGTAAGGCTTGCGTGCGAGTAGGGGGGGATGTGTCACCTCTTTTTGATGTCTGTACAGGCGTCAAACAGGGTTGTGTCATGTCCGCCTGGCTGTTGATAGTGTATCTGGACAGTTGCCTGCAGAAGTTGAAAGATTTTAATATGGGTGTGAATTTGGGTGACTTTACAGTAAACTGTCTGCTGTACGCTGATGATGCGGTGCTCATGGCCCCATCAGAAGCCGACCTACAGACATTAGTCACTAATATGAAAGAGGGATGTGAAAGTAAGGGTCTCCGCTTGAATGCAAGTAAAACTAAGGTTCTAGTATTTGAAAGAGGCGACGTAAGAACTAAATGCGAGATTTGGGTAAACCAGGAACGTCTAGAGCAAGTGAATGAAATTGTGTATTTAGGAAGTATGTTTAGCGCGGATGGAAGATGTGATTTGGATGTAGAACGGCGAGTAGCTGCCGGAAACAAAGTTAACGGTGCTTTGTCCCAGTTAGTAAAGCGACAAAGCATCGTAAAGGAAGCACGACTGGCGATTCATAACGCAGTGCTAGTGCCAACTTTGCTTTACGGTAGTGAAACCTGGGTATGTCAGCAGATGCATGAAAGTAAATTGAATGCTGTGGAGATGCGATCACTTCGAAAATTGTGCGGCGTTACCTTGGCCGACCGAATACGTAACGAAGAGATACGCAATATGGCAGGTTTGAATGAAAGTGTCAGCGTTAAGCTGGAAAAGGACGTGCTCCGTTGGTTTGGACACGTCCAACGAATGAGCGAGGAACGATTGACGAAGAATATATATTGTTCAAAAGTAGAGGGTAGAAGGAGTCAGGGAAGGCCGAGACTTACATATGAAGACCACGTGAGCAGATTGCTCAAAAACGGAAAGGTCAAAAGTACTTGGATACCCAGACGTGCGTGTATGAAGCGATTGATGAATCTCGAAGAAGCGAAAGAAGTATGCATGGATCGCGAAGCCTGGCGATCTGTCCTCTCTGACTACCCCGTCAGGGATACAGCGTGAAGATAGTTAGTTTATGATTTATTTATTCTAAACGCACGTTTACACGTCTCACGTGAAGATTTCACTAAAAAATATATAAAAAAACACAATGATATACTTAATCATATCTAGCTGAAATTCGGAATATAGATAGAACATTTTCTGAATTAACACATAGGGAATTTTTTATACCGGGAAAATATTTTATTCCTACTGAAAACACTTTTTGTGTAGCAACAAAATTTAATGCGAGCGAAGCCGTGGGTATTAGCTAGTATACTAATAATTGTTCATGCTTATAACAAAACCACTTTGCCCTAGAGTACCGACTGTAGAAGAATATATTTTTATGTGAAGCGCTCGTGGTTCCGCGGATTCAGTGTTCTGTAAACAATCACTGCGTTAAGCAACTTTCAGTATAGCTGTGGTTAACCACTATTTGGCATTTACATTTGCGAGCTTTTCCATGCTTCAGAGGCGTGCCCTCCTTAAGCCATGGATCCCGGTTGCCAGTAACGTGGCAGTCGTTCTCCAAGTTAAAGGTCTTGAAAATATTCAACAGCAGGTAGCCACAACCTGCGTCTGTTTATCTCAACACGGCAATGGGCTCACCACCTATTAGGTGAGACAGGATTACACATGGTTAAAAGTGGGCGCATAATATGCCTCTGCCACTCCTTCGGGGATAAGGCATGATTAATAAACATATTTTTATGCTAATGTTTCTTACAAAATATTGGTTGGAACACCTGTGATGTTAATGTTTCTTACAAAATATTGGTTGGAACACCTGTGAAACCGGTATGAAACTGTAAAAATAAATCGCTTCCTACCCATTACCACCAGAATAACGTTAAGCCTTTGTACATAATTTTTAGAACTTCATCTCGTTTTAAAGTTCCCTGCGACCTTCTTCAGGTCATTCACGGTCCACCTCACTGGGCGTCTTACATTTACCGAATCGTGATCTCCACTCCCGAAAACGTCTGTTCTATCGGCAATCAGTTCTTCTAGAAAAAATGGTCAGGATATTGCCACTTAAGCAGGCTTACCTTTTCCTTCTATGTTCTCTACTTTGCAGACAGAAAACCTCACAGATTCCAAATAAATATTTATATAAAACGCCTTTAAAAAGCATAATGCTGAAAAACATGACGTGGAAATACTACCTAATGAAGCGCTCGTGGCCCCGCTGACTTCTGTAAACAATCACTGTGTTAAGCAACATTCGCTATAGCTGGTCCTTAGATGGGTGACCAGTTTGTGGAATTTAAATTTGCAAGCGTTTTCATGCTTCGGAAGGCACGTTAAGCCGTTGGTCTCGGTTGCCAGTAAAATGGCAGTCGTTTAGCCTGGTTAAAGGCCTTATCGGCGGCTTGAAAAATTTCAACAGCTGGTCGCAACAGTCTGCGCCAGTCCATTTCAACACGGCAATGGTTTAACCACCCGTTACGTGGGACAAAAATGCATATGGTGAAATGTGGGCGTATAGTATGCCTCTGCCTACCCATTCGGGGATAAAGGCGTGACAATATGTAAGTACATAAATACTATCTGCCTAATAAGTTATCCAAACAGGTTTCAGTCTCGTCCATTTCAGTCTACTTAATATTTGAGTGATGTCGAGGACCCGAATTGCCTTGATGAATAAATCTATATTCATGAGTACTAGGCAGTGCCAGGTATATTCGAGAGCATATAGTACCTCTGTTACTACTTACGACGTACGTGCTCCGTCGGTCCACCAACTTGTCAAATGAAATAGAATTTAGATTGGATGTGAATGAAATCGTTCCAATGATCATTGTTTATTTACCGGAATGATGGCGTGTACGTTACAATTCAAAAGTTTTATAACACGTTTATCAATTACTAAAGGTTCCACTTAATAGTAATTCATTTATACAAGACTATATCTTATGTCTCGCGGAATTACTTGCATCCTTCTTTGCATTACTTGCTTTCTTCCTACTTGCATTCTACTTACCTCCTTCGTATTAAGTCTCTAATTTACAGATGTCTCCTTGATAGTCCTGCAAGGTCATTTTAGATTAGCGTTTTTCAGCATAAATACATACTACTATATTTGAATTTCCAATTCCAATTAGACTTTGTTAACAAGTAATCTTACAGCTGAAGTTGGCCTGGGTTTATTTGGGATCCAAGTGTCAGTTCTAACTGATTAATGTAATGATTGCTATCCAGTCCCATTGGACTGATTAGATAGCAATCATAACAATACAAAAGGATTCTGCCAAATATAACTAATAAAAGCCACGCCTAATCTTTAAGTGGAAGCTGTAGATAAGATCTTGGAGACTCTGTTCAGAGTTACCTAAATAACACACCGCATTAATATTACTAAACATACTTATGTTAGACCCACTAGTTTCATTTCATGAACCAAATCCGTCATATCCATTTCGGTTCCAAAAATAATTATTTCAACCAGTGAAATGTAATCTTAAGCATATTAACTTCTAATCTATTTTCATTCGCATTGGAATTAAGGTAAAAGGTATGAGAGAGACTCCTGTTCGAAATAATTTATTCTCAGTGATAATTTTGTTGCTCTAGTGAATGTGGTAGGCATTACTGATAAGACCGTGTGCTCAACCACAGCTAATGGGCGGACTAGAAGCGCTTGTCATCTTTCGCATATATAATCCAGGGTAGGACTATGATTTTCTCTTACGCTGTCATTTAGAACAGATAGTGGTAGGGTATTTAACTTTTAGAGCATTGGTTACTTTTTCATATAATATTGGATTCAGTTGTTGTACACAGGCGGAATATCGCCCTCAATGGGCCACTATCCGACAAACTTATTAGCCCATAGGGGTTACCAGCCTTGCAAAATATACTGTAACACGGTCTCAAGTTTTACAGTATATTTTGCGAGTTTCAGAATTAAAACAAGAAACGTGCAGCCAATTACGGGTCAGTAACCTTCGGTTAGAACTTACTTACTATTTCAATTTCTGAGTAGTAGTGTCGAATATGCTGGGCCGATATTGATCTTCTTCTTCTTCCCCTTAAGTGTTTTTTCAGTTGCTTCCAAACCTTACCGGGATTTTAAAACTGGGGTCCACTGTTATTTGGCTGCTAGGAGCATATTAGGTACACCGCTAACAGGTTGGTTCACTTGGGCCCCGAAGAGCTCGGTGGAGCTCCTTACATATCTCTTAAGTCTCTGATAATATTGATATCGGACCGCAAAGGTCGCGGTTTTTGACTCACTATATCCTATTTGTGCGTTTTGTTTATATGAATACTAATATTGTATATCTAGAGATAGCTGGTCACAGTCCTCCCTAGAGAGCTTTATGAAGCATTAAATCGGTTCATTGCGCCTCGATTTATATTGTCACTTGTAGTGCATTTCATATTTTTTAAAGGACGAAATCGATTTTTTGTTAGCACCAGCTAATCACCAAATTCAGCACTTAATAAGATAGCTTCGGCTCACATATTTTACATACTAGGAAATGGCTATGTGCTTAACTGAAATAGGGCAGTTTTGAAACTATCTACTAACCCCCTCAGCTTTTCTGCTCTCTCAAACTGTCTGTTCAAACTCCTCAGATCACCGATATCAACCACATCATGTTTTGTTTGTGCCATCAGGTTAATGGCTAACATACCAGGGTTCCCAGTTATACTTTATGGTTTTAGTCTGTATAACTTTTTTTTTAATCAGGTCCAATAAGGTATAATCATTTTTTTTTATGGCAGGAAAAAATGTCCCTTCCGCACTGTCCCCGGAGCAGGGTCTTTCGGGGGTGTGTGTCCCACCCACTAAAATAACCTGCCATGTGCCTGCTTTGCGCATAAAAGAGTGATTGTCGTCAGGGGCTGTGGCAAATTTACCGTACCTGGATTTGGAGTTTAGGGTCTACTTATACTCGGTTACTTGGAGCAGCTATTGGGTTGCCCCCATCATCTGATCCCAGCCCGTAATGAACTGCGTCACTGCCTTAAGTTTTAGTCGCTAAAAAAATTACATACAAAGGTATATTATTGTTAAAAAATATAACCTTAAAAAAAAAGCTACTGCTATACTGTAACACTATAATATTACATCCTTCGAATGTAACCGTACAATATTTTCTCGCTGGCAACTGAGTAGCACCGATAACCCTGACCTGGCGGTACCTACTTGCGTGATTTCTCGAGATGTCAATTATACTCACTCTTCGTGTGTTGTTGTGTTTGTTTAGTTCTCTTAAATAACACGTAAATGTACTGCACCATATTAGAAAAACAAACTAAGTATAGTGTTTTTTTCTTTTTTATACCACTGAGGTGGCAGATAAGCATACGGTCCACCTGATGGAAAGTGTAATTGTAAGTGTTATTTTATGATTAGGACTGTGTGTTATTAGTTATTGTCACAGTGTTTTCCTTTCCTTACGCGTAACATATGCTGTACGGTGTTGATCAACAATACAATAGGTTGAGATAAAACGTTTGATATTCTAAGTTTCTTTGTTTGTGCGATGCATCAGATTCTAGTGAGATTTCTTATTTTAGTTATGCCTTAATATCTTGTAATATCAAGAATAAAAAAATGTCTGACACAATAGAATTTTGACAGTATTATTTAAAAAAAAAGGTTCAATATAATTAAACCTACTAAAAGTTGAACATATTTTAACACTACTATGAATAATTGGTCACTATAATATAATTAATATAAATTTATATTGTATATGCTTTTATTTATAATTCCATCGATGTTCGTTGACGACGAGTATACAATCGAATCTAGTAAATTTGTTCCGAGGTTACCAGTAATAGTCATGTTTAGTGAACCTTGAAAATACTTCTCGATTATACAATAAAAAAAAGAAAATATCCATCACGCCTTATCCCCAAAGGGGTGGCAGAGCCATATTATATGCCCACTTTTCACCGTGTGGATTCCTGACCCACGTAATAGGTGGTAAGCCCATTGCCGTGTTGAAATAGACAGACGCAGGTTGTGGCTACCTGCTGTTGAACTTTTTCAAGCCGCCCATAAGGCCTTCAACCAGGCTTAACGACTGCCATTTTACTGGCAACCGGGACCAACGGCTTAACGTGCCTTCCGAAGCACGGAAACGCTCGCAAATGCGGAGGCTTACTATACGCCCACATTTCACCGTATGCATTTTTGTCCCACGTAACAGGTGGTGAGCCCATTGCCGTATTAAAATGGAAATGCGCAGGTTGTGGCGACTTGCCGTTCAAATTTTTCAAGCCGCCTCATAAGGCCTTTAGCTGAGCTTAAAGACAGCCATGTTACTAGCAAAAATCAGTAAACCTTTCAAAAAAAAGAAAAAGTTAAGTCAAAGAAAAGTATGTTAAAGAAACATGAAAAAAAATGAATATATCCTACTAATATTATAAACGCGAAAGTTTCTCAGTTTTCTGAGACTACAATAATATAGCTTATACATCACAATGACACATAGGCTACTTTTTATGGCAGGGACAAGCTCCTGTGGGAAACGGGAACGGGGAAACTTCTCTACGTGGGCGAAGCCGCGGGCGTCAACTAGTACTACATAAGAATGACAAAAATGAGTAGGTATGATTAAAACAAAACTTTAAAAGTGGTGCACTATTTCATTACATTCGATTCTGCTAATAAACTTTCGATATTCTTGGTAACTTGGTTTAAAAAGTAAATGCGTCCACAGCCACTGCGTGCACGTTGTAACGACGTTCAGCTCTTTAGCACATAAATTGTTTAATTTTTTTTACAATGGTTTATTAGTGAAAGTAGATAGTAAAATAGCCTTCTTTGGGCATTTAGACAATAAAATATGTATGTGTGTAACTGAGAAAAGTTCAGCAATTGTGTAGTTCTAACTTCGAAAAATTATATAATATTTTATACCCGCCGTTACAAGGATAATGTTAGAGATTTTTGACGAAGTGTCAAATGTGGCTTCTTACAATGACTCAACTGTAAAAATCATGTTTTTTCTATCAATTGGCAACAATTTGGATTATAGAGCTATTTTAGTTATCAGAGGTTTATGGGTTAATTATAAATTAAGAATTTTATAGAAGGTTTATTATTAGTTTTAACTATGGAAGGTTTATGGCTTCGATAAGCGTTTTATTATGAACTAGCTGACCCACCCGGCTTTGCCCGTGACATTCTTCGAGCCCCGTGGCACCTAATCCTTTAATCCTGTCGCTTATTAATTTCAGAAGCGCTCGTGGCCCCGCGGTCTCAGTGTTCTGTAAACGATCACTGAGTTACTCAACTTTCACTATGGCTGGTCCTCGGATGGGTGACCACTTTGTGGCATTTACATTTGCGAGCGTTTCCGTGCTTCGGAAGGCACGTTAAGCCGTTGGTCCCGGTTGCCAGTAAAATGGCAGTCGTTAAGCCTGGTTGAAGGCCTTATGGGCGGCTTGAAAAAATTCAACAGCAGGTACCCACAACCTGCGTCTGTACATTTCAACACGGCAATGGGCTCACCACCTATTACGTGGTACAGGAATCCACACGGTGAAAAGTGGGCATATAATATGCCTCTGCCACCCCTTCGGGAATAAGGCGTGATGGATATTTATTTTTATTTATTAATTTCACAATAAGTTCACCATTTTCCAAATTAGTAGATTACTTCTCCGCCCTGCACGGCCCGGTCGAATTATGGTTACACGAAATTTCTTTTTATTTTGATTATGCTATATCTGCTAAGATATTCATTTAATTTGCAAGGTGTTAAGGGACAAAATAATCTTCATGAAATGCCGAAGCTAACTAACGTATTAAAAATGATAAGGATTAATAAGCAATTTGTGTAAATCGCCTTCAAATTACCGCTTTATATTTGCCGGTTTTAAAGTGTTAAAATGGATATAGTATGTTATCATTAAGAGATACATATATAGAGTCGCGTTTTTGTAGATCAATTATAGATACACAATCCCACCATACATTATTTCGTTAAATTCTTAACGGATTTAGGCAGCGTTTTCGTTGAAATCTCATTTTTTCCAACACGCCAACATATATCGTTCTAATTTAGTCAATGTATACAAAAGCCTAACAAATTATACATGAAAACCTTCCTTGTGAATCACTATATCTATTAAAAGAATCCCACATTAAAATTCTTTCCATAGTTTTATAGATCAATGCATACATAGGGACAGATAGCGGGAAGCGACTTTGTTTTAAAATATGTAGTGTTGATAAGACCGTAGGTATATTATATAAAATAAAGTCGTGTTAGTTACACCACTTAAAACTCAAGAAAGGGTGAGTCGAGTTATAACTCTTATTTGGTTTAATTTATCTCTAACGCGAATAGCGAAATCAATAAAAATAAAAAAAAAACCTTAAATCGTGATTGTAAGATGGACCGGAATCACATCGACATACAGAATTGAAACAGGTTGGCAAGAATTTGTGACACCATTTCCTTTGTTACCCTACATTTTGTATCCGTGGTGTACTTTATTGGATTACGAGTACTAGTGGCAGCAGTTGTTTTTGGTATTTGTTGGAATCGACTACTGTCTGAACTCGTTTTCATTTAGCTACTAAACTACATTATCGACGATGTCATAATCCGTTGTCAACTGGTGCAAAACTTGAAGGTGAAGTTGACTGGGATCCAGGAGATAGTATTCCACGTACCCTTAAAATTGTATATCATATTTAAATTTACTTTTAACTAATACTCTGCTGGCAACTTCACTTGAGTGCACAGTTATTAATTCATCTATCCATATAGGTTGATTGCATTCTGAATAATCCAAAAGATAAACGATTTTTATTAGAATTAGTTTCTCTCGAGATTACCCAATTTGAATTAGTAATCTTCTGCATAGGTATTTAGGAGATGTCCCAGCGTAGGAACAGCAGCGACGGAACTTCAGTCTGGGTTTGGACATGGACATTCTCACGCTGGCGACTATTTTTTTACATTCGCGTTTTTTTAGTTGTCTTCGCCCATCTTGGGCAGGCAAACGAAACTTGGTCCATACAGCCTTGTCTTCAGTAATAATATTTTCATATCATTTGGTCTATGTCAAGTTTGCCTAGGTCAGAACCTGACTGCAAACTTGACTGCTTTACTAGGGCTTTCTAAATATATTTGGCACTAACACATAGAACACCGCTGTTCACTGCAACATTTCACTTTTCATAACCCATGCACATTTTCGAACACTTTATGTATAATAATCCACCATTATTAACCACAAAATCACGCCAAACCTTCATACCATTTGCTCTGTGACTGTATTTAGAATGTACAAGGTACTGCTTAGTTACTTAATAGGTATCGGTTCGTTAATTTTTTGTAGATGATAAACCCACGCCATTCTATAGGCTCATTTGCCTCTGTAGTAGTGTAAACTACTTTTCAATGCTAATAATATAAGTGAGAGTTTATATGAAGTTATTCGTCATCCGATGAGATCTGGATTAAAAGGTGAATTAAAAATATATCACAAACAACATAAACTAAACAATATTCGGGTTCATATTTCTTGAGAATGCCATTTTCAGTATAGCTGTAACTTTGGCAATATGAATTTCATATTTTCCCTAACTAATAGACACTAGTTTGGATCCTGTACTTATTCATCAATCATTGGGCCCAACGATGTATGGGAGATGGGCATTCTCCTTAAAGTGAATTCTAAGTTCCAAATTCAGGTAGGATTTGAAAGCAAATGGGAATAAACTTAAACCCACCGGTCTGACCTTAATTGATAGGCAAATGTCTGTCATTTTCCTTTACGGCGGTGGCAAACAAAACTTAATTGTTTTAATTTAACCGACGACTTGTTAATTGACCTTGACCGTAGAATAAAACGCAGGCGCCCATTTAGTGCTTATACTCGCCCCCGGGTCTCTTGCTATAAAATTTATCAAAATTTACAAATGTTACAGACTTTAGCTTTTTATACAAAGATAATGTAATTCTACGTAAAAATTTTAATGAAAATAATATATTTTGATTGAAAAAATATCACAAATACATCCATCCATATATATATACATCCATCACGCCTTATCCCCGAAGGGGTGGCAGAGGCATATTATATGCCCACTTTTCACCGTGTGGATTCCTGTCCCACGTAAAAAGTGGTGAGCCCATTGCCGTGTTGAAATAGACAGACGCAAGTCGTGGCTACCTGCTGTTGAAATTTTTAAATTTACCACCTATTACGTGGGACAGGAATCCACACGGTGAAAAGTGGGCATATAATATGCCTCTGCCACCCCTTCGGGGATAAGGCGTGATGGATATTTAAATAAATAATAAAATAAATATCCATCACGCCTTATCCCCATTGCCGTGTTGAAATTGACAGACGCAGATTGTGGCTACCTGCTGTTGAAATTTTTCATGCCGCCTATAAGGCATTCAACCAGGCTTAACGACTGCCATTTTACTGGCAACCGGGACCAACGGCTTAACGTGCCTTCCGAAGCACGGAAACGCTCGCAAATGTAAATGCCACAAAGTGGTCACCCATCCGAGGACCAGCCATAGTGAAAGGTAGCCATAGTGTAACTCAGTGATCGTTTACAGAACACTGAGACCGCGGGGCCACGTGCTTCCATTTATAGACTCCACATTTATAGAATGCTGGTTGTACCCGCCAGCTTTGCTTGTCACATACTTTGGTCTCCAGTTCGACCCCACACTAACGTGTCCTTTAACTCATTCCCTCTTTCAATGCTTGTTTTGAAATAAATATATCATTTTGCTTTTTATTTGAAGCTACGTATTATCGTTTTACTACTTAACACTGGTAATACCGCGTTTTCACACCACGCCGAGTAAAATAGCACTCCAAGCGGTTTATGCTTGGGAATAATGCCACCTAAATTTATTAACAAAATATAATAAATATAATGTATATTGCATTGGAATACAACAAGAATGCTTAAACTCCCAGATATAGGTCACAAGTCATAACAATGGTTGCTGCTCATGTCACCTAATTAGTCACGTACTAGACATTGTACTGTTTCACTAACTATTCGACGTATGTAGGTGTTTGGTTATTTGTCAAACATGATATATTATATACCTTTAAAGACGTAATTTTCTGGCTAAATAGCTTATACCCGAAGACAACCTAATATTGGGTAGCTATTAGTGCTGACAACGCAAAGCAAAGCAATCACGACCACGATAAAGCTTAATCAACAATCCTTGTAACCACCTTTAATCACCTAAGCCACATTAATCCGCTATCGGCAATAGATTTTTATGACTGCATTGCGTTACCCACAGCGTCAAGCGATTGTAAAACTTAGATGTTAAATGTTTTTTGTATTTAGAAATATATAAGTATGTTTATCAGTTATCTGGTTACTATACAACAAGCTTTGCTTAGTATGGAATCAGATGGCGTTGTGTGAGTTGTCCCAACGATATTTATTTTGTTAATTTATTTTTATTTTATAATTCAGTTATATTCATGACATTTATGCTTTTATAACACTAACTCGCCTCCCACCATTTTAACAAGTATGACGCGTGACAGATGGATGACAGTTTGACGGTTTAGTTTATGCACTAAGCCATCTGACTAAGCCACTAAGCTATAAGGAATCGTAGGATGCCAATCTTTACTCCAGATTAAAAATATTCAACAGCCAATTATATTGGTAGTTTCTTAGATACTAATGAAGCGCTCGTGGCCCCGCGGTCTCAGTGTTCTGTAAACGATCACTGAGTTACGCAACTTTTACTATGGCTGGTCCTCGGATGGGTGACCACTTTGTGGCATTTACATTTGCGAGCGTTTCCGTGCTTCCGAAGGCACGTTAAGCCGTTGGTCCCAGTTGCCAGTAAAATGGCAGTCGTTAAGCCTGGTTAAAGGCCTTATGGGCGGCTTGAAAAAGTTCAACAGCAGGTAGCAACAACCTGCGTCTGTCTATTTCAACACGGCAATGGGCTCACCACCTATTACGTGGGACAGGAATCCATACGGTGAAAAGTGGGCATATAATATGCCTCTGCCACCCCTTCGGGATAAGGCGTGATGGATATTTATTTTATATTTTTAAACAATGTTTGAAAAAATTTCAACGAATATTTCAATATTAAATTCATAAATCTAGTTCACACAAGAGTTTATCACTACATTTTTTTGTACACTGGGTGCCTGAAATCCTGACATGTAACGGGCGGTGTAAGCGGTTTACATGCAAATTAGTCTGGAAGTTGAGACCTTGTTACTGTAACAAGCCCAAATTTGGTTAGCTTACCGTAATTTGAACTTCACAATTCATTTATATGTAATAAATAAATCAGATGTTATAGTAATCCTTTTGACCTATTACCGTTATTTGTGAAATAATCGATATAACAAGGGTTACAGTTGCGTTGGCAAAAGAAGAACAAACCAACAAATTTAAAAAATCCATTGAACTTTTAACATTCGACTATCAGTTAGCTTAAAACTTAAGATTTTAATTTTTATGAAACCATTTATATTCAGAATCTAACAAAATTATAAACCTTTCAGGTTCATAAAATTTTATCAAATCAAAGTAAATGTCAATAGTACAAAGTGCCAGATATCTTTGCAATTAATTTTTTTAATGATAAAGTACATGCTCCACAGTTGTTAAAAGAATGTATAACAACGAAGATCATTAAATTTCTAGTACAACACCAACCTCACTCTTCCTCACAGTAAAAAAAAAATAATTACTAGGTCTTTGTAGGTATAAGTACATTTGCTACTGCCGCTTTAAATTGCGACGCGACGCGATAGGGATCGCATTATAAGTGTGATGTGTAGTGTCGGCAAAGGAAGCTTTGTCATTATTATTTTTAAATTGCACTTCATACATCAATGTAAGTAAATATTATTTAGTGCGAAGTCGAAATGCATCAAAACCAAGCAAAAATTTTGAAAGACGAAATGGCGTTGGTCCGTTTCCACTGAAGAACATCCCATCTCGAGGCGTCCATTTGGCCTATATTGCGACTTGGTAGAGGCGAACAGGAACACGAGCCCTGAGTATGTACCGTAGCAGAGTGGTAAAGTGCGTAAATACTTAGATTATTATTCTATTTGAAAATCCCTGTGTGACAACCACTTTCTGCCTGGGAGTAGCAGCGAGTATGAGTTAGTAAATTAAAGTTAAGAACCATCTTGATCATTTCGGAGTTCAAAAAATGAGAGTCGCTTCAAAAACACAGACCGATAAACATGTACGATAAACCTATAAACACAGTCGCATTAGGATTTGACCCGAAAAAATAATTAAGTAGCAATTTTCTTTAATAAAATAAATAAATATCCATCACGCCTTATCCCCGAAGGGGTGGCAGAGGCATATTATATGCCCACTTTTCACCGTGTGGATTCCTGTCCCACGTAATAGGTGGTGAGCCCATTGCCGTGTTGAAATAGACAGACGCAAGTTGTGGCTACCTGCTGTTGAAGTTTTAAAGCCGCCCATAAGGCCTTCAACCAGGCTTAACGACTGCCATTTTACTGGCAACCGGGACCAACGGCTTAACGTGCCTTCCGAAGCACGGAAACGCTCGCAAATGTAAATGCCACAAAGTGGTCACCCATCCGAGGACCAGCCATAGTGAAAGTTGCGTAACTCATTGATCGTTTACAGAACACTGAGACCGCTAGGCCACGAGCGCTTCTAGCAATTTTCTTTCGTATTTCGTTCTCTCTAAGTCTAAATTTCGTTATCCGTGGTATTCAATTTGTTGTAGTATTCAATTCAAGATGGCGGATAACTACCATCTAGAATTGAACTATTGAAGTGGCTAAAGTTTTGTTTGTTGAAAATCTCGTTTATTTTACACGAGAAATAGGTAAACTCAAAAGTTGTTAGGAATCAAATTTCCTATAATTATGGTTCTCTCCATTTTTGTTCCTAGGATCGATATTTTTTTCATTTTATACTCTAAAGAAGGAGTATTTTTTTGTTTAATTGACAACAAATTCCAAAAGAAATTAGATACCGAATTAGTTTTTTCAGATTTATCCCTTACTAATTATATATAATTAGGTATATGCCACGCTGAGGTCCCAGGTTCGATTCCCAGCTCGGAAACAATATTTGTGTGATGCACAAATGTTTATATCTGAGTTTGGGTGTTTTCTATGTATACTATGCAAAAGCAATTTAGAAAAATGTCCTTCGATATTTGTAGTACTAGTTGACGCCCGCGACTTCACCCGCGTAGAGAAATTTTCCCGTTCCCGTTTCCTACAGGAACTTCTTCCCAGGATAAAAAGTAGCCTATGCGTTATTATGATGTATAAGCTACATTATTGTAAAGTTTCATTAAAATCTATTTAGTAGTTTTTACGTGAAAGAATAACAAACATCCATACAAACTTTAGCATTTATAATATTACTAGATGACCCCCACAACTTCACCCGTGGAATATTTCATTTAATCCCGTCGCTTATAATTTCTACAATGATGCATAAAAAATTGCCCGATTTGTGGACATTTATGACTACTACTCTGCTCTCCAGTGTAGTAGCGTAATGATATATAGCCTATAGCATTCCTCGATAAATGGGGTATCTAACACAAAAATATTTTTTCAAATCCGACCAGTAGTTCCTGAGATTAGCGCGTTTAACCAACCAAACAAACAAACTTCAGCTTTTAATATTAGTATAGATGAGATATAAAGATATACACAGCCCGTGTATACCTTTATTTCTCATTTGTAATGTTTGTATGGTTGTGCTTTGATATTGCCTATTTAATGATTTATATTGTTACTAGCTGTCCCGCCCGGCTTCGCCCGTGACATACTTCGAACTCCGTGGCACCTATTTAATCCCATCGTTTACTAATTTCACAATAATGTTTGAACATTGCCCTTGTCAATGTCACAGATGACATAAGAATAGGTATGGAGAACGGGAAACTCACTATGCTTTCTCTGCTGGATTTCAGCAATGCTTTTAATACCGTGGATTTCGATATATTGCTGGCCATTCTTCGCTCTCTTAATATATCTCCAACAGTGATTAATTGGTTTCAAAGTTACCTGTCTGACCGCCGACAGCGTATTCAAATAGATGACATTATTTCATCTTGGAGTAATGTATCAGCTGGGGTACCGCAGGGTGGCGTTTTATCTCCTTTACTTTTCGCAGTATTTATCAACCTTATCTCGTCTAAAC
The DNA here is from genome assembly GCA_948477245.1 of Thumatha senex. Taxonomy (NCBI): domain Eukaryota; kingdom Metazoa; phylum Arthropoda; class Insecta; order Lepidoptera; family Erebidae; genus Thumatha; species Thumatha senex. The sequence goes on from OX419732.1 coordinate 29,399,411, forward strand.
TTCTTTCATCCTACCACCTTTATGCTGATGATTTGCAGGTTTATACACATGCTCCTCTTGCTCAGCTTTCTGACGCTGTTAACCTGATAAATAGAGACCTGACACATATAGCTGCCTGCAGCATGAACTATGGACTCACAGTAAATACATCGAAGAGCCAGGTTATAATTATTGGTAGCCCCGGGCTTATTCCAAAACTTGACTGTACACAACATCCTGAAATTGTTATCAATGGTACTGTTATTGAGTTCAGTGATAAAGTGAGGAACTTAGGGGTGTACTTCGATAAAACGATGTCTTGGGATCCGCAGATTCGGGATGTAAGTTGTAAGATTTTCGCCTCTGGCAGTGCCCTTAGGAGATTGCGTAACTTTTTGCCCATTCCCAACAACAAAACCGTAAGTGTTATGAAGGTAGAGTAGTAGCTGCAATTATAGCTTGCGACGGCAAAAAAGAGTTAGTGATAAAATATTACGCTTACAGTGACAAAGCAAGTTTATAAAAGCAATTTGTGAAGGTTAAACGCGTAGTGCAGCGATTATTATCCCTACAATACAGACCAAAGCTTCTGTGTTATAGCTTTGAGTGAATAAATAAATAAATATTGTAGGACACTTTTCACACAGCGCCATCTAGCCCAAAGTAAGCTAATATTAGCTTGTGTTATGGGATCTAGATAACTGATAAACATACTTAGATATTTATAAATACATACATATTATAGATAAATAATACCCAGACACAGAATAAACTCATCGTGCTCATCACACAAAGTTTTATCCTGGGTGGGAATCGAACCCACGACCTCTTGCGTAGACCTTCTAAAGTTCTAAGCAAGCTACCATAAACTCTTTTAGGGCACTGATAGTTACACAATAGGAGCAATCAACGCTACTAGCTCTAAAATGGTGTTTTATAAATCTTTTACAACACTTAACTCTTAAAGAGATACAAAGGTCCCTTGTATAGTTTAGGGCTGAATAGTAGGGATATTTCTCTCTATAAATAGAACGTATAGTGTCACGTATAGCCTCTATATTATTTAAGGTTGAATTATTGAGTTCGTTACCACCTTAGTACCTCTAATTGGTCATGTAAGCGGTCATGAAAGCATAAAATGGCGCCGCAACACAGCTCCTTTCAAAATTTTCTAAGATGTTGGTCCGTATGTAATGGAATGAAATCGCAACTGCAAGTCTTGATATTTCTGAAGGAGACAGTTATTACTCATTGAGTAGCGATGATGTGAATAATACTAGTGACTATATTAAGAATCTTTCATTTTAGTGAAAATTTGAGGACATGAGCTATAAAGAATATTAAACAAACTGCTATGAAAGATTTGATGTTGATCTTAAATGATCTGATGATGATGAGATTTGGATTCTAACAAAAGATCCTCGAACTATTTTACAAACATCAAAAAAATATTTTAATACAAATACTAGGTGGCGATAGTGAATATTGGCATAAATAAAACACTAGGTCAGTGCGAGCATTATGTGTTATTATAAGTTAGATCATTTGTATGCTCCACAAGCGATTTACAAACAAAATTATTACATCACGATCGATTAATATCCGCGTGCAATGCAGTGGCTGTATTGTTATTGTCCTTTCTCTAATGTTCTTATTATTTTGAACGGCATTCTGAAATTGAAATATAATTGTAACAGAATCAAATAAAATATAGTAGCGTTTATGTCGTTTTGTACTCCTATTTATTTTAGCAACCCTATTACAATTTATTTACGATATTATTTAGTGTATTATTAAGCGCTCGTGGCCCCGCGGTCTCAGTGTTCTGTAAACGATCACTGAGTTACGCTACTTTCACTATGGCTGGTCCTCGGATGGGTGACCACTTTGTGGCATTTACATTTGCGAGCGTTTCCGTGCTTCGGAAGGCACGTTAAGCCGTTGGTCCCGATTGCCAGTAAAATGGCAGTAGTTAAGCCTGGTTGATGGCTTGACAAAATTTCAACAGCAGGTAGCCATAACCTGCGTCTATCTATTTCAACACGGCAATGGGCTCACCACCTATTACGTGGGACAGGAATCCACACGGTAAAAAGTGGGCATATAATATGCCTCTGCCACCCCTTCGGGGATAAGGCGTGATGGATATTGATTTATTTTATTTTATATTATTTAGTGCTAATTTACAGAGTGACACTTTTAAAACAGCGTCATCAAAGCTACTTACGTGAACAAAGGTACGAGTATAGCAGTAGGTACATAGTTTTTACAGTGTCCGACCACAGCGTCAAAAACAACAAATGTCACGTCGAACTTAGTGGAGGGCAGAGACTGAATGGTTGATACTTATTATATTTGCGCCCGGACTTGCTCTCGCTGTGTAGGTACAAAAAAGCAAATTAGTATCACATGCAAAGTTTAGACAATTGACGAGTCGTTTATGAACGTAAGGAGTTTATGCTGGAAATAAAGTCAAACTTCTATTAAAACAATAACATTCCATTGCTACATATATTCAAAGGCTTTAACTGGCAGCATGTTACAGTATGTAATTTTGTAGACAGAAATATGTAGGTATTTAACTCCAAATCTTTTTAATTTTGGAAAATCAAAATATACAAACAATTTAGCACTCGTGCAACTAGGAGATACCTACGTGTAAAAATCGTGCGTAGGCTAGGTAGTGGTTTTGAAAAATCACTACGGATCTTCAAATTCATGAATCCACCATTTTTAGATTATGAAGTTAATAAAAACAGTGAAACGGACTAAAAGGTAAAATAATACAATGAAGGTATTTATTTTTATAGCATTCTAATAACAGGGTCACGACTCTTTAAGTCTATAGGCAAAGTTTTGTTACAAATTTACTAAAAATAATGTTTTGCTCCATGTGAAGCAAAATATTTTTTAGATAAATACACCGCCAAGAGTGGGCGCTTATACACATATTCACAGTTTACTTACCTTCGCAATGAAAATTCCGCTTCATTTTGCACTTAAAATCAGTTAAAAGTTTTGCACTTAACTCCGCCATTTATTTTCGTAAACACAACGCATTACACTATGTTTATTTGATCCCTTTAAAAAGGGAATAACATTCTTAATTCATTTAAAAAATTATAAGAAAAAACTAAGGAAAAATATATCCTTAGACGCTGTAATTTCCTATTGTAGATCCATCCAAGGCGTTACAATTTACCTTATTTCCACCCTCTCACCGCTAAAACCGTAAGCAAGTTACATCATAGATCTACTATACCCCTCCCGGAGTTTATATTCATTAATTTACTCTCTTTAAAACGCTCAAAGAGTCAGTAAGCTGCATGTAGCTCTACCATACTGCTTAAGGAGTTAATGGTCACCAAAATACTACTCTTACAGCGCTTTAGGTCTCAGTCGCATAACTACCTCACAAAACTACTCAGCACTTATTTGTTCACTATATAGACCGCCTAAAGAAAGTAAACACTTATTTATTAAAGAAATTAAAGATTTACTGTGTAAAGATACGTTATAACAGTCAGATTTATACTTATTGGGCGATATAAATATCGACATAAAGTAGCATGATAACATACGTGAGTATTATTTAAGTAGTATGGCTGAGTGTGGCCTAGAGAGCGCAATATCAGATTACACAAGAATCGAAAAACGGGATAATATTATCACACGTAGCTGTATTGATCATATTTTTGTAAGATCGCGCTCGCTAGACCTATGCTCTGCCGCGCTCGACACTGTAATGGCAGATCACCGAATGATTGTCTTGTCGTGTATGGGAGAAGCTATACGAGATATACAGTATGTAGTAAAATATACAGAACGAATCGATTATAAGTTACATAAATTAAAACTTAATGAAATAAATTGGGAAGAGCTTGATAATGTGCAATGTCCCATAAAAATTTTAGAATATATAAAAATTAAGTTTGATTATTGCTATGAAAAATCCAAGTATATGCAGAAAAGTAGTATAAATAGTAAAAGAAACAAAGATCCATGGATAAATAGTAAAATTAACTGCATGTGCCATAAACGAGATATTTTATTTAACCAATGGAGAAAAGATCCGAATACTTTTTTACTTAGACTAGAATTCAATAAGCTTCGAAATAAAATGCAAAAAATTATAGAAAAATCGAGAAATACTTATTATAATGATTTAATAAATAATAATAAATTAAACAAAAAAAAAGTTATGGGATATTTTAAACAAACTGTCTGGACGAATGTGTAAATCGGTTGATGAAGCCATCATTAAAACTTTCAAGAATAATACCGTAACATTAAAAATGATTGCTAATAATTTTGGTAAGGAGTTTAATGAAAGTGTTAAAAAGAAATTACCTAGATGCAACAGAAAAATTTTACCAGAAGCAGATTATATATTTCCACAAAATAAATCAATGTTATTTAAAATACCTACTAAAAGAGACTTAATAAAAATAATTCGTAAATTAAATTCCAATAAATCAGCAGGTAATGATGGCATTAGATGCATAGATGTAAAGATATTAAGTGACAAAATTGTAACTGTTAAAATTAAGCTTATAACTGCGAGCATTAGGGTAGGTAAATATCCACAAGAATTGAAAACTGGAATCGTCAGACTGATTTACAAAAAAGGATCCCACAAAGATTATGGAAATTACAGGCCAATAATAATACTACCAGTCATAGATAAGGTAGTCGAAAAATATATTAGTCAGCAAATCCACAAATTCTATAAGCTAAACGATGTACTATCAACTGCTCAATGTGGTTTTCAGTCTAGTAAGTCAACTACTACATTGCTATCAAATTTTACAGATGAAGTAAATCAACATCTTAATGATAAAAAGCATGTAATATTACTATTTATTGATTTTAGTAAGGCATTTGATACCCTCAGACATGACACTCTTATAAAAAAGCTTGACAACACAGGGGACCGCGGTCCCTTGTAAAATTGGTGCCGTGACTATTTAGATAATAGGAAATACCGTGTCAAGATTGGTAATGTATATAGCAATGAAATTTTGGTAACAGAATGATTTTACTAATCTCTGTAAATGGTCACATGATGTAGGTCTGGTAATAAATGCCAGTAAAACGAAAATAATCCATGTCTGCTCGAGCCACTTGAATAATTATGATAAGAGCATTAAAGTGGTTGCACAATGTCACCAGTGTTTGCATGATATACCCACAATAAATTGTAAATGCAATAAAATACAACAGGTCTCACACTACAAATATTTGGGTATTGTGATAGACGAAAGATTTAACTGGAGCTACCACATTGATACAATTTGTGACAAGTCGTTTTACTGGCATTTATTACCAGACCTACATCATGTGACCATTTACAGAGATTAGTAAAATCATTCTGTATGTAATGTTCGGCCCTAAACAAGTCTTTATCTGCTATCACTAGACATGTATCGTCTGCATATTGGTAAACAGAACAGTGGTTAATAATGTTCTGCATGTCATTTACATATGTTAAGTAATGAAGAGGCCCGAGAACTGAGCCTTGGGCTGTTCCAGTAGTTACCAACATTTCATTGCTATATACATTACCAATCTTGACACGGTATTTCCTATTATCTAAATAGTCACGGCACCAATTTAACAAGGGACCGCGGACCCCTGTGTTTTTGTGATGTTTTTGAAATTATATTATGTTTTATATTTACGCAATAAAGCAAAAAAAAAAAACTTAGCGCTACTGTTCCTCCACAATTGCTCTTCTATACCTCTTAAATTCATTCTATAACTCCACTACATTGCCATAGTGGAACCTAAGATTATAAGAATTTGTGCCCAATCCGTAGAGTTATAGCTTGCTATAACTCCTATGTGATAGCACTTATTGATGACCTTAGGATATCTTTAGCTCTTTTATATATCTGTTCTAACTCTTATAGTAGCGACTAATGTTAGTTGGGTTGCCACTAAAACTGCGCTGGCTCAATCTCTTCTTCTGCCAATCCTCGACTATACTGATGCCAGCTATCTAGATCTCACCGAGGAACAACTCAATAAACTTGACCGTCTTCAGAATTTTTGCATTAGATTCATATTTTGTTTGCGCAAATATGATCACATTTCTGAATTTCGCACGAAGCTCAAGTGGCTACCCATTAGACTTCGCCGGAATGGCCATATTCTATTTCTTTTATACAATATCTTGTTTAACCCCTGTACTCCCACTTTTCTTAAAGAACGTTTTGATTTCTTGGGTGATGCGCATTCGAGATTCCTGAGGTCATCGGAAAATTTGCGACTTAAAATGCCAATGCATTCCACAAGATTTTTTGATAAATCTTTTACAGTTCAGGCAACTCGTTTGTGGAATGCGTTGCCTGTGTCTGTGCGTCGTGCGCAATCTCTAAATAGCTTTAAAAAATTACTAACGAATTACTACCTAACACTATAACTACTAACACTTACTTCCCTTTGGATTATTTGTAGTTTATCTGAGCTATCTATGTTATAAAAAGTATATGTGAAAGTATGTTTGTATATTTCGTTATGTATGTATGTATATTTATTTATTTATTTATGTACACACTAAGATTTACGTAAAAAGTAAAAAAAAGAAACGTATTATATGTATGTATCTGTGTATGTATAAAAATTATATAAATATTTGTACCTATATGTAGGTATTACGTAGTGTATATTCATGTATTTATGTGTACCAACTGTGAGTATCGTTATGCATAATTATGTACAAAAATAATAATATTAATATCTTCCAAATTCAGTGCACCAATGAACTGCCTATAGAAGCAAATCCATGGCACCATGTCCATTTTACGTCTTATTATTCTACGTATACGACTACGGCTATCAAAAGTCAATTTGTATAATATTATATGTGTTTCCAAACACACAGCATTGTTGAAGAAGCATTCGATAAATTAAGCCATATATTATCAAGTTATATCACCTTACCTTCTTATTCCTGTGCTACCTGTCTCTTTCGCACGCAGTAGAGCGCGGCAGTTTAAAAACTGGAGTGCCTCTGTCAGTGTTAACTCATAGCGTTCATAAATTTTGCCGTCAAAGCATGCAAAATTTTATCTTTGTTATTTAAAACAAGATTTTATTAACATGAATAGTGATAATAGTGAGAATAACGTCAGTGGCCGGTCGAAAACTGTTGCTACGGATGAAGAACAACGTCGGTCTTCCAAACACCAGCCGCTATTTACCGTAGATAATAGCAGCGCTTCTTCATCTTCGGAAGGTGAAGAAGGCTTTGCCTCGCCCCAACCCAATAAGCGCCGTAAGTACAACAGTTCTGACCCACGTATTGATAGCTTAATAAGCCAAGTTAATTACATTTCTGGTTATTTGTCACAATTACCACTAGTCAACCAAAGTACTATTAGTTATGTTCAACCAGCCCATAACGTGGAAGAGCTACATTACTTAACCAATCCATCTTGCAGCTCTGATAAGTTTGGTTTAGGTGACATAAAAACTGATTTCGATGAGAAGCGAGTTATACCTCCAGCAAATGCAGAGCGGCTAAGCAAGCAACACTTTAATACTCAGAGCTGGAAGATATAAGTCTGCCTTGCAAACCTTTTCTGCTACCCCTGGCTTTGTAGCCCTTAAGGTTAATGAAGAACTTACTCATTTTAATAAGACTAAGGATTATCTAGCATCAGCAGAGAATGTTTTAGCCGGGCTAACCAATGCTGAACTAGAGCATCAAGATCGACTTAGGCAGGGTTTGCAGGACCTATTGAATTGAACTGCTGGAAACCCAAATGATTTGAACCCTAACTCCCTGTTTGAGAAGGTTAACACATTACTCGGTTCTGGGTCGCTTCTGCATAAGTGCTCAGAAAGGATAATGCAAATTAAATGTGGCAGACGGGCAGAGTCAATAGAAATAAGGAGGGAAAGGATAATTAAACAAAATATATTAATATATTAAGTACCCATATCTATAAACAGGTACACAAAAAGCTACAAATAATAAACCTCAATAAAAATACACTTAAGAGGATTGTGACTACTTGGCTTCTACAGCAAGACTACGCACAAACGGAAGCCCTGCTAACATACATATCATAATAATATTGATATATAAACACACCACACACACACACACACACACACACACACACACACACACACACATACACATACACACACACACAGGTGGAGAAACTTGTCATTACAATACAAATTACTAAATACTTACAGACTAGTTTAGAGAAATTAAGTCCAAAGCGACTCGTTATCCACACGATCCTAGTATCTTTAAACCCTCTCTAGCCGAACACTGTCTCTTGTGATACAGGTTATCCTAGTACAAGAGACAGGGTAATCACTATCGTAACAATAATATTGTATCGTAAGATTATTATCTTATATCTTAAAGTTATTAATTTACCACCTATATTACTAGTAAATGTCATTCTGTACGTATTATTGTACTACTGTGTTAACATTGTTATTGTGGCAATAAACAATAATTATAATTCAAAATCCAAATTTAAAGGCCACCCTCAGAGGTATTCCGCCTAGTCAAGAATATTTATTTAGTCGAGAGTCGCTACAGCCAATAATTAGCTCTTTAGGGGGTACCCAAATATGGTTGAATAATGTTATTTTTAAACTTTCGCGGTTTATACTCATATTTTATATACTACTCGGGACTTCACGCGAAACAATTTTGTACTTACATTCACCGACGTTTCGAGCGCGTTGCAGCGCCCGTGGTCGCGGCTGGACTGATGGTGAGGGCCGAGAGTATGCATGGAGTTACTTTTGTTTATAGCTACCCTCCATTATTATTATTATGCAGGATAAGGCCGGCGACACACTACACTCACTACGTCGTTTTGTTTGGCACAGGTTTTCTACGGTCAAGTTTTTTCATCACTGAATTCCACATCCCGGATAGCTATATGCTTCATCCAAATATTCGCAACCACTGGTGCCAATGGACTTCCCATAGCAACGCCGTCTATCTGGAGGTAGTGTTGGTTGTGGTAAAGGAAGTAGTTTCCTTCTATGCAACTTCGCAATAGTGTTGTGTAACTGTTCGGCAGATTATTCTCCCTCACTTTAGTCTCAATAATCAGTAGACACTCTTCTAATGGAACATTAGTAAATAAAGATTCCACATCAAAACTTACCAAAATCTCATCCGGTTCCAACTTAATGTCTCTAACTATGTCCACAAAAAGTGGATTGCAGCTGCGTTCGTTCATATATAGGCCAAACAAAACGAACCATCGCAGAAAGGGTCAACGAACACATCGCAGCTGTGAAAAACCGTCAGTTCAACAAATCGGCGATAGCAGAACACCTCGAGTCGGGTAGTAATCACTGGATCGAACTCCATCAACCCAAAGTCCTCTCCACTGATCGCCACTATTATCCTCGTGTTGTGCGTGAAGCTATTGAAATTAGAAGATACAATAATTTCAACAGGGAAGATGGATTCAAGCTATCCGGGATGTGGAATTCAGTGATGAAAAAACTTGACCGTAGAAAACCTGTGTCAAACAAAACTGTGAGTGAAGTGTGTCGCGTGTCGCCGGCCTTATCCTGCATTATAATAATAATGGAGGGTAGCTACAAACAAAAGTAACTCCATGCATACTCTCGGCCCTCACCATCAGTCCAGCCGCGACCACGGGCGCTGCAACGCGCTCGAAACGTCGGTGAATGTAAGTACAAAATTGTTTTGCGTGAAGTCCCGAGTAGTATATAAAATATGGTTGAATAAACCCGACTACATTAAAAAGAGCAGAACAAGCAAGTCCTTTTCAACTCATAAGCAGGAAAAGATGTCACATTTATTTCATAAAGACAATAAACCGCAGGGAAAGTCTAAGCGGGACAACTTCCAGGCCCCTCAAAAGAGTCATAACTTTCGCAGAAATCATACCAAGAGGGGAAGCTCGAATGCAGTTACAAAACAGGAATGACTGTTCAAGGGACCACCAGGTCTTCCAGAGGCGGTGCTTAAGGTACCATGCAAAGGAGTGGAAGAACCTTGGCGCCAACCAGTATATTTTAAAGACAGTCACTTACCTTTCAAGCTAAGACCTCCCTTTCAACCCTTATCACCACAATTACTAAAAAAGTTCAACACAAGAACTACACCGGAAATGACAATTGTCATAGAAGACTTAAAGAAGAAAGGTATTTTAGAAATGCCACCTGTCTTGAACTCGGGTTTCCTATCCAAGATGTTTCTGGTAAAGAAGCCAGATCGGGGAGTGCGGCCAATTTCAGCCTCAGGGGCCTCAACAAGTACATTTTGGTAAAACACTTCCAGCTGATTTCACAGACAGACGTCGCAGAATTCTAGCAAAAGGACGACTGGATGGCAAAGATAGACCTCCAACAAGCTTATTTTCATCTTCCAATAGCAGAACACCACCGTCGCTTTTTAAGGGTGTACTACAACAACCAGGTCCTACAATTAACAACCCTACCTTTTGGCTTGTCTTCTGCCCCCCGAACTTTCGCCAGTCTGTGCAATTGGATAGCAGAGAAACGATCTCGGGGAATAAGACTGTTAGTTTATCTAGACGACTATATCCTTGTAAATCAGGACAGGGTCAAATTACAGGAACAGGTCTCGGAGACCTTATCATTCCTGGCAAGAATAAAAACTTTTCTATCAAACCTCCTACAGAGGTTGTTGCACTCTTCGGGAGAGTCAACGCTTACTCGGCATATTAAACTTTGCAAACCTAACAACCCTAAGGGGACGTTTGCATTGTCGAGTAACTCAGAGATTCCTAAGAGGGTTCAATCGCCTCAGACAATCTCAAAAACGAGACATACCTCATTGTGTGCAGAGGGAGCTACACTGGTGGCAGAATGCCATAGATCACAGTTCAGTGGCCTTACACAAGACAGAAGTTACTCATTTTCTAACGACAGATGCGGCAGATGTTGGCTGGGGTGCTCATCTGAACGAGAGATATTTGACAGGCAGGTGGACAATTCACCAACAGACCTGGCACTCAAATCTGAAAGAACTTTTTGCGATTTATGGTGCCATAAGGCGTTGTCGGAAGTTACTTCTGAATGCGCACTTACTCGTGCAGTCAGACAACCGAACTCTGGTAGCTTATATCAGAAACGAAGGGGGGACACGCTCCCTCGCCTTGGTCAGGCTAACCACCAGACTACTGAAACTGACCGAGAGGTTAAACGTCACGCTATCGGCGGCATATCTCCCGGGGAGGTACAACGGCATAGCCGACCGCCTATCGAGAAATCGACCAGTGCCGGAATGGCACTTGTTGCCCCCGGCCTCGGAGGCCGTATTTAGAATTTGGGGCGTACCAGACGTCGACTTGTTTGCCTCAAAACAAAGCGCGGTTGTAGGCGCATATGTAACATGGGATTCCAAAGATTGCTCAGCCATTTTTTGCGACGCCTTCAGTCGATCATGGAACTTCAAACTGGCTTGGGTCTTCCCGCCACCGAATCTCATCCCACAGATGCTACGCCATCTCAACACCGCGAGAGGAACATATATAATAATAGTACCACATTGGACACAGTGCTTTTGGCTGGCAGACCTCAAGGCCCGAGCTCTATTGGAACCAGTACCTATACAGGATCTACAGAACAACCTAATAGATCTGTCAACAGGCAGGAGTCCACCACAGGTGCAGAAGTTGGAACTTCTTGCATGGAAAATTGGGGGTGGGCCAATCAAATAGCGCATTGGTCTTCTGAGGAAAAGAATCTCTTAAAAAAGAGCTGGAGAAACTCAACTTTATCAACATACAGAGCCCCAATCAGACGATGGATTACATGGTGTGCACAGAACAAGATCAGTCCCAACTATCCTCAAACAAATGACATGGCTCGTTTCTTGGCAAAATTGTGTATATATGACAATCTATCCTATAGAACTATCCTCCTACATAAATCTGCTGTATCAACATACAAAGCAACAGGAGAGGCTATATCTCGATATATCTTTGTGCAACAAATTTTGAAGGCTACATCTTTGCAAAAACCCCCTGAAAAGAAAGCACCAATTTGGGATACTGAATTACTTTTTAACTGGCTTAGAGTTACACCAATGTCCAGCACTCTGTTTGATATATCCCGTAGAACTGCAATAATATTACTACTGGCATCAGGCCGTAGTTTACATGACCTGACAGTTTTAGACATTTTTAAGGACAACATTAAAATAGATTTTAATAGAAATGAAATAACATTATGGCCAAGATTTGGGTCTAAGACAGATTGTGGCGATAGTAGACAATCTGGTTGGTTATTAAAACAACATGCAGAGGAGTGCTTACGTCCAGTTAGACATGTCATTAAGTTAGTAAAGGCCACAGTAGTTAGACGTTCAGAAAATTGTGACTTGACTAACTTATTTATATCAATTATAGGCAAAATAAAGCCAGCAACACGTACCATTATAGCTGGTTGGATTAAGAATGTTTTTAAACAGGCTGGAATAGAAGCATCTCCAGGTAGTGTGCGATCAGCAGTGGCCTCAAGAAGCTTTATAGAGAACAGAAAACCCATAGAAGAAATATTAAAGAGAGGAAATTGGAAAAGTTGCGACACTTTTAGAAAGTTTTACTGTCATACTATAAGGAGGATTAATACCAAGAATGGTGTTGATGATCTCTCAGAGAACTTTTGTGTGGTATAAAGATACACATTAAACTAAACTGTAGAGTTCATACCTTTATTACCTACATAATAGGTACAAGTTATTGATCTAAGATCACATTATGTTCATAAGTACCATAGAGGATTATTATTTTAGTTATGTTTTCCTTTTTCTGTGAATGGTATTATTAACCATAGTGACAAATGGTTCTATTTTATAAATAATTTTGTATAACACCTAATGTTTTTGTTTTTCTCTCTTCACATAGCGTTCTTTTTACCTGCAACCACTACAGGTTCTTTCACCAGCAGATAATAAACAGGTCTTCAACAATGCTTTGTGTTTGGAAACACATATAATAAAACTGTTTTGCATTAAAACAAAACAGTTATTATGTGTGTGGAAAACACACAGCATTCAAGCAAGATGCTTGCTGGTGATTGAATGAAGACTAAAATAAAATAAAAAAAAAAATATCTTTATTTTGCATAGACCATTTTAACGGCGCTTACAAAATGTCATACACTATTTAAAATATTTAAAGCGACCACCGGTTCGGACCGCGGCCCACCTGAGAAGAACCGGCAAGAAACTTAGGAAGGTTTTTTTTTGATGACCTATTTACAATTTAATATTATTTCACTTTGCCAGCAGATCATTTCCAGGCGTCCCTGTCCTGCAAATAATCTGTAACGGAGTAAAAACCTTTTTCACAAAGCTTGCTTTTAATAAACTTTTTAAATTTATTTAATGGTAAATTTCTCAGGTCACAGGGAAGCCTGTTGTAAAAGCGTATACAGTTACCCTGGAAAGAATCGCCAATCTTATGTAGTCGACTGTGGTGGACTGAAAGATTATTTTTATTTCTAGTGTTTATATTATGTTTATCACAGAGTTTAGAAAACTGTGATAGATTTTTCTGGACATACATAAGATTGACAAAAATGTATTGTGATTGTACGGTTAGAATATTTACTTCTTTGAATTTTTCTCGGAGAGAAACTCTGGGGCCCAAATTATAATTAGCGCGTACAGCACGCTTTTGTAGAACAAAAATAATATTTAAATCTGCAGCACTCCCCCAAAGGAGAATACCGTAAGACATAATACTATGAAAATAGCTGAAGTAAACCATTCTAGCCGTATCCACATCTGTTAGAGTCCTGATCTTTTTTACAGCGTATGCAGCCGAACTTAATCTAGAGGCTGTCTTTTCTATGTGTGGGCCCCACTGCAAATTGGCATCAATAGTTATACCGAGGAACACAGTTGATTCTACAAACTCTTACACTTGTCCATTCAGTTGAACATTGGCCGCAACTTGTTTTACATTTGGTAGAGTAAATTTTATACATTTAGTTTTATTTTCATTATGGAAAAGATTATTTGAGCTGAACCAATGAACTACTCTTGCAATTGCATTGTTTACATCGTCATAGTTATCTAATTGTCTTTTAATTTTAAAAATTAATGAGGTGTCATCTGCAAACAAAACAATCTCATTCCTGTCCCCTACATAAAATGGTAAATCATTAATATAAATGAGGAACAAGAATGGCCCAAGTATCGAGCCTTGCGGCACACCCATTGTAACCATGGATCCTACAGAACGTGTACCATTAATATCGACCCTCTGTATTCTATTGTTCAAATATGAAGACAGAAGGTCGAGAGCTTTGCCTCTTAATCCATAGTGGTGTAATTTTTTGCACAGCGTTTCATGTTGAACGCAATCAGAAGCCTTTGATAGATCGCAAAATATACCTAATGCATCGTGCTTGTCTTCCCAAGTTGACACTGACAGAGGCACTTCAGTTTTAAAACTGCCGCGCTCTACTGCGTGCAAAAGAGGCAAGGTAACACAGGAATAAGAAGGTAAGGTGATATAACTTGAAAATTTATGACTTAATTCATCGAATGCTTCTTCAACAATGCTGTGTGTATTCCACACACATAATAACTGCTTTGTTTTAATGCAAAACAGTTTTAATGTGTTTAATGTCATCACTCGATCGGTTTGTAACTTGAAATGTCATATTATATTACTACAGTGTAAATGGTTCCACTCAAAGGTTCGTTGACCGATATGAATAGACTATATAATCTTGCGGTATAATCTTGTGATAAAATGAATATTATATTATTTACATTATAGCGAAAATGTAATATTTTAGTAGATGATACAAAACACTTGTACTATTCCACTTATTTATTATTCAGGCCTGACCGGTTTCGCCTTCCGGAATTATCAAAGTTGTACAAGTGTTATTCAAGATGTGTAGCAAGTCCCACCAAGTGCCATCAATCAACAGTGTTAATTTTTTTTTATATTTTTTATTTATTTTCTTTTAATAAAGTGGAAAAAGACAATTCTATTCGAGACGTGACCTTTGCCTAACCAGGGCAATGTTCTAGCCACCTAAACTACCCGAACCGTATCGAATCAAGTTGAAATTCTCCACCATATTTAAAACATCATTTTAAGAGTATGACCAGAGCCATCTATCGAGCTAACGAACAACTCGAAACCAATGAACAGTGTTACAAACATTTTTAAACATTGATGCAATGGACTCCACTCAGTCTATGGATAAATTTTTAAAGCAATTATTTTGCGAATGTTGATGAAATGGACAGGGTTATGTCAACCTACTATTGAACATTTATAAGCCGTCTAAACAACTATCGTATTACTGGCTGTGTCAAATGTCTTAAAGTGCCTTCAGAAGCACGGAAACGTACGTAAATAGGAATGCTGCTAACCGGTCACCCATTTGAAGACCTTAGCTGTTCTAGAAGGTGATCATTGAGTGTGTTACCGGGGCTACGAGCGCTTTTAATATAATTATAATACAATTATTAATTTAAGTTATAGGACTTGTATGAACAGTAAACCATTCAGGTTGTGTTAGAGAAATAAAAAGAGCGAACTATAACCACAAAGTGCCTTTTTCGTGATGTTTACTTATACTATTTCATCACGGCTTGTCATTTACAATCATATACACATAGTCATCAATAATTCAATTACATTTACTGTCATTGTTAAAATATTAATTTCTTTTATTACAGAATTGCAATACTAAATAAGTAATCATACTATTGAGTTCACTAAAATCTGTTGAATATTAACGATGTCGAGAAGTCTTATTAATAAAGTTATTGTAATAACTGGCGGAGCTCAAGGTATCGGGTTCGAAATTGCTGACAAATTTCTTGAAAGTAATGCAAAAGTTGCTATTCTTCTCGATATCGATGAAAATCTTGGAGTTGAAGCTGCAAATAAACTCAACATGAAACATGGTAGGAATAAAGCAATTTTTATGAAATGTGATGTTACTATGGATCTGGAGGAAATTTCTAAGAATATATTCAGCACTTACGAAGTTGATGTTCTTGTAAATAACGCAGGTCTCTGTGATATAAGTAATCCAAAACTTACTATAGCTGTCAATGTAACTGCTGTTGTGGAATGGAGCTACAAGTTTTGGGAACACATGACAATAGAAAAAAATGGAAAAGGTGGTACCATAATCAACATAGCATCAATTTATGGCTTTCGTGTTGATCAATATGTTCCACTGTACCAGGCTTCTAAATTTGCAGTCATGGGATTTACAAGATCCTTGGGCCATTTTGCTAACTTTGAAAGGTCTGGTGTAAGAGTCGTGGCAATATGTCCTGGATTTACAAAAACAAGTTTAACGGAGAAAGCAAGTAAAAGTAAGGAAGTCAGCGAATTTTTGAAAACTGTGCTTTGGCAGACTGTCGATGTTGTGGGTAATGCAGCGTTAGAGGTCTATCAAAAAGCTGACAGTGGCACTGCTTGGCTTATAGAAGGCGCCAATCCTATTGTTGAAGTTTAATAGTACATTATTGCAAAGGCCGGGAAATAGGCAAGGCCACCGAGGCATATATAGTGCCTTTCTCAAAAGAATGCATGGAAATATAACATACTTTTTAAATTATACATTTAATTAATATTAAAAGTTACATTAGCCATATTGGGCAATTAACCACTAAAGGAAAATATTGTTAATTTCCCTTTAGTGGATAATACTCAGGAAAATGGAAAATCTAAAAAAGAATCGTGTATGCGACTGCCGCGCTGAGCTCTAGGGTTCGATTCCCGGGTCAGAACAATTTTTTGTGTTTTTGTAAATTATTATTTATAGCACGTACATACAAGTTTTATATCCCAGAATCGAACACCCACACACATAAGACAAGATTAATGCACATATTTTAGAAAATAATATACCTACAATAAGCGTCCACTGAAGAATAATGACAAAAGAATCCAATCAAAGAGTATCTAATAGCCCGCCATTTCATATAACATTGCTGGAGAGTTGTAATGTTTCAAACTCAAAAACCGCTCCAGCAATGACGTGATACTTCGCGTATTCTTATTTCGAAATAATGACCGTATTTCCATGCATGTTTGATAAAAAAAAAATGTATTTTATTGTTATCTAAAAATTACATGAATATTTTCAAAGTTATGTTTGTTTTACTAGTTTCGATAGTGCAGTTCGATTCTATCCTACCATCTAATTATTATTCCAAATTTTAAAAACCAATTAGAATATTTTTGCTTAAACATGACTGCAGCAGCGCCTATGCAATATTTGATTATCCTAAAAAGGGTTTGATACCTTTGAGGATAAAAATTAGCCTATGGCACTTTTCAGATATAGCGAGCTATTTCTGTTGCGACAAGCATGACCTGAAAGAAGTAAATTCTTCATCTTAAATGTTTTCCCAGTTGCTTTCAAATCCTAACTGGATTTGATGCCTGGGATCCACTTTTATTTGGCGGCACGGTGTAGCTATTTTGGCTTTGTTGGGAGCGACTGCCGACTGACCTCCCAACTCTGTGAGGATTCCTCGTCCGTTATACAGCAGATGTACCAATACGAGCGCTCGTGGCCCCGCGGTCTCAGTGTTCTGTAAACGATCACTGAGTTACGCAACTTTCACTATGGCTGGTCCACGGATAGGTGACCACTTTGTGGCATTTATATTTGCGAGCGTTTCCGTGCTTCGGAAGGCACGTTAAGCCTTTGGTCCCGGTTGCCAGTAAAATGGCAGTCGTCAAGTCTGGTTGAAGGCCTTATGGGCGGCTTGAAAATTTCAACAGCAGGTAGCCACAACCTGCGACTGTCTATTTCAACACTGCAATGGGTTCATCACCTATTACGTGGGATAGGAATCCACACAGTAAAAGTGGGCATACCAATAAAAACAATATAGACATTTTTTCTCGTGACGAGGATAAAACAAAGGGCGTTACATAAAAAAAAATCTTACAATTGGTAAATATTTATCCCAGGATAAAGAATGTCGTATAAACTGGGCAGGCACTCAAACAATTTGCATACCTACCGAGTTTATATTAAGTACTAGCTGATACCCTCGGCTCCACTCGCATGAAATTGGGTTATTGCACGAAATGTCTCCCGTGTAAATAAGATATATTATCCCTTGATAACAAGTACATATGAAAATATTTTGCAAACTTTACAACACACATTTATAATACTAGTAGTTTTACATTCCAATAGAAATACTGGGAATTTCTTTCTTGGTGCCCATCTAAGGTATCTAAAGAATACGTTCACCAAATTTCAGGTAGGTAACTGTGTCTAGTAATAGGTAATTATATTAGTAATTGTTTAAACATTTTTCAATTTCAGTCGCGATTAAGGGGATAAAATAAATTAAACCCTTGTCACTCGCTGTAATGTAGTTTTTTTCTATTGGTGAAAAATGAAAATAAAAATAAAACCGGTTCAGTAGCTTCAGAGATTACCCCCTACAACGTCAAAAACTCACAACATCACAAAACTCACAAACTTTACCTTTTTAAAATATTGGTGTGGAGGAGATAAATTATATTCTCGCACAGTAGGGGTTAAACAAGAAATTTATCACAGTAATTAAATCTACCGCACAAAAAAACAATTGTAAAAAACTAACTAACTATCTTCACGCTGTATCCCTGACGGGGTAGTCAGAGAGGACAGATCGTCAGGCTTCGCGATCTATGCATTCTTCTTTCGCTTCTTCGAGATTCATCAATCGCTTCATACACGCACGTCTGGGTATCCGAGTACTTTTGACCTTTCCGTTTTTGAGCAATCTGCTCACGTGGTCTTCATATGTAAGTCTCCGCCTACCCTGACTCCTTCTACCCTCTACTTTTGAACAATATATATTCTTCGTCAATCGTTCCTCAAACTCATTCGTTGGACGTGTCCAAACCAACGGAGCACGCCCTTTTCCAACTTAACGCTGACACTTTCATTCAAACCTGCCATATTGCGTATCACTTCGTTACGTATTCGGTCGGCCAAGGTAACGCCGCACAATTTTCGAAGTGATCGCATCTCCACAGCATTCAATTTACTTTCATGCATCTGCTGACATACCCAGGTTTCACTACCGTAAAGCAAAGTTGGCACTAGCACTGCGTTATGAATCGCCATTCGTGCTTCTTTTACGATGCTTTGTCGCTTTACTAACTGGGACAAAGCACCGTTAACTTTGTTTCCGGCAGCTACTCGCCGTTCTACATCCGAATCACATCTTCCATCCGCGCTAAACATACTTCCTAAATACACAATTTCATTCAGCAACTAGACGTTCCTGGTTTACCCTAATCTCGCATTTAGTTCTTACGTCACCTCTTTCAAATACTAGAACCTTAGTTTTACTTGCATTCGAGCGAAGACCCTTACTTTCACAGCCCTCTTTCATATTAGTGACTAATGCCTGAAGGTCGGCTTCTGATGAGGCCATGAGCACCGCATCATCAGCGTACAGCAGACAGTTTACTGTAAAGTCACCCAAATTCACACCCATATTAAAATCTTTCAACTTCTGCAGGCAACTGTCCAGATACACTATGAACAGCCAGGCGGACATGACACATCCCTGTTTGACGCCTGTACAGACATCAAAAAGAGGTGACACATCCCCCCCTACTCGCACGCAAGCCTTACAGTCCCTATATAGCGACTGTATTGCCCGCAGTAGCGAGCCGTCCACACCATATCCGGGCAGCAAGTCCCACAGCGTTTCTCTCACAACGTTATCAAATGCTTTCTCTAGATCCACAAAAGCGCAGAAAACCTTCTGGCTAAGAGCCAGAAACTTTTCCGCGATCATGCGGAGAGAAAACACTTGATCCATGCAACCTCTTCCACGTCGGAATCCGCATTGAGCCTCCCATAAATACCTTTGAGACTTTTCTTGCATTCGTGCCGTTATAACCTTTGCATACACCTTACTAGCTAAGCTGACCAATTGTAAAAAAGGTTAAAATTACTAACAGCATTAAGAAATAATTCAGATTACACAGGTGAGAAGATAATATCAAGAGGTCTTCTTCAAAGAAAGAAAAAAGAGATACTCAGATGGGGACTTTTCCCGAATACAATAAAGTAGGTAGTAACAGATAGGTACTCAGCTTACAAGATTGCTCAAAAATGGATCGCGAAACCTAGCGATCTGTCCTCTCTGACTACCCTGTCAGGGATATAGCGTAAAGATAAAAAGTTTTGGTTAGTTTAGCGGCAATATGTCCGCACCACCAATACGGTTGTTTCAATAATAATGTAAATTGTTTGTTTTTCGTTGTCTGAGATACAAACCCGAGACCTCGTCCTGGACTACCACTGCGCTACTAAGGCAAATCTTTACCACAAAACAATAAAGTAGGCACCGCACCTAAATACAAACATACACAATTGTTTCTTTGGATTTTGCAGTGTTCGAGTAAAAGAAGGCAATGTAATCTCTCATAGAACGAACAACTCAAATTTGTAGGTGAAAGTAAAACACAAGCTAGAGCGCGGGCAGCGAAGTGTGCGCACTAATCAGTCGCTGATAAATGTTCATTGAAGTTGGCAACAAGTCGATTAAGAACCAACTCTGTGGCGCGGTGGGAGTGCATCCGACTGCTTCGCAAGAGGTCGTGGGTTCGATTCCCACCCAGGATAAAACTTTGTGTGTTGAGCACGATGGTTTATTCTGTGTCTGGGTGTTATTTATCTATAATATGTATGTATTTAGAAATATATAAGTAAGTTTATCAGTTATCTGGTTACCATAGCACAAGCTCTGCTTAGTTTGGAACTAGATGACGTTGTGTAAGTTGTACCAACTATATTTATTTATATTTGTTTATCTATATATATAAAAATGAAACCCGTTATCCGTTGTCACGACATCACGAGTAAACGGCTGGACCGATTTGAAAAAATATTTTTGTATTGGATAGCCCATTTATCGAGGAAGGTTCTTAGTTATATATCATCACGTCACTTCACAGGAGAGCGGAGCAGTAATCATAAATGTCAACAATACGGGAAAACTTTTATACATTTTTGGAAAATTAATAAGTGACGGGATTAAATGGGTGCCACGGGGTTGGTACGTCGCGGGCGAAGCCGCGCGGGTCAGCTAGTTATTTATATTTATGTTATTAATGACGCCCTAATAAATCCTAATGGTGTTGGGGTCTTTATTGGAAATGGGTTCGCCTGGAACAAGCACCGGATTTTCTATCGTTCTTAAACACACAAGCACGTTCTTGTTAATGGATTCTATCATCTCATTTTGCATTCGACGTCTTAGCCTTGGAGCCCAGGGTCTGCTTTGATTGGCTGCTAGAGGATGATTTGACACCATATCGTCGTCTGTCAGCAAGCAGGTGTACCACTTGCGGGTGAGTTTACATCTCAGTTTGACATGTAAATAGAAGCACTCCCAGCTCTGCTACCTTAGTGTCCTGTAAACGATTACTGAAACTTTGGATGAGTGATGATTCATTTATATTTTCGATAGTTTCCATGCCTCGGAAAACACATCAAACCGTTGGTTCCTGTTGCCAGTAACATGGTAGTCGTTAAGCCAAGTTAAAGAGCGGCATGAAAATTTTCAACAGCATGTCAGGGTCGCCACATCTTGCGCTTGTCCATTTCAATGCAGCAATAAAATGGGCTGGTGCGTGGAATAAAAACGCATACGGTGAAGTGTGGGCGTACCTATAGTATGTCTCTACTTACTCCTTCGAGGATAAAGGTTTGAAGATATGATATATTAGTATGTTGACATATTATAAAACTAATCAAGTATATTTAGAAAACGAATCGAAATGCTGGTTTCAGATCAACATCGTATATATGTTAGTTATTTTTAATGAGTATCTGCAGGAATTGATATTCTTCTTAAATCATAAGACTGGATGCTAAAAGTAGCCAAATAGTAAGTGCCAACAATCAGGCTGCAGTTTCTAAACAACTCCCTGACATAAATCTGAGGAAGGGTGTTGAAAGCTTTGGCAATTTTGGGAAGATACCTCGTCTCGGAAGCTAAATATCCACGTTGGAGCATTGCCCCCTGAAGGAAAATAGCTTTAATAACTTAACGCCAGGCCTAATCGCAGTTTTCTTAAGAGCTCAATGTAACATTTTGCTTTGATTCACGCAAAAAGAGTTTATACACCTTGATGAACATCAAAACGGCACGCTGACAATGACTGCACTGTGTTATTATTATACGGCATGTCTTCCTATTCTTATTTTCAACAAGTCTATTGCAAATACATACATAAGTGGTAAGTTACTCGTATCAATAAAGTGTTTCTGGTAAATAAAAGCTAGCATTGATTGACAGCTAGTAGCTTAGTTGAAGCGACATCTTGTAGTTACGGTTGAAACTAGAACTTCAATGTACTTGAGCAAAAAAACTACGCCATCTAGTAATGTATTGTAGAATCTTTATTGTATGTTCCACAGGTTATTACATATTAATTCCACTGAAAACAGACACAAACTTCATTTTTTACATAAAGCGTTTTGAAGGTTCAGATAGTTGTCTATTCATCTTCATCGAAACATGTTTATTGCGTGATCATTCATCATTATGCAAATGTGCATATTTTTGTTATTTTAAGCACCAATAATTTAGAAATTAGTTTCTATCTAAATTCTTTGTTTTTGTACTTTGGGTACCAGAAGTTTCATAAATAGATATTAAAAAGAAAATATGGTCTACTTATATGTATGGGTTGAGCAATCCTAGTCGAATCGTAGCTATTGCCGTTCCATATTTCACTAATTGTTACTTGTCCCAGGTCTATTACCGTGTCGAAATGATCAGTCGCCACAAACTAAGAGTGTTGAAATGTTTCAATCCGTTTGTTTCATACATGTCTTTAATTTTGCTTAGACTTTAACCATTTTACTGGGTCCAACGGCTTATCAAACCTTTCGAAGCATGCCAACGTTCGTAATTGGAAATGACATTAAGCCGACACCAATCTTAAGACCAAGCATGGTGTAAGATGCTTACAGAACACTTGTTAGCGGGGCTAATGCTGCCGAGTATTGCAAGTGCGTTATAAATTACTTTACTATTATTGTTATTGTTTATTAGTTCTCCATTACGATATTATCAATAACACTTGTAAAATCGATATTGAAATGAACTTTGACCATATTTTTATAACGAAAACTTTTAATTGATGATAAGCTGCCCATTGTTAATGATTACCGAATCCATGCCCACAAACATGGCGGACAGTATCACCTAACTTGTATCCAACTACACACGCCGACCATATTTTGTAGATGCGTAGTAGTGTTGTTTTTGACGTTTCTTATTCAAAGTGGAGTGAACATATACCTTATATGATACAGTTGTATAATTTTGGAGTT
Organism: Thumatha senex; assembly: GCA_948477245.1. NCBI lineage: Eukaryota > Metazoa > Arthropoda > Insecta > Lepidoptera > Erebidae > Thumatha > Thumatha senex. The sequence goes on from OX419732.1 coordinate 29,422,742, forward strand.
TTTAAAAACAGATAAGAGTTCATTTGGTAAGAAATATTTTTAAATTATAAACTTTTAACTATTCTTTGTTTTATTTATGTTCAACTGTTCATTACACACATATAAATTACGGAAAACGTTATTAGGAGAAAAGAATATAACAAACACATACAAATAAAGATACAACATAATATTCCTACACATAAATACTTGAGCTTCACTGTTATCATTCTTGCTATATAAACTTGGAACCTCTACGTCTACTACTAACAGGTATTAACATACAGTCCATACAATTCTTTAAAAATTGTATGTTACAAATTTTCTTGTTATATAAAACAACTAGCTGACCCCCGCGAGATTCGTGTCAATGTATAGTTTGATCTAACGGACACGAAGGTCAATATATTCAATTATTTTATTGTTGGGTTAACGTCTGGATCAACTTTGTCATTGTACAAACATTACGAATTATAGGATGACATACAATTGTGTTTACATAATAATAAAATTACAGAAGCGACACGGTATGGTAGATAGTATTATGACCCAGGACGGCAAAATTTCTATGTCTTCATCTGATTTCCATTCTGAACACATTAATTGAATATAAGCAATTTTAAAAGCCATATGACAATGTCTGCTTTTTTGGATTTAGTAAATGCCTAATACATGCCTATATAAAGTTTTAAATAATAATAATAAACCGGTCGTAGAGCTGCGTGTCAATCAAATCAACCTCCCGAAATCCACTGCTGAACGTAGGACTCTGTAATTTTCGATGTGTGATAATATTTGGGAAGAGTGATTGGTCTTAATATAACCCACTGGCCATACGGATTGGTACAGTCAGCCTCAAAAGAAGATTAACACAATCCTAAGTTGCACAATAAATACACTTTTCTTCCACATTAATGACTAATAAATAAATGTCGGCTTCTTCGCATTAGGTCACCCAATTTCACACCTATATCACAATCTTACAACTTCTGCAGGCAACTAACTAAATACACTAAGAACAGGTGGGCATGACACAACAACCCTGTTAGACGCCCAAACAGACACCGAAAAGAGATGACGCATCCCCTCACATGCACGCAAGCTTTACAGTCCCTACAAAGTAACTTACCCGCAGCAGCGAGACGTCAATAACATATCCAGGCAGCAAATCCCACAGTGTGTCTCTCACAACGTTGTTAAATGCTTAGTTCAGAGAAAAGCATGGCAAAGTTCTACGAGTTCTCACAGTGAGAAAATACAAAACAAATAATTTAATTATCTTATCTGATATTACTACAATGATTGTTTCAGAACATGATACTACTGCTCATATGGGTTGCAGTACTAATTGCAGTGGTAGTGGCCTATCTCCGTCAGTTATTCTCCAAGTTCAGCAAGTATGGTGTTAAATTCGTTACCCCATTACCCATATTTGGGAACACTGCTCGCGTTCTGTTTCGAATTGACCATGTAGTGGATGACATACTCAAGCTGTACCATAAATTCCCGAATGACAGGTAAGAGGGATCAAAAATACTATACTGCTATTGCTATGCTGGCTATATAGTGCTATTCGCGGTAGACTTACGGTTTTATTGACCTTCGCATTTGAAATTGGGCATGAACTTTTTGATTATTAGAGTATTTAAAATATCGAGCTTCATTTTCATTTATTTCTTCAGATTTGTGGGACGGTTCGAGTTCAGCAATGAGCTGGTGCTAATCCGTGACCTCGAGCTGGTAAAGCAAATTACTGTTAGAGACTTCGACTACTTTCACGACCATCGCTCTATGTTCAAAGAAAGTGACTCGTTCTTCTCCAGAAATCTGTTCTTTCTTCACGGTAATATTGGAAAAGACAATTGAACTAGGAAATACCTAAATATAGTAAATGTATTTTTTTTTTTATTTAGTATTATGCATTCAAAGTTAGATATTGTAGAAATTTTTAATCAGGTCAAGAGTGGAAAGACATGCGATGCACGTTGAGTCCCGCCTTCACCAGTTCTAAAATACGTGCCATGGTTCCCTTTATGGTCGAAGTTGGAGATCAGATGATTTATATGCTTAAGAAAAAAATAAAGGAATCGACAAGTAAGTATTTATATCTGTAATGGAATTAATCATGTATTGTAAAACCCCGGATACTTCGGAGGCGGCGTGATCAGATTCAGTTTATATGACCACAATGTGGCATTTACATTTGCGAGCGTTTCCGTGCTTCGGAAGGCACGTTAAGCCGTTGGTCCCGGTTGCCAGTAAAGTGGCAGTCGTTAAGCCTGGTTGAAGGCCTAATGGGCGGCTTGAAAATTTCAACAGCAGGTAGCCACAACCTGCGTCTGTCTATTTCAACACGGCAATGGGCTCACCACCTATTACGTGGGACAGGAATCCACACGGTGAAAAGTGGGCATATAATATGCCTCTGCCACCCCTTCGGGGATAAGGCGTGATGGATATTTATTTTTATTTATTTTTATTATATTTAATCTTAAGTAAACTAAACTCTTGATCCAGTTTTAAAATGTCATTTCTTATTAAAATTTTATGTTTTAGATTGAAGTGTAACGTCACATCATCAATTTGAGTCAGGTTTATTTTTTAAAAAATATTTCACTTATTATTGCAGCGGATTTTATAAATGTCGAGTGCAGACATCTGACTACCAGCTACGCTAATGACGTCATTGCCTCATGCGCCTTTGGTCTAAAGGTGGACTCTCACACGGACCCAGAAAACGAGTTCTATGCAATGGGCAAGTTGATGTCAACATTCGGGTTCCGACAAATGATTATGATTTTCACAATGCTCAACTTACCCAAAGTTGCTAAGGTATAATTTTTTGTACTTCATACCATTATCTGTACTAATTTTTTTAAAAGGTAGCTGTAGAAAAAAATATCCGTGATTTGATGTGGTGAAGGATGATATGCGTCGTGTTGACGTTACTATAAGGGATGCTAAAGTATGCGAAAAGTAGGAACGTAGACCCCAGTCTCGAAATTGGTTCTAAATTCAGATAGTAAATCAATCGTATTTAAACTTAAACGAATAGTATTAAATAACACCACTTGTACTGTTCCACAACATTTACTTTGTAAACCTGACCGGTTTCGCCTCACGGCAGTCTCAAAGGTACACAATATGACGACTGGACTTAGAAAGTATACTAAAACTAATAACCGTACAATGTAGGTATATCGACATTACAAGATACCAGTTTAGAAATTTACCCCAAAATTAGGGAGAATACAATTTTATATTTGAAAAAAAATTAAATACTACGAATCATAATTCTATTTAAAATATTAGAATTGCAAATGTCAAAGTGTCATATTATTCAATGTCAAGAATTTAAAATGTCAAAAGTATTAAATTTCAAGCTATTAAATTGTTACAATTATTAAATTACTATGATTTGCCATATTGAACTATGTACTACACAAATTAAAAATATTTTTTTATAACTATAAATTAAAATTTACATATTCTAAACGAATAGTAATATTACGAAAATATAGAAGTGATTAGTGTATACAAAATTTCGATCTCACTTTGTGTTCATAACTTTTCAGTTTTTGAAATGGGACTTCCCACCCGAGAAATCAAAGCAATTCTTTAGAAATTTGGTGGCAAAAACGATGAAGGAACGGGAGGAGAAACAAATAATTAGACCTGATATGATACACTTGCTTATGGAGGCTAAAAAAGGTACCTATCTACCTAATATTAAATCTTTCACTGGTGTAAAATGTTTTTTTAATTGTAATAATATAAAAGTGGGGATGTAGGTCTAAATATTACTCATGTACACTTTTTTTTTGTTCATCATCTATTGATAGTACTTCATTTACAGAAGGAATGATCCATAAATATTTCAAGATTTTGAAGTACAGCAATAATTAACATCTCAATTCACAGGATTCAGGCCAAAATAATTAAGATCCAGAATGTATGCAGCAAGGAATGGCTCATCTTTAACTGGTATTTTATTATTTTTAAAAATTAAAGTCGATGATATGGGGCGTATAATACTCCTTTGCCACCCCTTCGGGGATAAGGCGTAATTGATAAAAAACAAAGTCACAGAATTTGTTAATATCGATTTTATATGACTTTTAAACACACAAAAATCACCTCTAGGTCATTGGGATAAACAGTTACTGCTTTCTACTTGCTACGATCGAGAACATGATCTTTACACGAAACTGTCAATTCTTCTACTTCCATAAGTACTTTTTTAGCTGGATTTCTTCTGAAAACGCCTTTGAATACATGTCGCATTAACACTGGCGTATGCTTTGTAACGCTGCGTGGGAGCCTTTGATAATTGACCTTTGAATTGAATGATTACGGTTAACGAGCAAGAGTTACGTATTATACGTACGTAATTGTCACAGTTACTTCAATCTAATCATCAAATTATATATACATCAAATTATTGTATTGTACTTTGATTTGCATTCCTAAGATAAAATGCAAGTGCTCCTTATTTTCGTGGGCACGCTGTTAAAGTCCAAGTAATATACAGATTTTAGATACCTTATTGAGCTACTACTATCATCCTATACCCCTCCGTCACTATTTTCAGGTTTTATCCTTTTAGAATTATTTTTTTAACAGTTTCAACAATTATTTTTATGTCAGTAATTAACATATATCTTAATCAGACTCTATGCAAGGTATTTCTATTGTCCCGTATGAAGCCATGAATTGTTCGATCTCCGTAGAGCCTGCTGCAAGATTCGCCGACCCCTCAAGTTTGACAGCAGCCGCACAGGAGAGTATAAAGTCTCTTTCTATATTCAGTTATCAGCTTTTAATCATACAAATTCAACGGTTGCAATATCTTACACAATAACGCAGAATTCTTCAAGTGGAGCGTGAATTGGTTTATGTTTAGGTCCTAAACTTAAGCGACATTTTCAATATTGTTACCAGCTGTGAAAGTAAGCCTAAATCTCTGAATGTCGACTTCGCATCGACGCCGGTTGACGCCCATTTTTATGAGATAAACAAAAGAATGTTTCATAATAACAATATTCAGTGCTATTCGTTATATTTACAATTGAAATATCCAAAACTTTCAGGGAGGCTAAATCATGAGACTGGTAAAACTGACGAAACGGGAGCTGGTTTTGCTACAGTTAAAGAATCTAATGTTGGAATTAAGGAGGTTAAAAGAGGTAAGTAGAGTAATTGGACTTTAATTTGCCGATTTCAATGAGTGAAAAAAAATAGTATCTAAGGAACTCCTGAGAGTTCAAAATGTTTATAAGCCAATTTAAAACAAAACTTCTTCATGAAAAATCAAAATAATTACATTGTAAAATTGTTTTGTATTATTTTTGTACATTTTCAGTTTGGAGTGATCTTGATCTAACTGCTCAAGCAATGCTATTTTTCGTCGCTGGTTTCGAAACGGTGTCGAATGGCATGTGTTTATTGCTGTATGAACTTGCTATTAACCCTGATATTCAGAACAGGCTAGCAAACGAGATCAGAGAGCATAATATTAAGAATGGCGGGAAATTTGACTTCAACTCCATACAGAATATGACTTACCTTGACATGGTGATATCAGGTGATTTATTATTAATTTGACAGTTACTTAACTTTTAGTTTTAAGTTCTCTCTCTCTCTTACTCCCAATTATGTTCCTTTCATTATACGACTGACTAATTTAAGCCAAAATTTTATATCGTATCTAGTTATGGTACACAAAATATCGCGTCTACACAACGTCCAACGAACGTTCGCAATTATACACAATACAATTTAAAAAAAAAACTAGAATTTTATTTAAGTTATTTTTTAACACATCCTCAAGTAATTTCAACAGGAGGTAGACACAACCTGCGTCTGTCTAAATAGTTCCCATTCCCATTCCAATTTCAATGGGCTCACCACATATTATGTGGGACAGGAACACACATGGTGAAAAGTGGGCATATAATATGCCTCAGCCACCACTTCAGGGATAAGGCGTGATAGATAGATAAATAATAATTTTTAAACACAGTAGGTACTTTAATGCATGAAGATAACTTTTTCAATTAGATAAATAGGTAGGTACATCATGTTAAAATGAGTAACTGAAAACGATGTTTGGATAAGATTCAGATCTCGACCATGTGATTTATTGTTAAGTGAAGTTATTTATTGCGTTTAATAAAAATAGATGTTATCAATAATTTTAATTTCAGAACTTCTTAGATTTTGGCCAACTGGTGCAACCTTGGACAGGGAGTGCCTAAAGGACTATAATTTGGGTAAACCAAACAAAGATGCAAAGGAAGATTTCATAGTAAGTTTACTGAGCTTTTAGTTTTACAAAAAAATAAAAATAAATGTGTGACTGCGTGACCGATGAGAGAAAAAATTAAACCTTTCAAAATATTTTAGTAGAAAGTGTTCGAATTTATTTTTTATTAAAAATAATATGGACTACATAATTTTCATAAATAAATATTTGAAAATCATTCATTTACTCAAAATAAATTAGAGTAGCTGACAAATTCGTTTTAAAATACTACTAGTAATTAGAATGACTAACATGTCCAAAGATCCCTCCAGTGAAGAGCAAAGAGTTCAACAAACATCTCTCGATCACAATTATCACTATCGTGTCCAGGCCATTGACTTAATGACTTATATTTAGAGAAATATACTTAAATCACTATATTGCCATTATTTTAAAGCTTCATATTGTATTTGACAGATACGTAAAGGGACAGCCGTTGGTGTTTCAGTGTTTGCCTTTCACCGCGACCCTGCATACTTTCCAGATCCGATGAAGTTTGATCCTGAGCGTTTCTCCGAGGAAAACCGGCACAAGCTTCATCCATTTGCTTACATGCCATTTGGAGTTGGACCTAGGAATTGTATAGGTAAGTTGGTAGAAACGATATAAACTAGATTCATAACACAAACTTTTAGTCGCAACTACAATATAACAACAATTGACTAAATCGTACCAATGTAGACCCAAAAAAAGACTACGAAGTTTCTTTCGACTTCACAAAGATGAAGTTGAATATAGCTGCCAACTTTGTATGTGTTTGCAATTAACAATAATAATCAGTACTGGCACATTCACGCCAGACTTAGTGATGGCGGTTTGACACAGTTTTGTATTACATATGAAATATTGTGACAATTGCAGCTATAAATCATTATCCAACCATTAAATGTCTTTACAGTATTTGAACCGTGATATTATAAAAGATATATACAATTAATAACATGCATTCGTCTGCTTTTTACACAACATTTATAACTTTTTTTACAAAGCTACAAGGTGAAACACAAAGCCACAAAGTACCCAATGTATTCCAATACATAACGGTACTAGATGTATAAGCTAATGTATAAGCAAATGACAGATTAAATAATATTATAGACTGACAAACTGAAAAACTGACAAAGGAAATTGTTATCCAAATTATTTTGGCAGGTTCCCGTTTTGCCCTCTGCGAGATGAAAGTAATGACGTATCAGATTCTGCTCCATATGGAAGTGTCCCCATCAGAGACAACCTGTATCCCAGCAAAGCTGTCAACAGAGTCAATTAACATCAGACTTCAAGGTGGTTACACGTTTAGGTTTAAACTTAGGGACTAAAAATTGTCAGTAACTAGTTTTTGTATTAAAATAATATTAAAAATTGCAGTGATTAATATAATTGTTGTGCTAAAATTCACTGATAAACAATAATAAAATTAAAAGCTAATTTAGAAATGAATATGGAATATATGTTTGAAAATGCTACTGCTACTTAATTAACCCACAATACCAGTTGGCTCAAAGTGTGTGACGTTCAGTTCTATAGTGGTCTTCCATTCTTAAATTGAATTCTCGACCCGTAAAGGGAAGAAATGTGAGATGCCGGGCAGGCGTAAAGTGTTGTTGCTGCATTTTATTCGTGAGCAGCATTATATTCATCTATCTATCTTCACACAGTATTTCTGAATGAGTAGTTGCAGTTGACAGTTTGCCAGGAATCACCATCCATGCATACTTTGTTCGCTTCCTAAAGATTTATTAATCGTTCCATACAAGTTCATATGCTTCCTTATCTTTTGTCACATCAGAAAGTTTGAACTTACGCTATACTATAATAGCTTATTCATTTGATAAATAAGTATCTTAATCTAATTTTACATCTGGACCTGTAAATTTCAGTGGAATCACTTCTTAATCTAATTAAGAATGTTAAGTATGTTAGTACTAGCATCATTCTTCTTGTTGTCGCACCGCCCGTGCTCAAGATCCAGATGAAAGCTTCCGGGTGAAGCTGAAACAATTATCGATCGACATTGACAACACGTAAGTGTATAGTCTATACTAATATTATAAATAGGAAAGATTTATAAGTTTTTTTCTAATGAGTAAGCTCAGAAACTACTGTGTTGATTTTGAAAATTCTTTTACCATTAGCAAGCTAAATTCTTCGTTAGTAACATAGGCTATATTATAAAAGTTTAGAATTCCGGACAAAATCTCGAATAGGATAACTTCACCAGGCGGGCCAAGCTGCGGTCATCAGCTAGTTTTTAATAAAGCTTTTTAAGTGATAAGTAGTTTTTAAATTTATTATTAATTGAAACCCATATTAATAATAAAAAAATATCCATTCTTGGTTATATCAGTTTATCCCTAAAAATTATATTATCTTCGACGAGGTCTAAGTACAATTATACATTATTCTTTCTGGTAAATGAAAACCCTACGACGCGACGCATTCAATAATCAAATGATATTAAAAGCGACATCTTGTAGTTATAACCAAAACTTAAATGCTTGAGCATAAGAGTTGCGCCATCTTGTTATGTATTGTAGAATCTTTAGTATCTCTTCTACGGTTATTACCTCACGTCCGTACTCCGTAGTTCCGCCGAGAAACGTTCGCACATTATTATATCTTCCAACATCTTTCAAGCTTCGAATAGAGCGTAATTTTTAACGAATTTGTCAGTTCTCATTTCTCCATTTTTCTAAAGGATTAAATATAAATATTTTACGGACGTCAGGCTGATACAACATACATTACAGTCACGCATTTATATCCAATCGGGTAGGCAAAGGAATACTTTACGCCTACATTTCACCATTTTTACTATTATGTTCCACGTAGTCTATTGCCGTGTTCAAATGGACAGGCGCAGTTTGAGGCGACCAATTTAGTAAGGAAATTAATCAATTCATCTATAAGGCCTTTACTTATAGTGCTATGTTAATGGCAATCGGGTTTTAAAAGTCATCGGACAGTAGAATAGGTAGGTATATCTTTTCTCAGATGATATTGCTAGTGTGTAATATAATAATTCCCTTTCCTATTATTGACATTGAGTTCTTCTTTACGAGTAGGTATATCTATGGTATTTCTAAGATCAAGATGAAAGAACTAAGTTCATTATCCGCTCAATATACTGACACAAATTAATGATTACCAAATTTAAGCTTCCGAAAATACATCGGAAGAGGTCCGGTATTGCGTGTTGCTTGATAAACACGGGACGACATTTTGTACTTGCGCACTAATGCGCAGTATAGTGTGTTCTCGACGTTTGTTCCATGAAATTTAGGCACAGTGAACATGATCTGATGTGAAAATGTTGTAAAATTAGTGATTTACAAAAACAGGTAAGGATTTAAATTAACGTATCAAGGCAGGAAATATTTTAAAATTATAAACTTTTGATATAAATAAATTTATGAAATTAATATTGTTATACAGCCGTCTGGCCCAGACTAAGCTAATAATGTTGTGATATGGGATCTAGAAAACTGATAAACATACATTATATTTCTAACATGCGTACATATATACATACTTATTGTTACGCCTTTATCCTTGAGGCAAAGTCATACCTACTGTACGCCCACATTTCACCGTATTGATTTAACCATGTGCGTATTTATAAATAAATAAATAACATAATACCTACACACATATTATAAATAGGCAACATGCTAACTCCGAAACGAACATTTGTGAGATCACACAAATATTCGTTCAGACATAATTATGTTTCCGCCACCGAGGCAGTCAAAAGGTATACAAGCATGGGCGTACCCAGGGGAGGCAGGGAGGGGCAGCTGCCCTCCCCCCCTGGCTTTGTTTTCGTCTTCTACTTTTGTCAATAATAGTACAAAAATAACTTTTTGCTATTTGCAATACCCTTTACATCTTTTAAAAATCGCGAGGCATCTGTAAAAACAGTGGGTCATCCAGCGTACTCAACATAGTTATTTAAGAAATTATATAAATAATACCTGTTTTAATTTATATGTATTTCTTATTTACTAGTAGACGCACAGCGGTTTAAACTAAAGAACGGGATAAAAGTAGCCTGTGTTACTTCTTCTACATAAATAAGAGTGCCAGTGAAAGTCCCGTTAAAATCGGTTCAGTTGCGTCAGAGATTAGCCGAAACATACAGAGGTACTGGGTACGCCCATGTACAAGCTATTTTATAACTAGGAACTCTTTGTAGGCTGTATTTTGTGTTATGGTCGAAACAATGTATGTAGCGGACCCCGGGCGTCGCGAGACGCAACTGGGACAGACGCTCGGATGATGATGATGGTTGAAACAATGTAGATAGAATTTTGTGTGGAAGTAGCTGATACGAGTACTTTGGGTTAACAATAGCTGTAACTTTGATTAAAAATTTATTCCTGAAACAGGTTCCTGTGGGGACATCAAGAACAGGAAAGCTTCAGACGCGAGATAAGCCGCGAAAATTCTCTCGTAATTTTGACTTTAATCCTGGTCTGGAATATTGACTCTGTAACCTGCCTATAGCTGCTTGAGCCTATACTCAAGGCCGTAGATCATAAACTTTGGCACATTAATATCAGACATCCGACCAATGAGTTGTTAGGTACTTGTTGATATTCATATCTTAGAAATTAGCAGTTGTGATAAACCTATTACGTGGGACAGGAATCCACACGGTGAAAAGTGGGCATATAAAATGCCCCTGCCACCCCTTCGGGGATAAGGCTTGATGGATATATATTTCAACCTAAATTGAGACAATTGGATGATTATACCTTAAAATAATTTAATTTGACTTCTACCACATTGTAACAGCAGCGCCTCGTAGGATACTGTACATTTTATGTAAAGCCTAATTTGAGGCATAAACAAATGTAACAGTGCGTAAATAAATTTTCCACGTTAAAGAACCAGAAACTGGTAATTTCATAGGCGTGAAGTTATATAAAATGCATCAGTTCAAACATAAAAACTAATTATAGTACCTTACTAATTATATTACCTTACTATAATTATTACCTAGAATAATAATAATTAGTACCTTAGCGTACAACAAACATTTTACTGTGATGTCACCGAATTTCACACCTACATCATAACCTTTCAACTCTGTAGGCAACATCTAAACACATTATGAACAGCTACGTCTGTGCCGTAGCAAACACCGAATGCAGGTGCTGCGGCACAAATCCACAATCCATGCCGGTATACCAGAGTGCCCCTACAAATGCACACTCCGAGATCCTTTGGGCCGCTGCAAAGGGAGGTGTTAAAGTGGCGATATATTGTTAGATTGACATTTTTGTTTGTTACCGCCGACACGTCGTAGATGAAGTCTATGAACAGCCAGTTGGACATGACAAAACCCTGTTTGACACCTGACTGCCTCAGTATTAACGCACATTTTTTTTATAAAATAAAAATAATGTGCGTTATTATATTACCCATTTTAACATTTATACTATTTTTATTTATATAGCACATATAAATATTCCCTCCCACACGGATGCAAACTTAGGCTCTATATAGGGACCGTTTTGCCCACAGTTCCGAGATGTTAAATCCTTTCTTCAGATCCACAAAAGCGCAGATTTTGTTCTGATTAACTTCCAAAAACTACTCCGCGATCATTTAGAGAAAAAATACAGAATGAACAAAACAAGATGGTATCTGACATTACTTTGTTGATTGTTCCAGAACATGATACTCCTACTCATATGGGTTGCAGTTCTGATTGCAGTAGTAGTGTCCTATCTCCGTCAGTTATACTCCAGGTTCAGCAAGTATGGTGTTAAATTCGTCACCCCATTACCCATATTTGGCAACACTGCTCGTGTTCTGTTTGGAATTGACCATGTAGTGGATGACATACTCAAACTGTACCATAGATTCCCGAACGAGAGGTAAGAATGAACAACAATACTATACTGCTACTACTATCCCATCAATACTTGTACGCTATTCTCTGTAAATACATACATATAATAATTAATTGCGAAAATTGTTAAATTTACTAGAAGAGATGTTCTGTTTGTTCAACTAAGCTATGCTACCAACATATTGTTACTATGTAAATTATTTATTTTTAACTTCTGAACAACAAGAAAACAACAAACACAATGCGCATAAAACATTTTGTATAATTGCGCCAGTACTTTTACTTATCATTTTACTTACCTTTCTGTACTTTTGTTGGAGGTTATACTATGTCATCTATGGTATATTAGAATAGGCGTGACGACAACATTAAATATTCAAAGATTTAATGAATTTAAGGGGAAACCTATAAAAAGAATTTATAATAGGTACTGATTTACTTTTATTTAAAAATTAGACAAATGGCTTTAAAATTAGTTTATTACCGAAATAAAGGTTTTTCCGTAAATAAAAAACGTGTACAAATACTACGGAACAGAATTTTAAAATCTTTTATTCTCTAGTCATGCCTATTCTTCTTTACCCCTTATGATGTCAGCGAATGAGTTATTTGACCGGTGATTGAGACCGGTGTATGTGACACTCTGTAGGCAAATTCCATATATTGATATCAAACTTTCAAACTATTTATGAAGTTTTGCTAGGCTGGCCTACATGAAATTAAAAGAGTTGACTTTGACTTCGTTCAATTTCAATTTAATTCTTCAGATTTGTGGGACGTTTCGAGTGCAGCAATGAGCTGGTGCTAATCCGTGACCTCGAACTGGTAAAACAGATTACCGTCAGAGGCTTCGACTACTTCCAGGACCATCGCAACATCTTCAAAGAAAGTGACTCGTTCTTCTCCAGAAATCTGTTATGTCTTCACGGTAATATTGGAAAAGTTTATCCTACTTAAGATTTTTAAGCTATTGCATAGTTTTTATCGCGGGCTTTGAGTGGGCTTTAATCAAGAAATTCCGTAAGGAGAAAACCTAAGACGAATGTCGAGACCAGGTCTCACGAAGTTCACCGAGCACGGCCGAGCGTTGGCTTAAAGTGTATGTACATATATTACATGGTACGATTGTACGAAGCTCGCACGAATCGAGACGTGATGATAGTGAGTGTGAGGGTGAGGATGAGGGTGACTGTGAGAGTGAGGGTGGGGTGAGAGTGAGGGTAAGAGTGAGGGTGAGAGTGAGGGGTGAGGGTGAGGGTGAGGGCGAGGGTGAAGGTGAGGGTGAGGGTGTATTTTTTTTGTTGTTTTTTGTGTAACTTGAATTAATATCGAAGAAAAACAAAGGTATGCTATGCAATAGCTTTACTGCGGCAGTCTCCGAGTGCCACACGTTTTTTTTTATTTTATTATTATAATAATATCATATTATAAAATAAAGTCCTCCGCTGCGTCTGTCTGTCTGTTCGTGATAAACTCAAAAACTACTGCACCGATTTTTCTGCTGTTTTCAGTATTGGATAGAGTGGTTCTCGAAGAGTGTTATAGTAAATAATTTGTTTAGTTTTTGTATTTAATGGGTCCAATATAACCATATTCGTTGAAGGTGTCGAAAAAAAATTGTCTGGGAGCTTTCAACGAAAACGCTACCTAATTCTATTGAGATATAACAAAATATTGTATAGTGGAATTGTATATCTTATAAAGTTCTACAATAAAGTTCGCGATGGAAAATGTCTATCTCTTTAAGATACGGGACGACTTCACCACGCGGGCGAAACTGTGGGTAGTTTAATATACATTCAAAGTTGATAATTTTAGAAATTTTAAAACAGGTCAAGAGTGGAAGGACATGCGATGCACCTTGAGCCCCGCCTTCACCAGTTCTAAAATACGTGCCATGGTTCCGTTTATGGTCGAGGTCGGAGAGCAGATGATTTCTATGCTTAAGAAAAAGATAATGGAATCAAAAAGTAAGTGTGCGTCTGTAATGAAATTCGTCTACTGATATCACTTATGGTAAAACCCAGGTTACTTCTGAGGCATCGTGATTAGATTTCAGTTAAAATAATCAATCATTTATTTATTTATCACGCCTTATCCCCGAAGGGGTGGCAGAGGCATATTATATGCCCACTTTTCACTAAGTGTATTCCTGTCCCACGTAATATGTGGTAAGCATATAATATGATCAAAATTATATTTATTCTTTTGTAGCCGTTGCATTGGTTTAGTTTTAAAGATTCATTTATCATTAGATGTTGTATGCCTCACAGAAGTATTATGTCAATGAACAATGTTAGCAGTTTTATAATTTTTACATTAATTTAATTGTAATTGCAGTGGATTCTATAAATGTCGAATGCAGACATCTGACCACTAGCTATGCTAATGACGTCATAGCTTCATGCGCCTTCGGTCTAAAGATAGACTCTTACATGGACCCAGAAAACGAGTTCTATGCAATGGGCAAGTGGACGTCAACATTCGGGTTCCGGCAGATGATAATGATTTTCACAATGCTCCACTTACCTAAAGTTGCTAAGGTATAATATTTTGTACTTCGTACCTGTGATGTATTTATTTTTGGAAAACGTAGTAGGTATAAAGCTAAAAGGAAGGTAAAGGTGGTGGTTTGACTTTGTCAAGTATGACTGGCATCCTATTGACTTCACTACAAGGATGTTGAAACCCATGTAAAGTGGAGAGGGAATATTAGGAAGGTGAATCCCACTGTCACAACAGGATTTACGTTCAGATGATGATCTAGTCGTCGGTAAATAATAGTACCTACATAAAATCCATCCATCAGAAGAGTAAAATTAAAGTGTTCTCACCATTTAAAACGACAAGTTTAAGCCACCGTCTTTAAATGTAGCATTTCACTATTTTTAGAGTCGCATTTCTAGTTCAAGATATTACCAGTTTATAAATCAATCAATAAAAGTAAATCGAACAAGCTATTATCTGGAGTTTGCAATATTATACATATTTTACGACTATATAAAAGTGCTCTGTGAAACAACAACACGTATACTTGTACACCCATACGTGGAAGTATGAAGTGGATGTATGAAGTGATTGATGAATCTGCTAGAAGCGAAAGAAGTATGCATGGATGTGAAGCCTGGCGATCAGTCCTCTCTGACTACCCCGTCAGGAATACAGCGTGATCCAAACGTGTGTCCAGCCTCTCGTGTCGAGATGGTGAATAACCCGTGAAACCCGGCGATCTGTCCTCTCTGACTACCCGTCAGGGATACAGCGTGAAGATAGTCAGTTAGTTATATAAAAGTGAATAGAGTATACAAAATTGTGATTTCAATTGTAGGAGATACCATGTTTCATGAATAGTATAATCATTACTTACAGTTTTTGAAATGGGACTTCCCACCTAAGAAGCCACAACAGTTCTTCAGAAGTTTGGTGGCAAAAACTATGAAAGAACGCGATGAGAAACAAATAATTAGACCAGATATGATACACTTGCTAATGGAGGCTAAAAAAGGTACCTACTTTATTTTGAAATGGAATTGAAACACTCTTGCGATCTTAAAATGTAATTAATGAATATATAAATTATAATAGTGGGGATGAAAGTCTAAATGATACTCGTGCCCACCATTATCCCTTCTATTTAACACACGGGCTTTAACACGTGTTTCTATTTAATTAACACTTTTTTTTTACTGCCTCTATGGCGCGGTGGGAGTGCATCCGACTGCTACGCAAGATGTCGTGGGTTCGATTCCCACTCAGGATAAAACTTTGTGTGATGAGCACGATAGTTTATTCTGTGTCTGGGTGTTATTTATCTATAATATGTATGTATTTAGAAATATATAAGTATGTTTATCAGTTATCTAGATCCCATAACACAAGCTAAAATTAGCTTACTTTGGGCTAGATGGCGCTGTGCGAAAAGTGTCCTACAATATTATTTATTTATTTTATTTTTTATTTATAAGAAAAAAATCTGATACCAGTGTAAAATGATCAATTCATTGCTATTTTAAGCAATGAATTGCTCATCTTACACTGGTTTCTTATTTTTATCGGATAGGAAGAAAAAAAATCACTTTAAAGCAATTTATTAAATACAATATACTAACCTAAAGCCTACAATGAAGGGACCTTGAAATACGTTTCGATAATTGATCCAATGTGTAAATTTATGTGCACTTGCAAAATGTTATACAAGAAAGTTTCGCATATATAACTTCGTGCTCTTTAAATGGAGCTTATTGCCAGTGACACTCATTTTAATGAACTAAACAAAATAATGTTGTATAATAATAATATCTAGTGTTGTATTTACCTTTTAATTGAAATATCCAAAACTTTCAGGAAGGCTGCATCATGAAGGTGGCAAAACTGACGAAATTGAAGCAGGTTTCGCTACAGTTAAAGAATCTGATGTCGGAATCAGGGAGGTTAATAGAGGTAGGTGACTAAAGTTAAAAGAAGTAAATGATGATAATAAATAAAAAAAATAGGTTTGTGATTGGCTGAATTAAATGACTGATTATATTAAGTACCTGTGGTACTAATGTGTCGTCACTGTCCGAGTGGCGTCGTGGACACGGCGGAGCACACACCGTGTGCCCGGTGTGGGACGGGCCGCGTATCGCCCTCACGGGCCTCATTGGTGTTGACTTGTCGCTGCCGGCCGTGGTGCGAGCCATGGTCGGCAGCCAACAGTGTTAAGCCGCCGTCGCCTTGTTTGCTAGCGAGGTGATGACGGCTAAACATGAGGAATTGCGGGTGCGGGAGCGTACGGGACAGACGCTCCCGACCCGCCTGCGACCCGGTTGTGAAGAAGGCGGAACAACGTGGGGCTTAGTGGGTAGAACGGCCGAAAGGCACACACCGTTCCTGCCCCTGTAGCTAGAATGACAGTGCGCACCACATTCCCCGCTCTACAAAAAAAAACTTAGTGTTAATTTCAATTCCTACTTTTTATTTTGTGCCTAATGCTTTTATCTACAACGGTTGTCATTTTGTGTGCAAAAAGTTACCAATAAAAAAATAAATAAATGAACTTAGTGGAGCAATTGGTAAGATTAGTGTGTTTAAAGAGCAATTATTTCTTAATATTTTCAGTTTGGAGTGATCTTGATCTAACTGCTCAAGCATTGCTATTTTTCATGGCTGGCTACGAGACGATGGCCACTACCATGTGTTTTTTGCTGTATGAACTTGCTATCAATCCTGATATCCAGCAGCGACTAGCAAACGAGATCAGAGAACATGATATTAGGAGTGGCGGGAAACTTGACTTCAACTCCATACAGAACATGACATACCTGGACATGGTGATATCAGGTAGTTTATTTATTAATTTGAACGTTATTGGATAGGTATGGCTGGGCCTCGGATGGGTAACCAGTTTGGGACACTTACATTTGCGAGCGTTTGCGTGCTTCGGAAGGCACGTTAAGCTTTTAGTCGCGGTTGCCAATACCATGACAGTTGTTGAGCCAAGTTGAAAAATTTCAATACCAGGTTGCCACAACCTGCGCATTTAGATTTACGCTTTTGAGATATTGTGGCCCTTTCGATTGAGCGCTCTGCAAAATTTGCCTGTGTTGAGCTTAAGCAACTCATTGTCCTTTGTGTCTGCAGACCACCAGATAGAGATTGTAACACAAGACTCAAAAATATTAACCATACTGAGTGCATTGACTACAGGTAGACTTTTGAATTTAAAAGTAGATTTCACCAGTATACATGACCCACCGTGTTTGCTCTTTCTTGTATAATATGAGCCGATAACAAAATTAGGAAGCTTTAATAACTTCACATCTACCTGAATCATGTTGTGTTCTGTTATGCATATAATACCGACAGGACTGTTATTCCGATCATTGCCTAGTGAATGCAGATGTAAAATTGACTCACCCGATTTATTGATTAGACCGTCGATATTCTGATGGATTAAATGCAAGTGGTTGCTAAAGAAAAAACAAGTCTTTAGAAGAAGGACGACTCTCATCAAATTGAACAAGCTCGGTCTGAGTACATTGGTCACAAGTATTATATTTATTAACATTACGACTAGAATAAGGTGGTAATTTTGTTGAATATGCTACATATTTTCGTTGATAATCTTTACGCAATATCTCTTTTAATAGTAATTGGCATACGAGTATGTGTAATTGCAACAAGCTGTAACTTGGTACATATGAGTAGTATTTCATGTCCAAATATGTAGTATTACTGTAATATGAACACAATAATTTTAAAACATAGTTAATTTTCCTTTCATTTAAGAATCTATTATAAGGAACTTCTGAAATTATCATATTAGTATTCTTAGTCCCATTTAAAAAATTACACAAAGAAAATTCAAGTGTCTTTGTATCATTAGTCCCTCCCAAAACCACAACATAGTCATTGCGATTTAGGTTACCAATTGCTGAAGATTCCGACTTCAACACTTCGAACAGCGGTGCTCCAGCTTTCCAGAAACAGAATACGTTAAATTTAGGCCCCAGAAGTTTTTGAAGAACCTTTTGCATATGGCGTCCTTGTTGATCAGCAGTTATAACAATGTTTGGTGTATAATCGATTGAATTTTCCATGTTCATTGGTAACTTATATTTGCTATTATCCTGAGTCGTCACCGGATGTTGCATAATTGTGCTTGTTACGTCGTTTTTGGAGAGTAGTTTTCTATTTTGATTTTTTATGATGTCTCCAGTATCACACGCTTTTTCCTTTATGATTTTTGATTCTCGTTGAGTAGATGTAAATGGTTGCCGCAAATTAGTAACAGGCGTTGAACGTAAGTTTTTTTTTAATTCTTTTGCGTGCCGATGAAACAGGTGTAGTCGCAACAATAGCAGTACTGTTGATCTTTTTGTACGCATCAATAACCTTAGTGTACTTGGAAACATCTAATTTCAATTGGTGGTTTTCTAGGTGTGCAGATTTCAACTCGCTCGAAAGCTGATTAATTCTTTCTTGTAATTGAATTATCATTTCGTTATCATTTTTTGGTGAATCTGGTAGGCTCCTCATTGGTGAGTTATACATACTATTTTCGAAAATGCTGTCATTTAGTGAGTTTGAAGTCATGGCTCTTCTAATTGTTACATTTTCATCCATAATTTCGAAACAAATTAGAATTGTGTCTTATTATATTTAAATAAATATGAAATGACGGTCCTCAAACTATGCTTTAAGCTTGTGCTATGGGAACTAGACAACCGTCTCGATGCAGCGACTTAAGGTTCTTGTAAATTCAGTAAATTCACCAACAATACTTTGTCTCTTTACTTAACCTGACATAATTATATACAAATCAAAATATATAAATAACAAAAAATCCTTGGACGTACTGGGATTCGAACCATCACTGTAGCAATTATATAACGTTACGCAATAGTTGAGTTGCCCACTGGACCACCAAACAACTAATTATTAATTCTGATATAACACAGTGGATTTTCAAAAATTCACCGGTCGTTAGGATGATTCATGATGCAAGATTTTTTTTCTGTGTTTCAAACATTTCATTTCTTAATCAAAAACAAACGATGTGACCGTGTTTATGCACTTTTCACTTATTAATTTCACACAATTTACATTATTTTGTAGTGTATGTTTAATTATGGTAGAAAATAAAAGATTTTTATCTAATATTTGATTGAGATATTTCGACACTGTTTGTTTACATTTGATATTGATAATATTTGTACACTGTTTACACTACACTAATTTAAGTCTATATTTAGTAAAGTTCATGCCAAAAAATCATTTTTTATCGAAATTAATACGGAGAGCTCTTTTGAATAGTACTTTGCTAGATAACGCCATCTAGCGGAATGGTTGACGACAAAGGTTGACGACTCTTTTGCAGGAATTGGCGTACGCCTATTCAATGAAATTCCTGAATATATAATGAACCTTCCGTTACATAAATTTACGACGAAAATCAAGACATTCCTCTTGGCTTTTTTACATCATTACTGATTATTTAAATGATAAACATAAATAGAAATGAGTTGCTGGCTCTTCGCTCGAGCTAGTTAGGATTCGAATTTAAGATAATCTCTTAAGATAATTTAAGTTTCTTATTATGTGAGCACCATATGGACATTAGTTATTTTTTATTTACCATTATTAAAATTGACACGATGATTGCTGTGCAATATGAGTATGTCATGTTCGCTTTAGTGTCCTGGTAGTAGTGGCGTATGTATCGGGTCGTCTTATTCACTATAATACGGTTGACTAGGGCGATGGCTGCTATATGCGTCATACCTGTGTTATCGCAAATAATAATATTTAAATTTAAGGCTATGTAAGTTTAGTCGACTTTTCTCACACAAATTCAGAATAACTATGTAAATTTATTTTTGTAAACTATATCTACGATTTAAAAGAGCATTCATGGAGTTTCTTACCAGATTATTCTTTATAAAGGAAGGTGTGCCATAGAACTGGTAACTAAAATAACTCTTACATTTCATTTGATTTTAATTTCTTTCTTTTGCATAAATTGATTAACATATAATTTGTTCAAATATCATGTAAATAAAACTAATGTAATTACTGGCTGACAGAAAAGAGTGGCCATGTATTTTATTGCCAGGTTCTTCCTAAGGCTCTACCTATTGCTTTGCGAATCCGGCAGTAAATGCAAATGTAGAAGCAATAATCTTGACGTTCATAAGTGTTACTTTGTGACCTAACCTACGTGAATACAGATTTTTCATTTTATTAGGTTATAAACTCCACTCCAAAAATTAACAGGCGACTATGCTGCTTTCATTACACGACTGGGCTACGCCAAAAAAAATTATTGCACTGAATTTACTGTTCACCAAATTGCGCGTCTACACGTGGTCCAACGAACGTTCGCAATCTTACCCATTACAACTTTAGAAAAAACTAGTAACTTTTAGACACAATACTTCAATTAAAGGATTAACTACTCTGATTTGTTTTTCCCTTAACTATTGTCCAAATCGTGATAAAAAGGTTACATGTTTCGTTGAGCTAATAATAATCAGTTACCAATTAATTTTATTTCAGAACTTCTTCGACTTTGGCCCATTGGTGCAGTCTTGGACAGGGAGTGTGTAAAGGACTATAATTTAGGTAAACCAAACGAAGATGCAAAGGAAGATTTCATAGTAAGTTCATTTATTTTTTATTTTAAATAATAAAAAAATACATACATTGTTGGCGTTTGTTTGCATGGTATCTCTCTCTATTTTTTTCTTATTATATATTACGCATTTCTTGGACGAAAAGAAACACAGTGTCCTGTAACAGGTTTAGAATTTATCTATATTTTAACCACAGGTTCACCCGCTTTGCAAAGGAGGGTAGAGGCGTTACGTTCTTTTCCAATTTCCTTCAATTATCTTCTGATTAATTTCGTTGCGGGTTCCAAGACATGCTAACTTCTCCTGGAACTTCACCGAGGTCGAGCTTGGTGTAACTTTTCGGGTGTTTTGGTCATTGCTGTAGAACCTGGTTTACAGGAGTCACAGTAATCGGAATGCGGGTGGGATTAGTCCCAAAAAATCACAGGTTTAATTTTTATTTTCTAAGTATTAAACTTGCTTAAGAAATACCGATAGGTACAACAGATGTAACAGAGTTGTTGAGAAAGTAACAATGTTTACTATATCAACAATAAACAGATTAAATATACTCTAATTTACTATGTAAAATGTAGGTAACAGGGTGGATGCACAATAAAAACAAGAAGCTCGTTCAAGGCCTCTCGGCTGTATAACGCTTTCTGCACTCGTTTCTCTTAATTGATACAGATATTCCGCGAAAGCCGATATGAAGTCAAAATAACGACATCTCTATTTTAAGTTGCAGTTTACCAAATAACATAGTATTACCGTCAATTTCAAGTTAAAAAATATTATTACATAATGATACTCACTATGAATATTTAATAGCACTTAACTTTAATAAACACACACATTTACAACAAATTATTAAATAACCTTAAAAATATGATAATTTAAAATATATTAATATAAGGAGTCCCTTTAGGCAAGGTTCCGAAGATATTGATATATATGATACGTATCGATTCTAATAGTACGAGAGCCCACGACCAAAATTTTTGTCTCATAGCAATACGGCCAAAACCGCATCAAATCGATAGATACGATTATCCTGAACTCGAAAATACCAATATCAGACATTTTCCGCGTAGCGATTGATCTGACCGAATTTTCAAAATTGTCAAAGAATTTTACCGAACTGCATCATAGCAATATGTCTGATTTGCAGACTGTAGTTGAATGATAGTTCTGAGATACCGGAAACATATTTTTCAGACGTTAGTGGTGTAGCGCAAACCCGTAAAATCACTTAAAATAATTAAAAATGAGACAAAAAAAATGTCTCATAGCAATACGTCTGAAAATCTTTTTTATTAGTAAATTTTGGTTATTTGATGCGAACAAAACAATTTTCAGACGGAAATGTGAACGCATTAAATTTTGAGACCGTTTTGAAAATGTTAACAAATTTTACCGATCGGTATCATAGCAATATGTCTGAAAATTGTTGGACATGATAAAATAAGTTGCCCACATGTGCAAAAAATTTATATCAGACAAATTAAGTGTAGCACCTTCTCTATCAGACAACTTTTCGATACTCAGATATCATTTAAAAATCGTATTGAGGCATCTTGAATTTTCTGTTACAAACCAATGAATACGTTGCGACCCTGAATTTATTAGATGATAATTAACAAAGAATTTACCCGAAACCGTAACATTGAAGTTGAAGGACTGAAATAAATCGCACAAAAGGAAACTGGGATGAAGTTGAAAAAAAAACGGTTTATTCAAAGTTACAAAATATTCTCGTATTCAATCGCTGTCGGATTCGGAATCGTCGTCTTCGAAATCACTCTCGACGTCGCTCGGGAGATCTTCAACGTCCTCTTCTGTAAAATAAACATTGTTAGTGAAAATCATGAACTTATTTATTAAATTAACAGCAAAAGCCATGTAAACTGTACCTGTTGTGGATGATGATTTGTCGTCCAAAATAACGTTGCTCAACTCAGGTAGTTGGTTGCCAGAGAACCACGAAAACTGAAATCGTCCCTCGTCTTCATACCATCCGCAATCTGCAGGGTTCAGTTCGGTTGGCGTTTTGGTATGAGCGTTGCTCCAGACTTGTGCAATATATTTTGTTCGTAATAAATGTTTCTCCAATTCTGTTTTGCATGGTGGCAGATTGCAGGCGTCGTAATTGGATAACTGGAGATTCAGAGTTGTCGAAGCCTCGTCGTTTTTAATTTTATATGTCTTCGAAAAAATGTTGAGTCGAGCTAAATCGACGTTATTAATTTTTTTTTTGTTGTACATTCTGCACGTGAATTCTTCCAAAACGGGGAATACCTTGTCACTATCAGAAGTCATCATCATCCGAGCGTCTGTCCCAGTTGCGTCTCGCGACGCCCGGGGTCCGCTTTCCTACATTTTCTCCTCCACTTCGCACGGTCGTCGGCATCCCCTGTGGTGAGACCATTGGCACGCATGTCATCCCTTACGACGTCAAGCCAGCACTTCTTGGGTCTTCCCCTCTTACCGGGACCCGGCGGGGCTGACATGGCCAGACATTTGTTACCTACGTAGCCCGGCGGTTGCCGCAAGACGTGACCATACCAACGAAGGCGACACTCTTGCAACTTGTCTGCAATGTCACGGACGTGAAGGCCGCCGCGGATGCGAGAGTTCCTCACGCGGTCCATCCGCGTGACTCCACACATCCACCGCAGCATCTTCATTTCCGTGACACGCAGCTCCTGCTTGTGTCGCTCCAATATCGGCCACGTCTCACTGCCATGTAAAAGGACAGGTCTAATAATGGTTTTGTAGACCTGTCCCTTCAACCGGATCGGCATTTTAGGGTCACAAATGACACCGGTCATCTCCCGCCATTTGGCCCACGCGGCAGCAATGCGTGACTTGACATCGCAATCGATGTCACTGGACGTGTGAAAAACAGATCCCAAGTATTTAACCTGGTCCGTGCGCTCGACCAAATCACCGCCTATGCGGACGGATGTGGGATCTGTCGAGTTTAGTGCCAAGTACTCGGTCTTCGCCACATTTAGTTTCAGACCGCCGTTCTCAAGCGTCTCCTTCCACGCCTTTACACGTCGCACCAATCTGCCCCTGTCCGCGTCTGCCAGCGCAATATCGTCAGCATACATGAGCAACCATGGAGGCTGCTCATGCGGGTTTCTGATGCTGTCCGACAATTCGTCTAATATTACACTGAACAGAAGCGGACTAAGGACAGAACCCTGGTGTACCCCGACGGTGATGGGGAAGGGTTTCGTGTCGCCAACAGCAGTCCGAACCATTGAGTCGGAGTCACAGTACATGTCCCGGATAGTGTCAATATAGACCTCTGGAACCCCTTTGGACCGCAGTGCCCACCAGATCATCGCACGAGGAACACAGTCGAAGGCCTTCTGCATATCTAGGAACAAACAGTGCAGAGGCGTGTTCTTCGACCTGTATTTCTCTGCGACAACCCTCAGGGCAAAAACAGGGTCCGTGGTCCCATGACCAGGGCGAAACCCATATTGACACTCCGAGAGAGTACACTCCTGCCGGATCCGAGAGTCTATAATCCTCTCGAAGATCTTCATGGTGTGGGACATCACCTTAATACCGCGGTAGCTCCCGCACTCCTGCACTGACCCCTTACCTTTGAAGACTGGAGTAATAATACTTAGTCTCCATTGGTTTGGGATCTGCCCGCTGAGGAGTATGCGGTTAAAAAGGTTTACTAAGATGCCCACACCGCGAGGACCCATCGCCTTCCAGGCTTCGATGGGGACTCCATCGGGTCCGACAGCTTTCCGATTCTTCATTGTCACTATCAGAAGTATAGCTGCCCAAATCACCGAAAGCTTCTTGATAGCGTTTCGAATTTTTCAGCATCATCAATGGTCTTTTTTTACCCGTGCGATATAACGCGGGATTATAATCGCAGCCGGTCATTGCATGGAAAGCAGGTAAAGATTTTGCCAGAGTGGATCCCAATGTATCATATAAACGTGAAACATCAATGTAACGCCGGGAATTGCCAACACCAACATCCATAGAAATTTGGACGACACTTTCTACAAATTCCATATTTCCGAGCATTATTATTAATATATCGGTGTCTGAAAATCGAATCGTTACTTTACCCCGTTGTTTCATTTGGCAGACATAGTAAACGATCTTCGTATCTGCCTCTTCGTGTTCTTGGCAAGTTAAATCTTCGTTGATTGTTTGGATAACAAAACCACCTTTCATTTAATATTCATAACACATGTCGTGATTGATGTTGATGATTTTGTTTGCGATTATGTGCGCCATGTCTGGTTCTGACCAATTGTTGATAATAAATTTGACCAAAGCATCTTTGAATTTGATGTTTTTCAATTCTTTAGCGAAATTGGAAGGTCGAACTTGTTGCGGTCCTGAGTGAGATTCGAAAATCGGTCGATTTTACGTTTTTTCGCAATCCATGCTCCGTGTCCTTGATCGACGGGCAGAAATACCTGTCGAATATCAGATCGATCCTCTCAACGTTATTTTCGTTTTTGGGAGTATATGCTACACTTAAAGTGTCTGAAAACAGGTTTTTGGTAATCATGGCAGCAATACGAAAAGTTGACAAAAAAAATTATCCGTATTGCTATGATACAGGTCGGCTAAATTTGTTGCCTTTTTAAAAAATGCGCTCAGGCTATATGCTACGCGCAAAATGTCTGAAAACAAACTTTTTCGTAATACAATTATAAAATCTATGTACATTTTCACTATCAGACGTATTGCTATAATACCGACTGTCTTTTTTTTTGACACAGCAGAAATGGCCTCCCACGCAGTTGCTACACTTTCGACCGTTACTACACACCTAGTCGGGTTCAGAATCATACAATCTAACGATTTTATAGGGTTTTTGCCGTATTGCTATGAGACATGGTTTTGGTCGTGGGCTCTCGTACTATAAGGTATGATTTATAAATATCAACAATACTCTGTTTATGGTAATAATTTACTTTAGGTTGGTTGTTTTAGTAAGAAATGAAATTATTTTATTTTTATTATAACAGAGTTATACCAGAGACACATAGACTTTCGAAGGAAAACCATTACGAGGGTGAGGGTGAGGGTGAGGGTGAGGGTGAGGGTGAGGGTGAGGGAGAGGGTGACGGTGCGGGTGTGGGTGCGGGTGAGGGTGAGGGTGGGGTTGAGGGTGGGGGGAAGGGTGAGGTGTTTTTATTTTTTTGGTTTTTTTTTAGTGTAAGTTAAATTAATATCAAAGAAAAACAAAGGTATGCTATGCAATAGCTTAACCGCGGCAGTCTCCGAGTGCCAAACGTCTTTTAGTCATTATTTATTTAATTTTTTTTTTTCAACCACTCCTTATTGTTTATTCGCATGTGCATTTTCATCCCAAGTGCCAGGTGATGATCCCATTACTGTGTTAAAATGGACAAGGACGTTTTGTGGCGACCTGATAATATATCTACACTTCCACACTAATATATAAAGCTGAAGAGTTTGTTTGTTTGGTTGAACGCATTGTACTAGTAATAACAAAAATAATAATAAATATCCATCACGCCTTATCCCCTAAGGGGTGGCAGAAGCAAATTATATGCTCACTTTTCACCGTGTGGATTCCTGTCCCACGTAATAGGTGGTGAGCCCATTGCCGTGTTGAAATAGACAGACGCAGGTTGTGGCTACCTGCTGTTGAAATTTTCAAGCCGCCCATAAGGCCTTCAACCAGGCTTAACGACTGCCATTTTACTGGCAACCGGGACCAACGGCTTAACGTGCCTTCCGAAGCACGGAAACACTCGCAAATGTAAATGCCACAAAGTGGTCACCCATCCAAGGACCAGCCATAGTGAAACTTGCGTAACTCAGTGACCGTTTACAGAACACTGAGACCGCGGGGCCACGAGCGCTTCTAGTAATAATCGAAGGGATTAAATGGATCTGACGGGGTTTCAAATTATGTGACGGAGGAAGCCGCGGTGGTCAACTAATATTTCATAATTAAACACAATAAAATTAGAATAAAATATAGAAACAACATTGTTAAGAGGTCAGTTTCACTACACAAAATTTCACGATGTTAAAATTAAACTTGTACCCATTTATTATTCCTTCATGGAACTTTGACACTCCAGCTCTGCTTTGCGGTGGCGTTAATGGCTGCGACACAGTTCTAAACTAATGCAGACATTATCGCATATATTCATGATTGTATTTCTGTTTTAGTTCCAATAAATATTATTCATCATCATCATCATCCGAGCATGGGACTGGGACAGATGTCCCAGTTGCGTCTCGCGACGCCCGAGGTCTGCATTCCTACATTTTCTCCTCCACTTCGCACGGTGGTCGGCATCCCCTGTAGTGAGACTATTGGCACGCATGTCATCCCTTACGACGTCAAGCCAGCACTTCTTGGGTCTTCCCCTCTTACCGGGACCCGGCGCGGCCGACATGGCCAGACATTTGTTTCCCACGTAGCCATTCCAATAAATATTATTATTAGGAACTATTAAGCATTATTATTATAAGCATGTTTATCAATGAGCCACTTACATCAATAATGTTGCCACTTATTTTTGTGCTCCATCTTGTATATTATAGATACTCAAAGGGACAGCCGTGGGTATTCCAGTTTTTGCCTTTCACCGCGACCCCTTATACTATCCAAATCCGATGAAGTTTGACCCCGAGCGCTTCTCCGAGGAAAACCGGCACAAGCTTCATCCATTTGCATACATGCCATTTGGAGTTGGACCTAGGAATTGTATAGGTAAGCTGGTAATTTAAACTAGATTCATAAGACAAACGCAAGCCGCAAAAATGAATACGCAAAAAATTATGACAGTTGCAGTTGTATATCGATTCATTAGATCCGTGCCATCACTAAAAATATAATTTTGAAAAGCATGCGAGACCAACATACAATCTTCTTTTTATATAAAAGATTGTATTTTATTTTATTTTACTTTATTACTTATTTTTTAGAAAGTTAAGCAAAAGGTCATAATATAAATACTCAATGTATTCAAATGATATAAAAGATGAAGCGCTCGTGGCCCCGCGGACGTGGTGTTCTGTAAACGATCACTGCGTTAAGCAACTTTCACTATGGCTGGTCCTCGGATGGGGGCCACTTTGTGGCATTTATATTTGCGAGCGTTTCCGTGCTTCGGAAGGCACGTTAAGCCGTTGGTCCCGGTTGCCAGTAACATGGCAGTCGTTAAGCCAGTTGAATGCCTTATGGGCGGCTTGAAAAATTTCAACCGCAAGTCGCCATAACCTGCACCTGTCCATTGCAACACGGCAATGGGCTCACCACCTGTTACGTGGGACAAAAAGCAAAGCATACATTGAAACGTGGGCGTATGCCTACCCCTTCGGGGATAAAGGCGTGAAAGTATGTATGTATTCAAATAAGTGTCGTAGATACTGTAGTCACAGATAAGGAATAGGTATTATAGTATAATTAATCTCAAAGATAACTGTTATGGACAATTGGACACTATACATAATGTATAAGATGCATTATACCTATATATAAGAAATATAACCCAAACTATTTTGGCAGGTTCCCGTTTTGCCCTCTGCGAGATGAAAGTAATGACGTATCAGATTTTGCTCCATATGGAAGTTTCCCCATCAAAGACCACTTGCATTCCAGCGCAACTTTCAGCAGACTCTTTTCACATCAAGCTCAAAGGTGGCTACACGTTTAGGTTTAAAATTAGGGACTAAAAATTGTTGCAAATAAATTGCATTGATAAATTATATATTGATAAATATTAATATTTAAAGCTAATTCAGAAATAAATATGGAAAAACATACTATTGCTAATTATTTTACTCAGAAAACCAGTTGACGTGAAGATTGCAGACTTTGTAACCTTCAAAATATATGGTCCATACTATAGTTATTTTTCTTTTAAATTGAATTCTTGACCCGTGAAATAGAGTAATAGGATGCGAGATAGACGAAAGATGCTGCTGCTGTATTATATTCGGCTTAGGGGGTAACTCGGATACAAAAAATCTGATCAGTGCGGTTTCCAACTTTAAAACTTTGATGTATGCTTTTTGACCACACTTAATATTTCAGTGCCCGAGATTACTGCCTCTGCGATTTGAAGTAGTAAATTCGGACAATGGTTTATTGTTAAGAAAAATAAATTAAAAACTTTAAATTCTCAAACAATAATATTAATTTTTTAAATAAAATAATTTTTTAAAGCAATTATTTGCTAAATTTCTCATAAATTTTTAATAAAGTGGAAAAAGACAATTTGATTCGAGACAGGGATTGAACCTGTGACCTTTGCCTAACCAGGGCAATGTTCTAGCCACCTGAACTACCCGAACCGTATCGAATCAAGTTGAAATTCTCCACCATATTTATATCGTCATTTTAAGAGTATGACCAGAGCCATCTATCGAGCTAATGAACAACTCGATACCAATGAACAGTGTTACAACTATTTTTAAACATTGATGCAATGGACTCCACTCAGTATATTGATAATTTTTTAAAGCAATTATTTGCTAAATTTCTCATAAATTTTTAATAAAGTGGAAAAAGACAATTTGATTCGAGACAGGGATTGAACCTGTGACCTTTGCCTAACCAGGGCAATGTTCTAGCCACCTGAACTACCCGAACCGTATCGAATCAAGTTGTAATTCTCCACCATATTTATATCGTCATTTTAAGAGTATGACCAGAGCCATCTATCGAGCTAATGATTAAAAAAAAAATATCAATATACTGAGTGGAGTCCATTGCATCAATGTTTAAAAATAGTTGTAACACTGTTCATTGGTATCGAGTTGTTCATTGGCTCGATAGATGGCTCTGGTCATACTCTTAAAATGACGATATAAATATAGTACTAAAATGTATTTGAATCGATTTAACAATTCCTAGTTCTATGTTGCCGGTAATCAAGAAATGTTTTCTTGTCAATTACCTGTCTATCATTCATCCGTAATTAAAAAAGAACAATTTTTCCAAATATTTGTACCCTTTTTTATAAACAATTTTGACTAATTCAATTTTATGGGAAACGCTCCCATAGATCAGATTTTTTGTGTCCGAGTTACCACCT
This sequence comes from Thumatha senex, assembly GCA_948477245.1. Taxonomy (NCBI): domain Eukaryota; kingdom Metazoa; phylum Arthropoda; class Insecta; order Lepidoptera; family Erebidae; genus Thumatha; species Thumatha senex. The sequence goes on from OX419732.1 coordinate 29,453,057, forward strand.
AAGCCTATATTCATATGATTGCATATATAATAGTAGTTATCCTTAGCTAAATTCATTTGATGTACAATTTTAATATTATTAAAGCGCTCGTGGTCCCGCGGACTCAGTGTTCTGTAAACGATTACTGCGTTAAGCAATTTTCGCTATGGAAGGTCACGGATGGATGACCACTTTGTGGCATTTACATTTGCGAGCGTTTCCGTGCTTCGGTAGTCACGTTAAACCGTTAGTCTCTGGCAACATGGCAGTCGGTAATTCAAGTTGAAGGCCTAATAGGTGGCTTGAAAAACTTTCAATAGCAGATAGCCACAGCCTGCGTCTGTCTATTTCAATACGGCAATGGGCTATGACGTGGGACACGAATACACGTGGTGAAAAGTAATATGCCTCTGCTACCCCTTGGGGGATAAGGCGTGATAGATAGATAATAATACAATTTTATATCTAGCGCTAGAAAGTTTTAGCTGAACCACTTCTTGGTCTAACTTAATAGCTTCACTTTTCTTCTTTAGCTAAGTGTATTTTCGGTTGCTTCCAAACCCTTTGTGGATTTCAGTCTGAGATTTCCTTTTTATTGGTTGCTAGGTGTGACTGCTTTTGATTTTCGGCGTTGTTGGAAGTTAATGCCGTCTGACCTCCCGACCCCGTAACTCAGCTGGTACACCGCTTGTAGGTTCGGTCATAAAGTAGGGACTAATCCCACCCGCATTTCCATTACTTCGACTCCTTTTAACCAGAATCTACAATAATGACCAAGACCACAAAAGTTACACAGAGCTAGAACTCGGTGAAGTCCCAGGAGAAGTCAGCATGTCTTGGAACCCGCACAGAAATTATTCAAAAGATAATTAGAAGAAGTTGGAAAAAGAACATAACGCATTATCCCTCCTTTGCAACGCGGGAAACCTGGAAGGCAACTAGGCATAAATCCTTATAGAAAAGGGGAAGCACCACGGTAATAGTATATTACGGGTCCTATGTGAGCTATTGCGCATTTCACATTTGTACCGCATTATTTTATTTTATTTTGTTATTTTTTGTGTGCCCAATTTGTGATAAATAAACTTTTTCTCTTCTTCTTCTTCTTCTATGGTTGATTCCAGTAATATGTATGGCAGAAACGTTTAAAAACACGAAAATAAACATAAAAGTCCACCTTGAGGTCGTAGAGGTCGAGAAGGGCCGTCCTACCCACAAAACCGATGTTCCGACTTTTGTATAACACTAAAAATAAAATGACGTCACCCTAAAAAAACTGCTTCACGCTGTATCCCTAACGGGGTAGTAAGAGAGGAAAGATTAAATAATTTTGTTAGACAAAGTCACGGAGCATTGCTAGTGTGATATAATCACTTTCCTGTTATTGAAACATAAGTTCTTTATTACGAGAGTACCTACAGTATTTTAGAGATCAATAGTAAAATGAACTTTGACCATATTTTTATAATGAAAACCTTCAGCTAATGATAAGCCGCTCAATATACTCACACAAATTGATTATTATCGAATCTATACCTAAAAGTCAGCAAATACGTCGGAAAACAGTCTGGCATTGCATGTTACTAAGAACACACGCAGATGACATTTTGTACATGCGCAGAATTAGTGTTGTTTTCGACTTCCCATGTAATAAAGGCAGTTTGTACATGTATCTGATGTGATAGTGTTATATAAATTAGTGGTTTACAAAAACAGGTAAGAGTTCAGGTAAACGAATAATAAAGAGTAAAATATTATAAAATTATGAACTTTAAACTAGGTAATTTGTTTCGATATTTATACTTCACTAATTTATAGAGCTTAAGAGTTTGTTTGTTTGGTTGAACGCGCTAATCTTAGGAACTACTGGACGGGCTTGAAAAAATATTTTTGCGTTGGATAGCCCATTTATCAAGGAAGGTTATAGGCTATATGACATCACGCTACTAACCTGGAGATCGGAGCAGTGATCATAAATGTCGACAAATCGGGAATATTTTTATGCATTATTGTGATTTTTTCTAGCGACAGGATTAAATAGGTGCGCGGGAGTTCGAAGTATGTGACAGGCGAAGCCGTGGGGGTCATTTATTAATAAACAAGCTAAGAACTCCTTGTCTTCTAGTGGCTCCATATTGGTTTACGTGAAAAACTCGTTTTAATAGATAGAGAACATTATTTAAATCAAGTTTAATCTTGAAATAATTGTTATGAAGATACCGATCTTCATAACAATTATTTTATGTACTCCTATTTTGCTGATGTAGTAGGTATAAACATTCAATCAGTACACTTTTTATTATTCCACTGAGATGGCAAACAGGCACGTGATGGAAAGTGGTTACCGTAGCCTATGGACGTTTGCAACACTAGAGGTTCAGCACTCGCGCTGTCGACCCTGTAAAAATCTTCTAACACCCCTTTTGGAGAATCCCATTCTACACACATACCCATACATACAATACTAAATTTATATAAAAAAATACTTCCGTTTGGACTGATATAAATATCAGTTACAGTGTTAATTTTATAAAGCCAAAAGTTTGTTACTGAAGGTACTGTGGAAAACGGGGTCGGAAAACTTAAAATATAATAACTAATTAATTCAGGCGTTACTTGGCGGAAATTTCCATTTTAACACTATAATTATCTGACAAACAGTCTTTATAATGCCTCGTATGTAGGCGAAACATGTGTCGACATCATAAGACAATTTAAAAAGTGGTTTTTGCTATTATATTGCTAAAATACAATTTAAAATAGAATAATAATAGTTTCAATATATAATAGTTAATTTAAGTCCCACAAAAGCTCAAATCATCTCTCCGCCATTCATCTAAAAGGAAATTGTTATTTTTCTACAGATGGTCTAAAATTAAAAAAAAAAGAATAAAATTATGTGTGGTGGGATCCTAGACACGCCCCGGTCCTCAGAGCCAATCCTTATTCTGAAGTTACGGATCCAATTTGCCGACTTCCCTTACCTAGATTATTCTATCGACTAACTAGACGGCTCTTCACCTTGGAGACCTGCTGCGGATATGGGTACGAACCGGCACGTCATCTCCACGCACATCCCTCACCTGAATTTTCAAGGTACGCAGAGAGTATCCGGACACCGTCGCAAATGCGGTGCTCTTCGCGTTTCGAACCATATCTCCCTTCTATAGGATTTCATGGAACTCGAAAGCTCAGGCAGAAAAGAAAACTCTTCCCGGACCTCTCGGCGGCGTCTTAAGGCCACTTTGGGTTACCACCTCGAACACTCGCTGTAAAATCGAGGGAACGATTATTGAAACGGTTCCGCTGCCGGGTTCCAGAATAGGAACCGGATGCCCTTTCGCTCAAAGGGCGTTATTTATCCTTTCCATACAGACACTGTATCAAAACACTGTAAAAATAGAAAAAAATACGCCACATCGACATAAGATTTCTCTTTGAGCTTAGGATCGACTGACTCGCGAGAAACTACTGTTCACGCGAAACCCTTCTCCACATCAGTCCTTCAGGGCCTCGCTGGAGTATTTGCTACTACCACCATGGTCTGCACCGACGGAGGCTCCAAGCGGGCTCATGCCCAGACCCTTCTGCGCTCTCCGCCGCGCACGTCCTACTCGTTACGGCTTAATGACGTCACGAAGAACATCGGACTATTATAAATTCCTTAAGATGTAACCAGGAACTTAGGGGGCTAAGTGACCTCACCAGCTAGTGGTGCACCTGGTGACTAACGGACGAGGCAATGATGCAGAGCTCTTACAGGTTTGGCAGGTCAGGCAGCAGTTACTCCTAACAATGCCGAAAAGCCAAAGTTAAACAATAACTGCTCCTAGTAACCAAATAAAAGTGGACCACAGATTCGAAATCCAGATAGGGCTTGGAAGCAATTGGGAATACACTAGGATGAAGAGATTCCTTAAGATGCTAAGCTTATATACAGACTAGCTGTGTGTGACATACTTCAAACTCCGTGGCATCCATTTAATCCCGTCATTTATTAATTTCACAATAATGTATGAACATTTTTCAAATTAGTTAATTTCTTTTCAGCTCTCCGCTCAGCCCGGTCGAATTATGGTTACACAAAATTATTCTTTTTTAAACTTTCGCTATTGTCACTCATATTTATTATTATTACAAGATATTTCGGGTCTTATTCGCGACGTATATTATTAGGTACAAAGCCAACCTTATATATATAATATTACCTACTTCTCGACGTTTCGACCTGGTTACACCAGCCGTGGTCAGGGGTTGACGGTATGTATAAGGTAGGCTTTGTACCTAATAATATATGTCGCGAATAAGACCCGGAATATCATAAATATACACAAAATTAATTTCTTTGCAAATTATTTTGATTTTGCTATATCTCTTAAGACATTCATTTAATTTGCAAGGTATTGAGGGCTTTCCCCTCTGGGGTTGGGAGGTCTGAGGGCGTCGCTCCCATAAAAGCCACCCGTCGAATTCATGGATAGGAATAAAAGGAATAGGGATAGGGTGCCGCCACAAAACGACGCGCGGGAGCCCCGCCCGACTCCTGTGGCAAGTGGGCTAGGGCTGCCGTGTGTCGGGCCAGCACGGCTAAAGAAGTTAGCCCCAACCCGTATCCGCTTCGCATCTTGGAACATTGGCACGCTGACTGGGCGTGCGGTAGAGTTGGCCGAAGTACTCTACAGGCGGAGGGTGGACGTGGCGTTCCTGCAGGAGACTCGGTGGAAGGGCAACAGAGCCCGGCCTCTGCAGAAAGGCTAGCTGTATCACGGGTGCGCCTGGTGGGGAGAACGGGGTGGCCGTGGTGCTCTCCGAGGGGCTGCAGAGCGGCATCTTTGAGGTGAAACGCTGTAGCGACCGGCTTATGATCGTGAGGGTGCTTATCGATGGGATTAATACCCACCTGATAAGTGCCTACGCGCCAGAGGCCGGTTGTAGCGACGCCGATAATATGTCGTTTCGGGGCCAACTCGAGGGAGTGCTTTGGAGCATTCCGTTGTCACAGGGAATCGTTTTGGGCGGCGACCTAAACGGTCATATGGGTGAGAGGTGTGAGTAGTTTGAGCGTGTTCATGGTGGTTTTGGATACGGCACCCGCAACGCTGAAGGAGAAACTATCCTCAGAACGTGTGTGGCTGCCGATCTGGCCATTGTGAACACGTATTTCAAAAAGAAATCCGAACATCTCATCACCTACAAGGGCGGGAGGCATACAACTCAGATCGATTTCCTACTCACTAGGCGACACAGCATCGGCAAGGTGGCTAACTGCAAGGTCATACCCGGTGAGAGTCTTACTGCACAACACCGTCTCCTTGTCGTGGACCTCTGCGTGAAGCCTAAAGGCAAAAGCATCGAGCGGTGCCAGCGCCGCATCAGATGGTGGCTCAGCTGTCAGTGACAGGTGCACCGACGAAGGCGAACCAGTTCAAGATTACTGGAACAAAGTTCAAGCGGCCATCCATGGAGCGGCGAAGGTGGTGCTCGCTGAGTCTAAGGGTGGACGCAAATGTGACAAGGAAACTTGGTGGTGGAACGACGCAGTCCAGAGGGAGACTAAGGAGAAGAAAGCCCTCTTGAAAAAGTGGCAAGCGACCGGATCTCCCGAAGACCGCGACGCATACAGGGCTGCCAAGCGCGCCACAAAGAGAGCTGTAGCCAGAGCCAGAGGAGCCACTTGCAACCTCTGTATGATAAGCTGGAATCGAATGAGCTGGCGCGCTCCAGGGTCAAAGCAGCACAGGATATATCCAAGTGTCGCTGTATCAAAGACCCTGAGGGTAACCTGTTAAGCGAAGACTTCGCGGTAAAGGAGAGATGGCGCTCGTACTTCCACGAGCTGCTTAATAAACAGCACAAAGAGATGCAGCCTCCGGACCTCCCTCCGAATCAGCGGGCAGATCCCAAACCAATGGAGACTGAGTATTATTACTCCAATCTTCAAAGGTAAGGGGTCAGTGCAGGAGTGCGGGAGCTACCGCGGTATAAAGGTGATGTCCCATTCCATGAAGATCTTCGAGAGGATTATAGACTCTCGGATAAGGCAGGAGTGTACTCTCTCGGAGTGTCATATGGGTTTTGCCCTGGTCCTGGGACCACGGACCCTGTTTTTGCCCTGAGGGTTGTCGCAGAGAAATACAGGTCGAAGAACACGCCTCTGCACTTGTTTCTAGACATGCAGAAGGCCTTCGACTGTGTTCCTCGTGCGATGATCTGGTGGGCACTGCGGTCCAAAGGGGTTCCACAGGTCTATATTGACACTATCCGAGTACATGCGGGACATGTACTGTGACTCCGATTCAATGGTTCGGAATGCTGTTGGCGACACGAAACCCTTCCCCATCACCGTCGGGGTACACCAGGGTTCGGTCCTTAGTCCGCTTCTGTTCAGTGTAATATTAGACGAATTGTCGGACAGCATCAAAAACTCTCATGAGCAGCCTCCATGGTTGCTCATGTATGCTGACGATATTGCGCTGGCAGACGCGGTCAGGGGCAGATTGGTGCGACGTGTAAAGGCGTGGAAGGAGACTCTTGAGAACGGCGGTCTGAAACTAAATGTGGCGAAGACCGAGTACATGGCACTAAACTCGACAGATCCCACATCCGTCCGCATAGGCGATGATTTGGTCGAGCGCACGGACCAGGTTAAATACCTGGGATCTGTTTTTCACACGTCCAGTGACATCGATTGCGATGTCAAGTCACGCATTGCTGCCGCGTGGGCCAAATGGCGGGAGATGACCAGTGTCATTTGTGACCCTAAAATGCCGATCCGGTTGAAGGGACAGGTCTACAAAACCATTATTAGACCTGTATTTTTACATGGCAGTGAGACGTGGCCGATATTGGAGCGACACAAGCAGGAGCTGCGTGTCACGGAAATGAAGATGCTGCGGTGGATGTGTGACATTGCAGACAAGTTGCAAGAGTGTCGCATTCGTTGGTATGGTCACGTCTTGCGGCAACCGCCGGGCTACGTAGGTAACAAATGTTTGGCCATGTCAGCCCCGCTGGATCCCGGTAAGAGGGGAAGACCGATGAAGTGCTGGCTTGACGTCGTAAGGGATGACATGCGTGCCAATGGTCTCACTACAGCGGATGCCGACGACCGTGCAAAGTGGAGGAGAAAATGTAGGAAAGCGGACCCCGGGTGTCGCGAGACGCAACTGGGCAGACGCTCGGATGATGATGATGGTATAGAGGGACAAAATAATGTATGAAAAATGATAAGGATTAGTAATGCATTTGTGTAAATAGCTACAATTGCTGGTGTTTAAAAGTATTAAAATAGATATAGTATGTTATCCTTAAGAGATATACATATTCGTCGCAGACTTTTTTGTAGACCTATATTAGATACAGAATTCCACCATACATTATTTTGTTATATGTCAAAGGGTTTAGGCAGCGTTTTCGTTGAAAGCTCCCAAACTATATTATTGTTCGGACACCCCCAACAAATATCGTTATAATTTAGTCAATGTTTACAAAAACATAACAAATTATACATAAAAACTTTCCTTATTGATCGCTCTATCTATTAAAAAATCTGCATCGAAATTCGTAGTTTGTTAGTTGCGTAGTTTTAAAGATCTAAGCATATCATCGGGAAGCGACTTTCTTTTATAATATGCAGTGAAGAGCATAAAACTATTTGGTTATTATAAAATGCATTAGTTCAAACTCATAAATTAAATAAATTATGGTTTAAAGTAGAGATATGGGTGACCGACAGTCGCCATAGTGCAATGGATCACTAATACTACGTAGTATATACAAACAAGTGGCCAGAATTTATTACAGTTACGGTCTAAAGGGTATCAAGGTTAACAAATTCTACATGCTCAATTACTTCATCAAGGTCTGGGACAACAATGTTATTGATCCATTCTTATACGAGAATAAACTTTAGGATGACGTAATCTAATGTTTACGTACAACAAAATTATAGCAGCGACAGTGTATGGTTGGTAGTTTTATGACAAGAGGATAAAGTTTCTATTTCTTCCTCTCATTTATATTTGCATCTACGCAAGAAAGGTAGGCGACAATGTCAGCTTTTTTAAATTCGATAAATGCTAACATGGCGTTGTACATAATTATAATATCGTTGTCACGATCTCGTCCATCGGTCAATAAGTGCACCACTTACAGTTTAAGCTAGCTAGAACCTTGGAAAAAATGTATTTTCTCAAACATGCATAGAAATACTGTCAATATTTCGAAAAAAGAATACGACAATGACGGACAAATAAAATGAGATTCATGGCTGGAGCGTTTTTTGAATTTGGAACATTACAACGCTAAAGCAATGTTGCATGAAACGGCGTACTGGTGTTATTAGTAACTTTTTGGATTGGATTTCTTTTATCATTCTTCTTTAGCGGACGCTTACTGTGGGACATTTACTGTGGTACTTTTTTTTTTACACACCGCCGTCTTGCCCAAAGTAAGCCAATATAATCTCGTGTTATGGGATCTAGACGATTGTAGGTATATTATTTTCTACAATAAGTGCATTTATATTGTTTTATGTGTGGGAGTGTTGGATTCTGGGACATATAAGTTGTGTCAACGTGCTATAAATAAATATACTGGGACACTTTTTGACACAGCACGATCTAGCACAAACTGCTTAGTTTGGGCTAAAGTTTGTGCTATGGCTATAAGTTTGTGCTATGGGATCTAGACAACTGATAAAGAAACTTAAATATTTTTAAATACATACATATATTATGCATAGGAAACACCCAAACTCCGAAACAAACATTTATAAATCTCACAAAATAATGTTCTAATCCGGGAATCGAACCCTGGAGCTCAGGGCGGCAGTCACATATACATATATTTTTTAGATTTTCAGTTACAGGCGTCCAAGACCTGTAAATAGTCTTAGACCGCGTAATAGCCTTTTTCACAAAGCTTTTTTATCTAGAACTGCTGTGATGATGCGTGCTTACACTCAATATGTGCTTCTCTTAAAGACAGTATCTGAAATTAGTATTATTATTGTTCCAGAAAATGATACTCCTACTCATATGGGTTGCGATACTGATTGCAGTGGTAGTGGCCTATCTCCGTCAGTTATACTCCAGGTTCAGCAAGTACGGTGTTAAATTCTTCACCCCATTGCCAATATTTGGCAACACTGCTCGCATTCTGTTCCGAATAGACCATGTAGTGGATGACGTACTCAAGTTGTACCATAATTTCCCGAATGAGAGGTAAGTTAGAACAAAAATACAATACTACTATTCTATGAAACCGACAATAGCATCGTATTCTTTATGTGATTTTAATTTGGACTCTTAGGTCGGTTTTATAGCAGCAGCAACTATGGTTTTGTAGTTGTTTTGATGTTATTCGTCTCAGTTTTATTCTAGTCACTGTTTATTCACAGTTCTATTGGGACAGTTTTATTTTAAATCTATGAATGCAGTTTTAATTTTAAGAAGTATACTATCGCGATCCACGATGACTGGCGATCTGTCCTCTCTGACTACCCCGTCAGGGACACAGCGTAAAGATGGTTTCAGTTTTAAATTTTCACCAAAATTGGTGACATGAGACTACAGATTTTTCTGTCTTATAGTTTGAGAATTGCCCATACTGACCGCTTTAAATGGCCCGTTTTCACTCAGTTCTATGGCACCTTATAGCTGTGAACAAATTGAAATATTTTTGATGAATGTGCCATTGTATTTCAATTATCTTAGTCAGTATCTTATTTCATTGTCTTAGTGCAAACATAAAAGAAAATTCATTTTAAAAAAATAATAATATAATAAAATAATAAAATTAATTTTATTCTTCAGATTTGTGGGACGATTTGAGTTTACCAATGAGTTGGTGGTAATCCGTGACCTCGAGCTGGTGAAGCAAATTACCGTCAAAGACTTCGACTATTTCCTCGACCATCGCTCCGTCTTCAAAGAAAGCGACTCGTTCTTCTCCAGAAATCTGTTCTCTCTACACGGTAATATTGGGAAGAATCCTGTAAACATCTATTTTGGTTTTATCTATGTTGATTTTACGAGATAATAGTAAATGTACAATTCCGCGTAAGATATCTGATTAGTGGCACATGACCACCTTAGTATTTATTGGTAGATAACAATGGGCTATGACTTTGAAGATTAGTTATCAAAATAAACCCAAAACACGAACAGCGACAATTTTTTATTTATTTTTAGTTTTTTTTATTAAACACAATACAGATTTCAACTATTACAATGCACAACGTTAAATCAGTGTAGATCTAAATCGTAATCCAAACATTAGTGTTCTTTGAGATCTTCGTTATAAACCCTTACATAAACAAAAAAAATGTGTGGCACTCGGGGACTGCCGCGGTAAAGCTATTGCATAGCATTTTTTATCAACTTATGCAATTATTATTATTAATTTATACTGTCATCATCATCATCCGAGCGTCTGTCCCAGTTGCGTCTCGCGACGCCCGGGGTCCGCTTTCCTACATTTTCTCCTCCACTTCGCACGGTCTTCGGCATCCCCTGTAGTGAGACCATTGGCACGCATGTAATCCCTTACGACGTCAAGCCAGCACTTCTTGGGTCTTCCCCTCTTACCGGGACCCGGCGGGGCTGACATGGCCAGACATTTGTTACCTACGTAGCCCGGCGGTTGCCGCAAGACGTGACCATACCAACGAAGGCGACACTCTTGCAACTTGTCTGCAATGTCACGGACGTGAAGGCTGCCGCGGATGCGAGAGTTTCTCACGCGGTCCATCCGCGTGACCCCACACATCCACCGCAGCATCTTCATTTCCGTGACACGCAGCTCCTGCTTGTGTCGCTCCAATATCGGCCACGTCTCATTGCCATGTAGAAGGACAGGTCTAATAATGGTTTTGTAGAACTGTCCCTTCAACCGGATCGGCATTTTAGGGTCACAAATGACACCGGTCGTCTCCCGCCATTTGGCCCACGCGGCAGCAATGCGTGACTTGACATCGCAATCGATGTCACTGGACGTGTGAAAAACAGATCCCAGGTATTTAACCTGGTCCGTGCGCTCGACCAAATCACCGCCTATGCGGACGGATGTGGGATCTGTCGAGTTTAGTGCCAAGTACTCGGTCTTCGCCACATTTATTTTCAGACCGCCGTTCTCAAGCGTCTCCTTCCACGCCTTTACACGTCGCACCAATCTGCCCCTGTCCGCGTCTGCCAGCGCAATATCGTCAGCATACATGAGCAACCATGGAGGCTGCTCATGTGGGTTTCTGATGCTGTCCGACAATTCGTCTAATATTACACTGAACAGAAGCGGACTAAGGACCGAACCCTGGTGTACCTCGACGGTGATGGGGAAGGGTTTCGTGTCGCCAACAGCAGTCCGAACCATTGAATCGGAGTCACAGTACATGTCCCGGATAGTGTCAATATAGACCTCTGGAACCCCTTTGGACCGCAGTGCCCACCAGATCACCGCACGAGGAACACAGTCGAAGGCCTTCTGCATGTCTAGAAACAAACAGTGCAGAGGCGTGTTCTTCGACCTGTATTTCTCTGCGACAACCCTCAGGGCAAAAACAGGGTCCGTGGTCCCATAACCAGGGCGAAACCCATATTGACACTCCGAGAGAGTGCACTCCTGCCGGATCCGAGAGTCTATAATCCTCTCGAAGATCTTCATGGTGTGGGACATCACCTTAATACCGCGGTAGCTCCCGCACTCCTGCACTGACCCCTTACCTTTGAAGACTGGAGTAATAATACTCAGTCTCCATTGGTTCGGGATCTGCCCGCTGAGGAGTATGCGGTTAAAAAGGTTTACTAAGATGCCCACACCGCGAGGAACCATCGCCTTCCAGGCTTCGATGGGGACTCCATCGGGTCCGACAGCTTTCCGATTCTTCATGCGGCGAAGCGCAGTCAGTACTTCTCCAGGCGTTACCGGTGGCACTAGTCCCTGATTCGGAGGGAGGTCCGGAGGCTGTATAATTTATACTGTACCTATTATTAATAGGAATAGAAGCGCTCGTGGCCTAGCGGTCTCAGTGTTCTGTAAACGATCACTGAGTTACGCAACTTTCACTATGGCTGGTCCTCGGATGGGTGACCACTTTGTGGCATTTACATTTGCGAGCGTTTCCGTGCTTCGGAAGGCACGTTAAGCCGTTGGTCCCGGTTGCCAGTAAAATGGCAGTCGTTAAGCCTGGTTGAAGGCCATATGGGCGGCTTGAAAACTTCAGCAGCAGGTAGCCACAACTTGCGTCTGTCTATTTCAACACGGCAATGGGCTCACCACCTATTACGTGGGACAGGAATCCACACGGTGAAAAGTGGGCATATAATATGCCTCTGCCACCCCTTCGGGGATAAGGCGTGATGGATATTTATTTATTTATTTTATTATTAATAGGTAGGTATATATATAATGTTAATATATAATATAATTAATATTATTTATACAGCTCGTCTCGATCCGTGCGAGCTTCGTACAGTCGTACCATATACATACCAACACGTTAAGCGAAGGCTCGGCCGATCTCGGTGAAGCTCGTGTGAGCTTGGGTGTTAGGTTATTTTCGTTACGGAATTTCTTGATTCGGTCGCCGCGCTCAAAGCCCGCGATAAAAGCTATGCAATAGCTTAAAAACGAAAACAATTTGGCAATATGGCAACACTGCCTTAGGGATTCACGTGTTATTTAACTACTGGGCGTGGATTAAAGGAGATTTGAGCTGTTCAATGTATGCTGCTATCTTAGGAGTAAATATATCAAGAGAAGCATAATTTTTAGCTAAACCATTATACTGTCGAGTCATCCTAACAATAGGGTTAAAGTATGATATGTTATTTTTGTGTATATGTAGTGCAAAAAGACTCGTCTGATTTGATATTCGCGCGCTGTATCTTGTGTTAAAAATCAAAACGATCCCTTTGTAACATCCATCTTGATAAACCTACTCACGGTCGAACCATCCAGACTCTCTGCAAATGTCTTTTGTGTGATTGATGTGCTGTTGGAACATTCCATACTATTTGTATAATTGTCATTGCCACCTTCCTTAGCATTATAACGAAGTAATGATATGTATAAGCATCAGCTTACGTTAGAATAAAATGGAAGCCTCAACAGCGCCTTGAAGGCTTTGCCTTATTGTATTTGCGCAGGATATTGACATGGCCGAATTACGAAAATGGAAAAGATGCAATTAAGTCAAAAAATTTTGAAATATTATTTATTGTTGAAATTATATAACAGGTCAAGAGTGGAAAGACATGCGTTGCACTTTAAGTCCCGCGTTCACCAGTTCTAAAATACGTGCAATGGTTCCCTTTATGGTAGAGGTCGGAGACCAAATGATTTCTACGCTTAAGAAAAAGTTAAAGGAATCAAAAAGTAAGTACATCTTTCGTGAAATTCAACTAATCCACCTATCGTAAAATCCCGATTACTTTTGCATGTTGATAAATTTTTAAAGCAATTATTTTGCAAAATTTCTCATTTTTAATAAAGTGGAAAAAGACAATTCGATTCGATACTTTAAAGGTTAAATCCCTAACCTGTTACCTTTGTCTAACCAGGGCAATGTTCTAGCCACCTGAGCAAAGTCCATTGCTACAATGTTTAAAAATGGTTGTAACACTGTTCATTGGTATCGAGTTGTTCATTAGATCGATAGATGGCTCTGGTTAGTAGCTCTTAAAATGACGATTAAAATATGGAGGAGAATTTCAACTTGATTCGATACGGTTCTGGTAGCTCAGGTGGCTAGAACATTGCCCTGGTTAAGCAAAGGTCACAGGTTCAATCCCTGTCTCGAATCGAATTGTCTTTTTCCACTTTATTAAAAAAATATTTTTGCTTGATCAGATTTTTGTAATTGATCGAATATTTCATTCCTGTTGGATTGTCCAATGAGAACCAACACTTCTTATAAACTCTCTCATCCATGTGTCTCGTTCACCATATACCACGTTTATGTGTAACCTAAAGCGTTAAAACAGTTTTAAAAACTCACTTATCATTAGAACGATTGACGAAGAATATATATTGTGCGAAAGTAGAGGGTAGAAGGAGTCAGGGTAGGCCGAGACTTACATATGAAGACCACGTGAGCCGATTGCTAAAAAAACGGAAGAGTCAAAAGTACTCGGATACCCAGAAGTGAATGTATGAAGCGATTGATGAAAATGCAAGAAGCGAAAGAAGAATGCAGCGATCGTGAAGACTGAAGATCTGTCCTCTCTGACTAACCCGTCAGGGATACAGCGTGAAGATAGTTAGTTACTTTTCATTAGACTTGTACGCCTGCCTCCTCATAAAGTTACGCCCGCAAAGCCCGCCGGGTGTATTAGTTTTTACATTAATTCACTTTGTAATTGCAGCTGATTTTATAAATGTAGAGTGCCAAGATTTGACCACCCGCTACGCTAATGACGTCATAGCCTCATGCGCCTTCGGTCTAAAGGTGGACTCTCATAGGGACCCTGATAACAAATTCTATGCAATGGGCAAGTTGATGTCAACATTTGGGTTCCGGCAAATGATTATGATTTTCACTATGCTCAACTTACCTAAAGTTGCTAAGGTAAAATATTTAACTAATTAAGTGCATATATTTTTTAAAAAGATAGCCAGTCGTAAGCTAAAGTCGTGGCGCTGTTAAGGATAAAATGCTTGTTTTTTTTTATACCACTGGAGTGGCAGACAAGCATTAAGGCAAGTGCAACTGCCGCGCTTAAGGTCCCGGGTTACAACAAATATTTGTATGATCCACAAATGTTTGTTTCGGAGTTTAGAAGTTTCCTATGTATATTATGTATGTATTTAGAAATATATACTTGTAAGCATGTTTATCAGTTGTCTAGATCCCATACCACAAGCTTATACATATTACCTTACTTTGGGCTAGATGACGCTGTGTAAATAAAATGTATCAAAACTAATTAGACGTTAAAGTAGGAACATATCTACTGAGTGTTTATTGCTTTCAGTTTTTGAAATGGGACTTCCCACCTGAGCAATCAAAGAATTTCTTCACTAGTTTAGTAGCAAAAACGATGAAAGAACGCGAGGAGGGAGAAATAATTAGACCAGATATGATACACTTGCTAATGGAGGTTAAAAAAGGTACATTTGAACTAGAATTGGAATAATCTCTATCACTCTTAAAATGTAGTTAATTAATTAATAATATAAAAAGTAGGCAAGAAAGACCAAATACTACTCATATACCTTTTGAACCCCTCTTTTAGGTTTACCATCATCGACAGGTGATCTTGGATCTATACGGAGTTGTTGAAGACACGTGATCTGATATTATTATTTTTAGGAAAATGTCACAAGATAAAGGAGGTAGTTTTAAAATTGCCTCATTAATATATTTCAAGGTCGCAGATTTAGTAGTTTACAAATTATAAGCATCACAACTCAGATTCTAATTGAATAGCTCATCTTAAACTGATGTTTCATTTTCACTTCAAAACAGAGGAGGTTATATGTTCGACTGTATGTATTTTTTGGGTATGTTCGCCGATTTTTCCACTACTGTGGACCGGCTCTCAAAATTTATTGTTTTATTTGAAGTAATATAAAGAATAAGAGATGGTCCTAAGGGCACCCAGTTTGAATCTGATGATGGAAATATAAGGATATCGAAGATAACCCTCAAATATAACCTTAGGTAAAATAATTTATAAAACAGTATTAAAGTCGTCATAGAAATTTATCGGCTACAAAATTTTATATCATTGAGATTCACTTTGAACAACCCTGGGTGAAGTACCCATTTTTTGGAGCCTGAAGTATTGAATGTTAGGGCCGGAAACTTAAGCGCCTTAGTCGATTGTCTTCCTAGCTGTGAAATATTTTGTTCTAAATCTCTAAATGTCGACTTTACATCGACGACGGGAGACGTCTATTTTGAGGAAACTAAATAAAATAATGTTTTACAATAAAATGTCTAGTACTTGCATTCACCAAATAATCGGAATATCCAAAATTTTCAGGGAAGCTGTCTGATGAAACTAGTAAAAGTGACGAAACGGGAGCTGGCTTTGCAACAGTTAAAGAATCTGATGTCGGAATTAGAGAGGTTAAAAGAGGTAGGTGATTAATAGACTATGATTTTCTGATTTGAATGAGTGAAGAGATTAAGCATCTGTGACACTGAGCAGTCAAAAATGTTTAAAACCATTTTCAAAAATGAATGGGCAATGGGCTCACCAACTGTTACGTGGGACAAAAATGCATACGGTGAAATGTGAGCGTATAGTATGCCTCTGCTTACTTCTTCTGGGATAAAGGCGTGACAATATGTATGTACGTAAAAAAATAAACTTATTTATTGAACTTTAATGTAACATATTATCCATTTTTAAACACGAGTACTTAGTCGAGATTTTGTTGCTATTCGGTGCTCATAAAGTTAGTGTATGATGGGGCAATGATTTACTACTAATTAAAAGTGGTTGTTTCTTTACATTTTCAGTTTGGAGTGATCTTGACCTAACTGCTCAAGCAATGCTATTTTTTGTCGCTGGCTTTGAGACAGTGTCAACTGGCATGTGTTTATTGTTGTATGAACTTGCTATCAATCCTGATATCCAGAACAGGCTAGCAAACGAGATTAGAGAGCATGATATTAAAAATGGCGGGAAGTTTGACTTTAACTCCATACAAGATATGACATATCTTGACATGGTGATTTCAGGTAGATTATTTTATAATTTGTTAGTTGTTTGACATTTTATTCTATGCTTAATACAAAATATTAGGTTATAAATTCTAAGAACTAACAGCCGAATATGCTTGTTTCAATATAAGACTCTCTAGGTTAGGCCAAAATTTTAAATTGGGCGGAAATTACACTGCACCGATTTGCACAGCTACACACCGTCCAATGAACGTTGAATTTTCGCCATTGTACCTATTGCAACTACAGATAAAACTAGAAATTTGGCTACCTACTCAGTAAGGTCCATAAAAGTACAGTAGTGAAGTGTATGATTAATCATACACTTCACTACTGTACTTGTATTTCAACAAAAATAACTAACATGTTTTTTACCTATTATGTTTTGTCCCAATGATATCTTAAGTAAACCATGTTAAACTAATAAATTTTGTGCTTTTTAGAACTTCTTAGATTATGGCCCGTTGTCGCTATCTTGGATAGGGAGTGCGTAAAGGACTATAATTTGGGTAAACCAAACAAAAATGCGAATGAAGATTTCATAGTAAGTTCATTTATTTATTACTTATAAATAATTGTATTAATTACCGAATTTGTAAGATCATTTTCAACTAATACGAGTACCCAAAATTAAATAAAACCAAATCATTTTTACCGAATGCGTAACGAAATGTGTTAAAAGAAAGTTTCAGCATTAAGCTGGAAAAAAATTCAACAGCGTGTAACGCGTGTACTCCGTTGGTTTGGACATATCCAACAAATGATCAGTCAACAATCCTCAAGGAACAATTGTAGAAGAATATAAATTGTGCGAATGTAGAGGGTAGAAGGAGTCAGGATAGACCGAGACTTACGAAGACGACATAAGCAGATTGCTCAAAAACGGAAATTTCAAAAATACTTAGATACCCAGACGCACATGTTTTTCCCATATACATAACAATGCATATTTTGTGTTTTTTGGGTTCTTGATGACTCTTGCAATGATACCACCCAGTTGGTTGCTACTCATTTATTTGCGATAGGCTTATTATGTACTTATTAACTTAGACACTATATTAAGACGACTCGACTCGAAGACAACCATCTTGCACCGGGTATGCCAACATAGTAAAGGTGTCCCCACACAAGTGTCCTAAAGCTGCGCCTACACTTAAGACTAGTATACCACAGCATATTTTACAGGTCGTGATTTACAGATAGAGATTTTTTTATATTATAGACAAATGAAGGTTGGGTAAACGTAGTTAAACAGTACTATCACTTATTTTAAAGATCAATTTTCAATTTCTTAGATACGCAAAGGGACAGGCGTTTCTATTCCAGTATATGCCTTCCACCGCGACCCCGCAATCTTTCCAGATCCGATTAAGTTTGACCCTGAGCGCTTCTCTGAGGAGAACAGGCATAAGCTTCATCCATTTGCTTACATGCCATTTGGGGTTGGACCTAGAAATTGTATAGGTAAGTTGGTAAAATACTAACTCGTTCAGAACATAACGTACAAATCGCAAAAACAATAACAGTGTTAAAAAGAAATAAGTCGTGTAAATACTTGATCCAGTGTAAAAATACAATGACCTCATCTTAGGCTTTAGGCATAAAAATCCCGCTGGAGAATTCACTAAAGCTGTAGTAGTAGTGGCTTGACACAGATTTTCCATATTGTGTAAAGTTTGTCTTGTAACTCAAATGAAAAATTGTGATATATGCAGCTTGATGTCATTACTATGTAACAGTTCGTCATTTTAAAGAAAATCTGCATCTGTTTTCTTTATGTAAGATTATTTATAACTATTCGTATAATACCACATCTACTTTAAGTGTCATATATGCGAGAAGTCTAATCGCAGCTTCAATAATATTATTCTGTCTAATTTAGTATTAGGTACCTAATACAATTTTACGGAATCAGTTTGCCCCTTTTAAGTGTAGTAATATTGCCAAAATGTGTTAACAGGTTCCCGATTTGCCCTCTGCGAGATAAAAGTAATTACATATCAGGTTCTGCTCCATATGGAAGTGTCCCCATCAGAGACCACATGCATCCCAGCGCAGCTGTCAGCGGAGTCATTTCACATCAGACTAAAAGGTGGCTTCAAGTTTAGATTTAAACTTAGGGCTTAAAAATTGGCAGTAACTCTTTAAAAAAAATATTTTATTTATAAAAAATATTTATGATCACAATTAGTATTTTAATTGAATTTGTATTGCGAATTTTTTTTGAAGTTATATTTTTTTTGGCGCGTTAGGGATGAATTATGAGAGTATTTTTTTACGATACGCACGCAGACCGTCAGGAAAAACCGACACCCTGAAGTTAACTGATAAGTGTTTACATGACAACTTATCATTCAAAGTGGTTTTAAAACACACCGAAGTTAGCTCTAGCCAACATTTAGTTTTTTCTACAAACGTAGGATATGGAAGCGCTCGTGGCGCCGCGGTCTCAGTGTTCTGTAAACGATCACTGAGTTACTTTTCTATGGCTGGTCCTAGGATGGGTGACCACTTTGTGGCATTTACGTTTGCGAGCGTTTCCGTGATTTGGAAGGCACGTTAAGCCGTTAGTCCCGGTTGCCAGCAAAATGGCAGTCGTTAAGCCTGGCTATGGGCGGCTTGAAAATTTTAATAGCAAGTAGCCACAACCTGCGTCTGTCTATTTCAACACGGCAATGAGCTCACCACCTATTACGTGGGACAGGAATACAAATGGTGAAAAGTGGACATATAATATGCCTCTGCCCCTTCGGGGATAAGGCGTGATGGATAAATAAAATAGGATATGGCGAAATATATATTTTTTATAAAGATTTTTATCTAGTTACGCCAAAGAAGTATAAATTTCTAACGCATGTACATAAGTACAAACACAATTTTTATTGTATTTTCTTTATTTATAAATCTACTTGTATTCTTACTTTAGAAAATTACTGAATAAATATTTGAAAATACACTTGCTAATTTATTAAACCTACAATTTCATCAGCTATGCACATTTTGTTCTGAAAAGTAACGTAAAAAAAAAGAAGCACTGGATTATTGTAGGAATCATATTTAAGGATCTTTTTAGGTATTTCTACGCCTACATCTTACACACATAGCGACGAGAGTAAGTATTAGCCTCACTACCGAGGATCTGAAGATCGTGCGATGTGAAGGGTGAAGAGTAGTAAAGTGAACACCGGGCTCCAAAGTGAGTGACTTCGGACGCGAACGGGACTAATGCTTGGATGACAGTGACTTTAGCATCACTCATTGTACAGTTAATATTTGTGACTATACGAATAGAAGAAGCCTCAAAAACACTTCATACTGCAACTAATTGCCCTCAACAATTAAAAAGAAAAAAAATGCGGTCGGGGTCCCCTGTCAAGAATGAACCTCTTTACGTTTTAAAAAAAATACATTCTGCAAAAATAAATAAGTCAAGAGAATACTCAGTAAAATATACTCCATTAAAAATAAACACAAATAGAATCTCTCAGGCGGGGAATCAAACCCATGTATCCCGCGTGACAGACAGGGACAGTGACCGCTACCAAAGACTTAATAATAGGACAAGAAATAGTGAATATGTCTCTACACATAATAAAAAAAAATCTAATTTGCTTGTAGTGGGCTCAATATAGTCACATATACACACAGCATACGGCATTTCATTACGTGACAATTTCTACAAAATCGCACTACCCATAAGCCACGTCAAGGAACTTAGTTTCCAAACAAAAATGGAAGCAATATTAAAGAAACACTCAAATCTTGCCCGGTCAAAGACCAGAGGCACTCTGATAGTGTAATCTGTTTCAGTTGTTTGTGAGTCATCATTACTATTTATAAAATAAAATAATTATCATCAGAACGAGGAGCGCGCTCGCGCGTGTATTAGCGGTGACTGTGTAGTGTGGTTTCTTAAAAATATTGAAATTTGTTGTACAAGGTTTCTGTGCAGGTTAGTATAAACATAACGTTATTTAAGGGTATGATTGACGAATCGAATTACCAAATAGTCAATTTTGTGTTATATATTTGATCAGTCTTCATTACGTGGTCCATTGGCATTTTAATTTTGAAACCACTACGGCTGATTACGTCAGATACTTTGCTGTCAATAAGCAGATATACGAAATAGCTGGTGAGTTTGGAATACATTTTGAAAATCTTGATATGCATTTTAATAAATTCAATATACATTAATGCTTACATTACGAGTACTAGTTAAAATGTTGTTATTAAATTCATATCTTTGAAATATTAAAGACCATGAGTAACAAAGGTTACAATGACGAGGGAATGCATCTGAATGCGGGTTCGATTCCCACTCAGGATAAAACTTTGTGTGATGAGCACGATGGTTTATTCTGTGGCTGGGTGTTATTTATCTATAATATGTATGTATTTAGAAATATATAAGTATGTTTATCAGTTATCTAGATCCCATAACACAAGCTAAAATTAGCTTACTTTGGGCTAGATGACGCTGTGTGAAAAGTGTCCTACAATATTTTTTTTTAATGGTGCAAATCAACAAAGATGTGTCTGTTTACCTGTATATCTTATAATAATACGGTTATTTTAGATAATGATATTAATATGTACATGGATTGCGGTATTGGTTGGAGTGTTGCTGATTTACCTGCGTCAGATCTACGCAACATTTGGCAATAATGACGTCAAACACAACACACCGGTCCTGCTTCTCGGCAACATGGCGAAGGTCTTGATGCGTAGAGATCACGTAGCATTTGATATTTTGAATTTGTATAATAACTTTCCGGAAGAAAGGTAAGACATTCAAACAGGTATTTTATATCACACACTAGATGGTCAAAACTATCGAAAAGATAGACATTTTGGTTGGGAATAAGTAATAGTCAGTAGGTACTGTACTTATAAATTAATAAATAGCTTTAAATAATAGTGCTAGATAGCTTATAAATTAATAAAGTGGTTGTCTTGGTACGAAGAACTCGGTGTTCTGTAAACGGTCACCACGTTAAGGAACTTTCCCTATGGCTGGTTATCTCGTGAGGGTAACCACTTTCTGGTTACATTTACGAGCATTTCCGTGCTTCGGCATGTACGTTAAACGGTTGATCCCGATTGGCTTGAAAATTTTTCACTAGCAGGTCGCCACAATTTTCACTTCCCCATATCCCTAAATTTATCGAGGACGTATATATAGATTAGTGTTATAAAATTTCTTATCTGATTCTAATTTCAATATAAAAGTAACCAAAACTAACCTGTTAATGTTGATTATTATGAGTAAGATGGGCAATTCTGGCGGGTTTCTGTTCTCTTTGCACTTCATTTTCATCTTTATCCAAATATTTGTGTAAATATTGTGTATATTACCTTACTATTGCCTAGCCTTGACTATATGTATGTAATGTTTATCATAACTGAGTTACAAAGTGGTCAGATTCATACGGTCATGGCAAACAAAATCTATTACACAGTTCCCCAGTACATCCGTGATCATGATCTTAAAATTTGAATCTGTGAACGCCATATTAAATAATACGTCGAATTTTCACCAATAAATATTGAAAACGCTGATATGAGTATTAGTATAAGATATACACTATCTCAAGATCCTCTATCAGCTTGATTAATATTGCAAACCGTAATAGGATTGGTATCGAAAACAGCCGGTCCTGCTATGTAGAGGGCACTGTAGGAAATAGAAAAGGAATTACATGATTTCTTTACCGTTGAAATTCTCCAGCAATCGCTAGCAAGACGTTAATGCGTTTGGTATAGTAGACCGTACACCTAAAAACCCATTGTAATATACATATTTTCTTCCTAAGCACTTTATTCCTCTGGTCAGCATTAGTAACAGTAGAAGATCATTGCCACTATTTTTTTCAATGCTGGCGGATGTAAATATGATTCAGACCCCGTCCAGTCAATCTTGAAAAGCTGTTCAGAAAACTGAGCTTACTAAAATACTTTAAAGTATTGCTGCTGCTAATATAAATCGGAACATCACTCATATCCAAAAATGATACTTATATAAACCTAAGGCAACAGCAAAATAAAGGAAATTATAAGCACTTAAAATAGGTAGTTTAAAATAGTTTTCACATACATTATTTTGTGTTGACAAAAGACTGACTTAACATCCGTAACATACACAGTGACATACTCAGGTTTTGCTAACGTAAAGCAACATTGGCACTAGCACTGCATTATAAATAGCGAGTCGTGCTTCTTTTACGATGCTTTGTCGCTTTACTAATTGGGACGAAGCACCGTTAACTTTGTTTCTGTGAGCTACTCGCCGTTCTACATCCGAATCACATCTTTCGTCGGTGGTTAACATACTCCCTAAATACACAGTTTCATGCACTTGCTCTAGACGTTCCTGATTTACGCAAATCTTGTATTTAGTTCTTACGTCATTTAGTGAACTAAATTTCAATATTATAATCATTTATTTAAGGTTTGTTGGAAGATACGAATTCGTTAAAGAGCTGGTTATAATTCGAGATTTGGAACTTATCAAGCAAATCACTGTTAAAGACTTTGAGTACTTCCTCGATCACCGTTCTATTTTTAAGGACATTGACTCATACTCCGCTAGAAATCTTCTCTCTATGCAAGGTGATTATGACTAAAAGGCAGCAGTATTTTCTTTCTTCTTTTACATTATTGATCAAAACTGTTTGAAATATTCTGTAGTAAATATTATCAATTGATTAACAAAATATATTAACTTTGTTTAGTTAAGTATGTATTTCTACTTTCTCCTGGTTAAAATTATTTTATGCAGGTCAAGAATGGAAAGATATGCGTTCGACCCTAACTCCGGCTTTCACCAGCTCAAAGATACGGCTAATGGTGCCTTTTATGGAAGAAGTTGGAAATCAAATGATTGCAGTACTAAAGAAAAAAGCAAACGAGTCAAAAAGTAAAGTTTACGAGTATCTGCCAGATGTTTCATATCTTTTTAGCTTTCTGTAAATAATGATATGAACATACCACTGCGAGGCCCCATTACATCAGAAGATTTTTTTAAATATAGTACTAGGCAAATAAAGAACAAAAATAGTACAAGTTACTCCTTGTAATATCCAGTTGCTTTAAAATTGGTCAAGCAATTTCAGAGTTTAGACAACAGACATATTTTTTAAAAGTATTTGCTCTACATATACTTTCATATGCGTTTAGTGAAAAATTGTTACTTTGGAATTATGATCAGATACACTTATTTATTTGTATAAATTAACTTTGTTCTTTTTTAATTCTTTACATTTCACCAGAGAATACAAATAAATATTTTTTTATGTAAACAAAATAATGAATTATTATATAATTATCAAAATCACAATAATATTGTAGTATTGAAGAAGCGCTCGTGGCCCCGCGGTCTCAGTGTTCTGTAAACGATCACTGAGTTACGCAACTTTCTCTATGGCTGGTCCTCGGATGGGTGACCACTTTGTGACTGTGTGTGTGTGATTTACATTTGCAAGCGTTTCCGTGCTTCGGAAGGCACGTAAAGCCGTTGGTCCCGGTTGGCAGTAAAATGGCAGTCGTTAAGCCTGGTTGAAGGCCTTATGGGCGGCTTGAAAATTTTTAACAGCAGGTAGCCACAACCTGCGTCTGTCAATTTCAACACGGCAATGGGCTCACCACGTAATAACGTGGGACAGGAATCCACACGGTGAAAAGTGGGCATTTAATATACCTCTGCCACCCCTTCGGGGATAAGGAGTGATGGATATTTTTTTTCTTTTTATTACAATAATATTGTAAAGTTGCGAGTAACATTCGATGCACATTAATCTTACCTGTTAAATGTTAATTTGGTTTCAAACCTTTTTGCTTTGCAATGCGTTATTTTTCTGTTTTTACTATACTGCCATAGGTTGATTGGATTAACTTATTGATATCTCTTTGAAACAAAATTAAAAAATAACTCCTCCTTCCTCTAGTTTTACTTTAGTCACTCTTTTTTCAGCCGGATACATTACAGTTGATTGTAAAGATTTGACAACTCGTTACGCTAATGATGTTATAGCTTCCTGTGCTTTTGGTCTGAAAGTTGATTCTCAAACGGACACTGAAAATGAATTCTACTGTCAAGGAAAGGAATTCACTACCTTAGGTTTCCGTCAAATACTATCATTTCTTCTTATATTAACCATGCCAAAGGCTGCTAGAGTAAGAAACATAAATTTAACCTTAAACGATATATTTTTGCTTTTAATAATTACATACCTAACGTCTTAAAAGTAAGTTCAATGAATTCAGCAAAATCTTACGATGTGCTGAAAATTATTAACTTGTCTTGAAATATTGAGATATTACTTTTGGGACATTATAATACTGCATATACTTTTTTTTTCAAGTTTTATTTTCACGTTTTTAACATACTCAGTAACTCATTATCTTATCCAGTTTTTTAAATGGGATACAATGACAAAAGCGTGCAAGAATTTTTTCCGGAATTTAGTATTGAATACAATGAAAAATCGTGAATTAAAACACATCATTAGGCCTGATATGATCCACTTACTTATGGAAGCCAAGAAAGGTAATGCCCGTTGTAAATGTAAATCAATAAATTATTTCAGACTTTACTAATTATATCTTCAAATGTTGCCGTATTATTAAGCTTAATTAAATTTTAGAGATCCAGCCTAATAACATTTGATAACCATATTACTACCTTATCATTTGAAATTATTATTTCTAAATTCACGATGAGCATAATTAAAGTTTCAAAAAATGTTCAAGATGAAAGATATGTGCCTTATTAAAATGTATTTGCAGGGAAGCTAAAGCATGAGGAAGTCAAAACAGATGACGGAAAGACCGGATTTGCTACAGTAGAAGAATCTGCAGTTGTTGTAAAAGAAGTTAATAGAGGTATGAGCATTTAAACTCTAACTCAAAAAGTCTGCATAACATCGAAATTAGACTTAATTTTGTAATTAAGTTATTATATTCTGTCTAAATCATAAAGTTTATCAAAATGTCAAGTGACAGGCTCTCAAATAAGGATTATTAGTTAGACTCAATTTTTGAAGTACATCGATTTAAATCCTGCAGCAAATGAGACGATTTCAATAAGAATAACATACATATTACTTCCTCTTCCTTCATCGTACTACTACTACTACTATATAGGCGTTTGGTGAGCTTTAGATTTGATATGATTAATGAATATTTGACACTCATTTTGAGTGAGAATAGTTTATTAGTCAAATTTTATTTTCAGTTTTGTATTTTTTTCAGAATGGTCAGATGACGACTTAATCGCTCAAGCTGTACTGTTTTTCTTCGCTGGTTTCGAAACTTCTTCTTCTACAATGTCCTTCCTTCTTTATGAGTTGGCTCTTAATCCAGACGTTCAAGATCGTTTGGCAAAAGAGATAAAAGAAACTGACATCAAAAATGGTGGGATATTTGACTTCAACTCGCTACAAAAACTGAGATATCTTGATATGGTTATTTCAGGTAAGAAAGTACTCATAAGAAGCTATGGCGTAAATACACAGGCATATTTAAATTTGGTCATTGACAGATATGAATTAGTTATGAAAGTGTATAACAGTAACTTCAACTTTTATTATAAATCTTACTTAGACTACACAAATTATCGATAGGTAGACACTCCTAACTGAGATACACATCCATACAACTGTGTTTATTCATCTTTATATAGACAATTCATCATTATTCATAACAACTACATAAATGTTGTATAATTAACGAGTGTTTTTTGCTTCGCAGAAGTACTACGGTTATGGCCTCCAGGCATAGCTCTCGACAGGCAGTGCACCAAAGATTACAATTTGGGCAAACCTAATAAAAATTCTAAAAAAGATTTTATTGTAAGAAATATTCTTACTATACATTATAAATAAAAATAATATATTTAGAAAAAGCGACATAATAATAAAACTATTCCTTTTTCTGTTGCGAAAACGATTATTATGTTGATAACTTGCAATAAAATTACAAATGACTATAGTCCGGCAATCTCGTGCACGACCGTCCCGCGGGGTGACAGACGGTGTCAGGGATGAGGTAGCACATCATTTTAGCATACGGCTACACACGAAATCTTGCGATAAGCTGTACTTGTGGGTAAATAAAAAGATAGAACTACTTTTATTGTTTATAATGTTTTATTATGCTTGAGGTCAAATTATTAGGAAAACTAAAATTATGATAGATTATTTTATCATAAATCAACTTCCATATCACTTTCATGTTCACTCTCTGTTTGATCTTCTTCATAACTTTCGTCGTCATCATCATCGTCGTTTTAACCCAGTTGAATTATGAATCTAATAAGACAAAAATGTACTATGGAAATTACAAACAACTTCATATAAAATGATCTGATTCCGAGAATTGTAACTTGAGCACTCTGCTCAGTTAAAGCTATAATATTCGATTATGTTAATAAACAATAACGTACCTGTCCATTTCATAGTCACATACTCTTTCTGAATTATAATATTCGTCCTCGTTTTTTATGACATGATTATCACAATGGCACCACTGTTCAACCGAATAATTAGAAAAAAGCTATTCTAAATCTTTTAACTTTTTATCTTTTTTTTTTTCATTTTACGAGATTATTTATTAAATAATGATTAAACAATTAAATAATAATTACATGGTTATTAACAAATTAAAATTTAACATATTTACAGAAAACAATACAAAAAGAAGGGGGCGGGTGGTGGGAATTATTACAAGACTGACAATGATGCCCCGACTAGGTGTCGAAGAATTCCTCCCCATCAAAATCAACCGGTAAGGTTCCCATAAGGCTGGCCGCATTGCCACGTTGTATGGCAATGCTTATTCTCTGAGCGAGAAAGAGGCCAGCCCTATGGTCACGAGAAGAATCGACCAGTCGCTTTGCGATATCACTATACAGTGAACGAGCACTTGGGCCCCACGAGCCCAGTGTCTCGACCCCAAACGGCTCAAAAATATAATTACCTATTAAATTATTATATTTGCGCCGCTTGAGAGTCTCGGCGGATGCAGCAGCAGCACAAGCGCAACTCGCCGTGCTATGAAGATGAGAAGGAGCCAGGGTGTCAACACAAGTTGCATCCCAAACTAAAGGCTTTCCCATCTTCCATGGCACCAATGACATACCGTCTACTTTTTATCTAAATTCGAATCAAGGGAAGTCCTTGCGAGCTCGCCTTTTACTTACCCCCACACGAGTTCAATTGGATTTAAATCTGGATGGTATGGGGATAAGCAAATCACGATATGTCCATTTTTCTTTAATATTTAATCAATTTTGTACTGTTTCTCCGTGTTTTGTTCATTAATGATTTTCATTAGATCACATTTACGCATAGTGCTATCATACTGAACACCGCGCCGTTATAAATACTGCTGCATTTCGCTTTTCAGGGTACTCATTGTAGGTTTTTTATCTATCTGAGTGCTATGGTAAGCGGCGTGGTCCATTACAATAACAGAATTCGGAGGAATGTTTGGTAACAGTTTTTCATCGTTCCACTTCCGAAAATTTGTGGCATTCTTCAACTTTTTCAACGACTGGATCCTTTTTTTTTACAGTATACTCGTACCATAGTGTAATTTTTCTTCGTATGACACCTTCCGTAAAATTGTCGATTTCATTCCTTTTTTTAAGAAAACGGTTTTCCGTGGTGATTTGAAAGTCGCTGTGCTGCCTTGTGCTTCCATGATTCTAGCTTCTATTATAATTTTCTTAACCGCCCGCTACCCGCTGACATCTTGAGTACCTCTTCCCCGCCAACGTCTGTCACCCCGCAGGACCCTGCCCCGGTTTCGCACTAAATATTAAATTCATGATATCTCTTAAATGGAATATCTAATTTTTTAAATCCAAAACCTATCTATAGGCTTGCTTAGCTAAAGTAATTTATTTAAATAATGTAATATTAATCGGCCCTTCTGAGATCAAGGCCTGAATGTTTAAAATTTTAATTTTAAAGTGAAAAAGTTTAGAAGTAGTTAAAATAAATATCCATCACATACTAATTGCTTATCAAAATATTTTCTAATGTTTAGGCAGGTGTTTTCACAAATTGAATGATTATAGATGCAATTCTATACATTCGTACCGTGCAACAGTCAGTTTCGAGTAAGTCTCGGTGGTATAGTTGGTAAGCGCGTCTGGTGGGTTGAACCAGAAGACGATGGTTTGAGTCCAGCTCGAGACTAAATAATTTTCACCTCTATAAAATTTAAAAAATTAAGATTGGTCACTCGCACAAGGTATTCATTGATTCCCCTCTTTTTAGTTCGTGTGTGCCAGAGGGCAGCAATGGTCGCGTAAATCATTAGCGGGAGATACTTCTTTATTTAAGGACGTAAATTTAGGCTATTCGTTTCCTACAATCCCCATACTAATAGATTAATATATATTCTTTTAATATTAATAATTAAAAATATGAAATCGATAAAAAATAAGTACAACAACTTCAAGTACTTTTTAAATTTCGTATCAATAAATACATATATTATACATATTTATAGATACGTAAAGGAACAGGAGTTTGGATTCCAGTATTCGCTATCCATCGTGATCCAAAATACTTCCCTAACCCTGAAAAATTCGACCCTGAGCGCTTCACTGAAGAAAACAAACATAAGATTAATCCTTTAACGTATATGCCTTTTGGATTTGGACCCAGAAATTGCATTGGTAAGTTATTGATAAAAAAATTAGAAAATAATAAAGTAAAATAAATTCATGAGAACAAACTCAGCTGCATCAGAGGCAGTGGAAGTGTTTGTGAGGTGAGGTGAGGTGAGGTCATGGTGAGGTCTCCGGTTTGACTGATGGAATATTTCTTCAGCCATTTTTCTACAAGTTTGTCTGTTTCTTCGCATTGAATCACTTTCCGGACGCTTATCTGTTTCCAGACTCGGAGAAATGCAAATAAAAAAAATATATAGAAAATATATTTAATATAAATTCTAGTGAACTGTGAGCAGAAATATGTGATGGAATAAATAATTGGAAGCGAAAGTGGTAGCTTATATTGATGTCCAATAAATATTATTATAAATATGTATTATTAACAAATGTTTGATGTCAGATTTTGGGTGTACAATAATATAATACGTTTCCATGCTTCGGAAGGCAGGTTAAGCCATTGGACCCGGTTGCCAGTAACATGGCAGTCGTTAAGTCAAGCTGAAGGCCTTATGGGCGGCTTAAAAATTTTCAGCAGCATGTAGCCACAACCTGCATCTGTCTATTTCGACACGGCAATGGGCTCATCACGTGGGACAGGGATACACATAGTGAAAAGTGGTCATATAATATGCTTCTGCCACCCCTTCGGGGATAAGGCGTGATAGATAAATAAAGAAATATAATGTATATTTATGTTTATCAATTGTCTAGCACAAGATTGCATAAGGTTAATTTTGGCTAGATGGCGCTTTGCAAAAAAATGTCCTAATAATTATATACCTAAGTCATGTGTATTTTTATAGATGTGAATTGAACCCACGTCTAAAAGATGAGTGATAGATTAGGTTAGGTGTAGAAGTTATTGAGAGCATTATCACTACTTGCAACTTGAATAACGGATTACGGGAAACATTGTGAAAAATAAATACATTAGGTATTAGTTTTTTACATAAAAAAAAGAGACACAAGAAATGAAAAATGAATTTTGAATTTATTTTCAGGTGCCAGATTTGCTCTATGTGAATTGAAAGCCATCGTCTATCAAATGCTGCTACATATGGAGGTTTCACCATGTGAGACTACCTGCATTCCAGCCAAACTATCACCCGATACGATTAATTTAAAGTTGCAAGGTGGACACAATCTAAGGTTTAAAGTAAGAGCCTAGACAATTTTAACAGTTGCAGACATTTTAAAACTGTATTATAAAAATTAAATAAAAGCTTTATTTATTAGTTCAAGGTTTTATTGAATACTTGAAAGAAGAATGAGATGCTTTTCCGTACTTTGGAAGGCACGTTAAGCCTTAGTTCCCGGTTATCAGTAACACGGCAGTCGTATTCCAAGTAACCTTACCTTACTTAGTTAATTACCTTATGGGCGGCTTGAAAAGTTTCTACAGCAGGTAACCACACCTACCAGCGTCTGTCTATTTCAACACGGCTATAGGCTCACCGCCATTAATGCTCTGCAGGACAGCAATACTCACGGTGAAATGTGGGCGTATGACCTTTGTCACCCCTTCGGGGAAGGCGTGATTGATAAGTAAAATGATGTGATTAGCATAGTTTCTCTCACTCACTCACCAACAAAGGGATATTAGAAGTAAGAAGGTGTAAGGGGCCCTACCAAGGTCTCCGGGGCACAAGTGACCTTACCTGCCAGTAGTGCACCTGCTGACTAACGGAAAAATCAGGCTCTGCAGTGAATTCCCACCAACAATGCCAAAAAGCAAAAACTGAACTATAATAATAATAATACATCGGTTACATCGGTCCCGATTCCTCAGAGTTTTGTTGCCCTTCTGCATCGGTTAGGATTTAAATGCCTAACGGGAGAGCAGTGAGAGTGCTACTCCCGGGAGTGCAGCAAATCTCAACTCTGGCTTGCCTTAATTGGCCGGTCAGAGAGAGGGAGCCAGAGCTATATGCTCGGGGGTGGAAGTGTCATTTTCAAGGGCATAACTACGGGGAAGCCCGCTCCGGGCCTGTCCCGCGAAGGTGAAACCGCCGCCGCACCGCTCGACACTCCAAGCCGCTCACACCGGTGTTGCTCTCTGTCGCCTCACAGGCTTATCATGCCTATGGCGATTGTATAGGGGGCTCATCTAGTGAGTTGGCAAGTCACCGTCTGCCAGTATTTTGATAATAATATATTAAAATGGCAGACGCCGTCTTCAACCATAGTTTTAGTTACATACTCCTTTAACCTTCAACTCAATAGCCCATTTAGTAGTTAGCATATTGTACAATAGTTTAACTCCCATTGGAGGTGGTCCATTACCGTTCTTCAACATAAGGCGGGCGTGGACTATCTGCACTGGGGGTCCCATTCCCTATTAGATTAAAATTCTCAAAGGGCCTCTGCGTGTTGGACCTATGTCCCTATGTTAGCCTACCAAAAGTTCGTAAAAAGAAGAGACATAATAATTACATCTGGCAACACTACATAGCAATAGTCGTTTACATAATCTTAAAATATTTAAAATAATATTACCATAGCCCGAAAGCTTATAAACCGTAGTAAGCGCAGTAAAGGAAAAAATAATATAATATATGAAAATCAAAAAATAACATATAAAACCATACGTCAATACAAGATTTGTATAATTATGGATATGCGTGACATTAGATGTCATGTTACATATCAGAATTAAGGGCCGGTAGGCCAAGTCGCGTAGACACCAAACGCGCCACAGTAGAAATGATTGGCAGTAGCAATCGAAAATGGAAAATCTCTGTTATTGTGTTGGATTTTATTATAAGTTTATGATATACTAGTTGACGCCCGCGACTCCGCCCGCGTGATGAAGTTTTCTCGTTCGCGTTATCTAAAGGAACTTGTTCCCGGGATAAAAAGTAGCCTATGTGTTATTCTGATAGATAAGCTATATTATTGTAAAGTTTATTTAAATTCCATTTAGTAGTTTTTATATGTAAGTATCATCAAACATTCATACTTACAAACTTTTACGCGTTTATAATATTAGTAAGAGTTAATGATGATATATTTAATAACAAATTTATGCTTTAAGTACAAGTAATAAATAAAATTTCCCGTACTCATTATACTCATCTTTTTTTTTAATAATATTATAATCAGTAAATCATAATGTAATGTCCCTGTCTCAGGCAGCTAGTCACTGTTGTACTTCAAAACACATCTTCCGTTCGCGCTAAACATTCTCCCTAAGTATATAACTTCATTTAATTGCTCTAAACGTTTCCGGTTTACCCAATTCTTGCTATTATTTCCTACTTTTTCTCTTTCAAATACCCGATTCTTAGTTTAACATGCAGCAAAGACTTCTAAATTCATATTACTGACTAATGCCTGAAGCTCGGCTTCTGATGAGACCGCGATCACTACCGCATCATCAGCGTACCACAGACAATGTACTGTCCAGTTTCCAATTATACAACACATCATAATCTTTTAACTTTTGCAGCCAACTAATAGATACAATATGAAAAACACAACCAAGGCGGACATAACATAACCCCGTTTGACGCCCGAACAGACGTCAAAAAGAGGCGCCAAGTAAACATCCCCCTTGGTAGCGCGTAAGCTTTACAGTCCGTATAAAGTGACTGCACGGCCAGCCAGGCCACACGGAGGAGTACCACAGAGTTTCTCTCACAACGTTATCGAATGCTTTCTCCAGATCTACTAAAGCACAGAAAACCTTTGGGTTAAAATGTTGGGATTTTTAATTATTAGTTACATGAAATGTTATACATTTTTTAAGGCTACTAACATAAAGTAAAAATATTAATATAAAAGCGCTGGTAGCCCCACTAACTCAGTTCTCTGTAAAAGATCACTGGTTTAAAACACTATCTCGGACTTTAGATGGATGACCGCTTTGTAGCATTTTCATTTATGATTCATCCTTCGAAGGACACGTTAAGCTGTTTGTCCCGGTTGCTAGTAACGTTGCAATCGGCACTCGTTAAGTCAAGTGAATACCCTTTCAGCGACCTAAAAATTTCAACAGCGATTCGTCACAATCCGAGCCTGTCCATTTGAACACAGACATTGGGCTTACCACAATATGCCTCTGCCACACCTTCGGGGATAAATTCGTGGCTAATAAATTTATAAGGTCTTGGATACAATTTAAATAATTTATGCGAAGCGAAGCGAAGCTTAAATATAACAACTGCACTGATTACTTCAGCCAGCGGCAGTCGGTATGTTAAAGCTTCAGAATCTAATGATAAAACTTGTTTAGAACCAAATTGAAAGTATACGTTACACAAAAAAAAAATTGAAATTCGTCAATAGTTAGCGTAAAAATAGGTAAACATACATTGAACAGTACACTGGCTAATTATATAACTGCATTCTAACCTGTGGGTACCGGGTTCAATTTTATACTACTTACAGGGATAATTCTAACGCTTCTGTGAAGTGTACGTAGCTCATTTTATATTAAAACTCTCATATACACTACACAAAGCGAAATCCGGGGGTCGCGAGATGCAGCTGGGACAGACGCTCGGATGATGATGGAATGCTTACTGCTCTGATAAATATACTGTGCCATTGCGAAGAAATAACAAGGGGAGCGCAACGAAAAAACCTGACACAGGTCCTACCTCAGTAAGCGCCAGCGCGCGACTGATCAGGCGTCAGCGGCGCGAATCTGGTATTATTTAAACATTTGTACTATAATTATCACTGTATATAGTCAAAGTAAGCCGTTGTGTCTATAAATATTTAGTAGCTATAGTTGGGTATAAAAATTTCATTAAAATTATCTGTAGTTTAGATTTGGCATTGAAAAAACATTTCGAAAGGGGGCAACTTTGGAATGTTTTTCTGTCAAGTGAAGTTTATTAGATTTTGTAACAGAAAACCATTTTGACTAGATTAAATCCTTAACTATCGTATATATTTTTTTCAGAATCAAAAACCCTTTTTGCTACGATTCGCATTGTATTAAAAAACTCAAAATCGTGGCCTCGGCAGGAATACCAAGCCTTAATTTCACAAACATAAAACATGAAACGATATCGTTGCTAAATTATTACAAGATCCAGGGCTAAAAGGAATGCACAAGATCTCCGGATTCGCCGCATTGCTCCGCCTCGCAGTCCACGGTGAGCGTATCCGCTACACCGACTGATGTTGAGGTGTTGAGCTCGAGCTCCAGTGGCGAATATTTCTCTCCGCCGTCGTCACCAACACCAGCGCGGCGGCGTGGGTGAGGCCGGCCACCGACACGCTTGGAGTCCCGAGGCCCACCGGCTTCGAATAGGGCTCCCGCTACCGGTGGTAATATGCGCCGCATGCGATAGACTGATTCTATGAATTGAGAACGTCATGCCAATATTTTGTGGCTACAGAGGGGGGAATTAACCTTACTGCATACCGTGATCGGCTGTTAACTGTGTTTCAGGGTCTTGAACCAGCTGTTAACGACTCGGCACAACGATTATCTGATCATGTGCGTGCTATTCAACGTTGTAACATGTTGGATAGTGCTGTACTTTAGCGGCTACGTTCTAAAGTACGAAATAACCTTGACTGTCCAACTTCATCACAGGTTACAAATTCATCGGTAACAAACACAACACACAATGATGAAGTTGTTGCAGTTGAGGCTATATCCGTAAGTATCCAGTGTAATGATAACTTAAGGAGTGCATTGGAGGATGCGATGCTGGAATATCGATCTATGAGTCCAGGCTGAAGAGTTTCAATCTTTTACTGGAAGTGGGCTGATACTTTGAAGCCGCGGTGAATGGTGCCTTTCCTTGTCTTCATCTCCGTCCCCAGAAGTGCTGCCTGATATACTGGATCCTCTTCCAGCGATCCAGTCGTGTAATGTTGGCATCGGTCACCTGGGGGCATGGTAGGTACTGACAAAAGTGGTCATCCAATTAGGAAGTGGGAAGGAGTTAGTGCCGAAAAATCGTTAGGGTCAGAAGAGAGAGGTATAAGAGATGTAAAAGAAAAAAATGATATATTTCATTAGACGCGCCTACGAAGTTTGTCCCGTTACCGGAAGTGATGCTTCGGGGTTTGCCTCGACGCGCCACGAAACGATTTAGAGCAGCCATGTAAGCTTCAGAGGTGAGGTCTGAGACGAGCTCCAAATGTACGGCTTTCACTGCCGAGCAAACAAAGATGCACATGTAAGCTTTTGTTAGTTTGCAGCCACGCCCTTTGCGATATGCCACCAATACCGGCCCGGCATAGTCGACGTAACTATTTAAGAAAGGAAACTTAAGATTAGTCCGTGATGATGTCAGGTGGCCCACTACAGGCTGTACATTTTGAGCCTTATGTCGAAAACTTTTAAGACATTTATTCACGATAAGTCTAGACAAATTCCTAGCACCTAACTAACTAACTAACTATCTTCACGCTGTATCCCTGACGGGGTAGTCAGAGAGGACAGATCGCCAGGCTTCGCGATCCATGCATACTTCTTTCGCTTCTTCGAGATTCATCAATCGCTTCATACACGCACGTCTGGGTATCCGAGTACTTTTGACCTTTCCGTTTTTGAGCAATCTGCTCACGTGGTCTTCATATGTAAGTCTCGGCCTTCCCTGACTCCTTCTACCCTCTACTTTTGAACAATATATATTCTTCGTCAATCGTTCCTCACTCATTCGTTGGACGTGTCCAAACCAACGGAGCACGCCCTTTTCCAGCTTAACGCTGACACTTTCATTCAAACCTGCCATATTGCGTATCACTTCGTTACGTATTCGGTCGGCCAAGGTAACGCCGCACAATTTTCGTAGTGATCGCATCTCCACAGCATTCAATTTACTTTCATGCATCTGCTGACATACCCAGGTTTCACTACCGTAAAGCAAAGTTGGCACTAGCACTGCGTTATGAATCGCCATTCGTGCTTCTTTTACGATGCTTTGTCGCTTTACTAACTGGGACAAAGCACCGTTAACTTTGTTTCCGGCAGCTACTCGCCGTTCTACATCCGAATCACATCTTCCATCCGCGCTAAACATACTTCCTAAATACACAATTTCATTCACTTGCTCTAGACGTTCCTGGTTTACCCTAATCTCGCATTTAGTTCTTACGTCACCTCTTTCAAATACTAGAACCTTAGTTTTACTTGCATTCATGCGGAGACCCTTACTTTCACACCCCTCTTTCATATTAGTGACTAATGCCTGTAGGTCGGCTTCTGATGAGGCCATGAGCACCGCATCATCAGCGTACAGCAGACAGTTTACTGTAAAGTCACCCAAATTCACACCCATATTAAAATCTTTCAACTTCTGCAGGCAACTGTCCAGATACACTATGAACAGCCAGGCGGACATGACACATCCCTGTTTGACGCCTGTACAGACATCAAAAAGAGGTGACACATCCCCCCCTACTCGCACGCAAGCCTTACAGTCCCTATAAAGCGACTGTATTGCCCGCAGTAGCGAGCCGTCCACACCATATCCTGGCAGCAAGTCCCACAGCGTTTCTCTCACAACGTTATCAAATGCTTTCTCTAGATCCACAAAAGCGCAGAAAACCTTCTGGCTAAGAGCCAGAAACTTTTCCGCGATCATGCGGAGAGAAAACACTTGATCCATGCAACCTCTTCCACGTCGGAATCCGCATTGAGCCTCCCATAAATACCTTTCAGACTTTTCTTGCATTCGTGCCGTTATAACCTTTGCATACACCTTACTAGCTAAGCTGACCAAGCTGATCGCCCTGTAGCTGGAGCAGTTTAGGCGCGAGCCTTTCCCTTTGTAAAGAGGTACTACAACTGCTACTCGCCAGTCATCTGGGACCTCACCCGTCCGCCAGCACAAGTTGCATAACAGACAAAGTGTGTCCCAGACACGCGACCCACCGTACTTGATCATCTCAGCAGTAACTCTGTCTTTTCCCGCAGCCTTACCACATTTCATACTTCTTATCGCTTGTTCTATTTCTTTCATACTAATGACTTCAATGACATCGGGATCCGGAGCATCGAAGTGAGCTCCACTTCCCGACGTGGCATCTCTGTCTTTTCTTGCATACATCTTTCCATAATATTCACTCCATCTCTGCAGGACGTCACTTTGGTCTGTTAGGACGTCATTGTTAACACTAAGCACTTTATTCATACTGCAGATTGCCGAATAACTCCGGGTCTTGCCTACCTCTTTCCAGAAGAGCTTGGCATTATCCCGGAAATTGGACGACAACCTTTCATCCGCTTTCATTCTGCACCTTTCACGAGCTTCTTCTATCAGTGCCTTCGTGTTAACTTTCTGCAGCTTGTATCTCTCTTTCATATTAAAATCATTCCGCGAGGCTAAGTAGTCTAGCCATGCTTTCTTCTTCATTCGAACTGCTTCTTTCACTTCCTCATTCCACCATGCATCACGCTTATTACTACTGCCTCTTTTCGTTTCTCCACACACTTCCACAGCGGCATTTATCATACTGTCCCTAAGGTTCTGCCATACACTTTCCACATTCTCACTGCTTACATTGACGTCGCCAAGCTTTTCGGCTACCCTTTCATTATATTTATCCCTAATGGATGCATCCTGCAGCTTCCAGCTTTTGATGCTATAAGTCGGCCCAGGTTCAGGACACTCGGTACGATGACGCCAACCCGCGAACAGACCCCTAATCCTAGTTATGACTAGGTAGTGGTCTGATCCCAGCTCAGCGCCTCGATAAACCCTCGTGTCCATCACCTGTTTACGGAGCCGACTATCCATTAGGAATAGATCTATCATGCTTCTCTTTGACTTACATCTCCTCGTATACATATGAATTTGTTTGTGGTTGAACATTGTGTTCGCCACAAACAAATCCTTCTCCTTACAATATGCCAGTATTAGCTTGCCAGCGTCGTTCACCCTTTTATCCCCATACTTCCCGAGTACCGACTCAAAACCATTGCGAGCGGTACCCACCCATCCATTCAAGTCTCCACATACTATAAGTCTTTCATTTCCTTCTATCACATTTAGAGCTTCTCTCATACTCTCCCAGAAGTTCCTCTAGCTCACTCGCGTTCGACGAAGATACTGGCGCGTAAGCAGCTACCAGGAAAATCTTCGTCAAACCAAGTTTTACACGGATCCAGAGGATTCTAGGACCTACCAGTTTGTACTCATACATACCGGAGGCCAATCGCGAGGACAGCAAAATTCCAACCCCCCGACTGCCATGCTCGCTCTCTGATACTCCAGACCAAAGCGCGAGCATCCCACCCGGGAGCTCCAAGACTTCGCTGCCCTTGCGCTTGGTCTCTGTCAAGCACACTGCATCTAACTTTCTCTCATTCATAACATCCATCAACTGATTCATCTTATCTTGCATTCCTCCCCTAACATTCCACGCAGCTACCCTGCACTCCATCCTCCACTTACCTAGCACCTAGGGGCCAATACGTTTGTTGAATGTGCGAGAGTAACAATGTGGATATACTATTATGGCATATACAAGCTTTAAATGTTGCATGTGAAAAATAAGTTAAGTAAGTATGTGCTTACTACATAAAAAAATAGGGTGCCTCACATTGAAGTCATAGGGGGAGTTATCAAGTCTCCCGCCCACGCGGATCAGGTTATGACGATCAATGAAAGGTGTTAAAGGAAGCAATCTACTATTGCGTGGCAATTTTTGACTACTTTTCAAAAGTTTATATACCTCAGCGAACATTTCGAGTGTGAGGAATGAACAATTAAATTTATTGAGGTTTCTAACTCTAATAATGAAAGATTGCCACACAATTTGCTATTTTTATTTTTTAAGTTGTAAATAAATCTTTGTACATGTGTAAATATGCTTTGAATTTTGGTTAGGCTAGAAGTAATGAATGACAGATGAATGCGAGGTTACGTCTACATGATGAACGCTACGTGAATGATCGTTACTACTATCGCTACTGAAATGAGTCACTACCTCCGGTAAATCATGTTTCTCCGTGTTTGGCATTGTGGGCCATTGACACTCATTGTATAATAAAAAGGATGGCCCAGACTACCAAAAGGGTGTGTCCCTGATAATGTCTGCCCGAAGATCACGGGAAACAAGATCCGCCGGGTTGTCCTTCGACGGTACGTAGCTCCAGGTATGACCACATGTGCTCTCCAGTATCTCGTTGACTCTGTTTCTAACAAAAGGCTTTAGCTAATTAGAAGGACTAGAGAGCCAACCCAAAATTATGGTGGAGTCACACCAGAATCTACACTTGTGGATGGGTATGGTGAGAGATTCCTGAACCTTAGTACACAGCCTTGCACCTAACAAAGCTCCACAAAGTTCAAGCCTCGGGATTGTTGTAGGTTTGATGGGTGCTATACGATTTTTAGAGACTAGAAGATGTACACCGGTGGCTCCAACACTATTACATGATCGAATGTACACACAAGCACCGTATGCCTTTTCGGACGCATCGGTAAAGACGTGTACTTCGTGTGTAATAGAGTCTGCGCATAAAACCCAACGAGGATTTTTTAAATAATTTAATGATTTGATTGTACTCTCAAATACCGACCAAGCTACACTTACCTCGAGCGATACTACGTCATCCCAGTCTTAAATCTTGCATGCGACCAAGGGGGAGGTTCACCTGGCGCCTCTTTTTGACTTCTGTTCGGGCGTCAAACGGGCCGTCGACGGTCCGCCTGGCTTTTCATAGTGTATCTGGATAGTTGTGCAGAAGTGTGGCTGCAAAAGTTAAAAGATTATGATGTGTTGTAAAATTGTTATAATATACATATACATAAAATAAATAAACATATCATAATCTGTTGTACGCTGATGATGCGGTAGTGATGGTCTCATCAGAAGCCGACCTTCAGGCATTAGTCACTAATATAAAAGTAAAGGTCTTCGCTGCATGTTAAACTAAGAATCGGGTATTTGAAAAAGAAAAAGTAAGAACTAAAAGCAAGATTTGGGTAAACCGGCAACGTTAAGAGCAATTGAATGAAATTGTGCACTTAAGGAGAATGTTTAGCGCGG
The DNA here is from genome assembly GCA_948477245.1 of Thumatha senex. Lineage (NCBI taxonomy): Eukaryota > Metazoa > Arthropoda > Insecta > Lepidoptera > Erebidae > Thumatha > Thumatha senex. The sequence goes on from OX419732.1 coordinate 29,493,358, forward strand.
ACGGAAGATATGCTCTGAAGAACAACGGTGACTAGCTGCCGAGGACAGGAACATAACATTATGAATTTTAATATTATTTAAAAAAATAGAGTATAATGAGTACGGGACATTTTATTTGGTACTTGTACATAAAGCCTAAATTTGTTATTAACCCTAGATAGCTAACCTTATTTCATACCCCTAATAAGCTAACCATCCGTCGCAACGACGGGTATTTTAAATTTGACATGTTTTATTGTTAGGAATGTAATAATTAACATTATTTTTATGTGTATAAAAGCGGCAAGTATTGTAAATAAACAATCAGTTTGGTTTATTACAAAATATATTTATTTTTTGGTTTAACAGAAGTATTTATAAGGCACTATAAAAATGAGATCAATATGTACCAAACTTATTGAAATACTTATAACCTAGAAAAAAAAAGACAGTCGTGTCGGAATTTAGCATTTTTGAGCTGACAAGAACCTAAAATAATAACATATAACAAAAATAACTATTTATCTTTGGCACAAGTTAGGCAAAAATCAACTTTATGTTCGCCGCACATTGGTTTCTTGCAAACAGCGCATGACGGTTTTGTCATACGCTTTTTTTTATAATGACAGTAGCCGCACGTTCTCCTTTTGCGATTTTCTGTTGTAGTTGTAGACACAGAGTCTTCCGGGGTGCCACTGGTATCAGGTTCAATTGTTGCTGATGTACCAGGTCGTTCATGTACTGCCCTTGGGTCGATTGAGGTCGAGGATCGTAGCAACTCAAGCACCACAAGGATGTTATCTTTGACGTGGCTAGGCATTGTTGTTACTGTTATTCTTTCTTTTAGCCAAGGTTCGACAAGCTGTAAGAATAATCCTTTTAGGAAATCTCGTCGAGGTATGATCTTTTGACCAGATATCGACAAATTGTGACAAAGAATAACGTAGCTATTGATAGTAGCGATATTGCTTATTCCATAAAATACACACATGGGCCATCGATTTGTCTTCCTGTTACATGACATGTTTGAACACATCTGGTCGAAAGTGTCCACTCCTCCCTTGGTTGCATTGTAAAACTCAATCATATGAGGCTTGTTCGACACTGAGTTTATGGTGCCTTCTTCGTCGCAGGAAAATTGTTTACTTGTTGTCACAAGTAAACAATTTTAGATGGTTTAGGTTTGAATGAAAGCAAAGTCATTGGTCCATCGTAGCAAAATATAGAACTGCCTACTTCTCTATTTCTGTTATTCTTTAGGTCATCAGGGATTTCTCTCTTGTTTGCACGTAATGTACCCACTAAAGTTAACTTATAAGGCTCTCGTTCTAAACTCTTTACTAAAGGAATCGAAGTGAACCAGTTATCCGTCGTAACGTTCCTGTTCGTTCCGTGGATACTACGGGTCAATTCTTTGACGAAATATTCACCTAAGGGCAATCCACAAGTTTCAGTACATTTTCCTAAATATGGTATAGCATCTATCATATAATATGATCCACTGTCGCACATCATTATATACATACGGAATTTACATCGGCCTCGAAAGCCCAGTAATTGTTCATCTATAGTGACGTTAGTCCCTGGAGTATAGTTGTTACGACACTGATCAACAAAAATATCCCATATCACTCTGATCGGTGTAAAAGGATCATTTTGTGATCGTTGTAGGCGAAAACTTCTGTCATCAAAACGTAAGCTTCTCACAAGAAAATCAAATCTTTCCCGACTTAGAGTGGCAACATATCCAATACCGCAAAAATTTTTGTTGAATATATCATCTGTAGTCAAATGATTATCCTTTAGAGCTGCTGACAAAATAAGTATACCAATAAGGGCTTTTATTTCTAAAATATTAGTATCCCTTTGTGTAGCCGATATTGTTTCATAATTTGCTCGCTTTACACTAATCTCCACATTCGTCCACTTAACAATTTCTTCATAAATATCATTAGTAATAAATTTTTCAAAGCACAGCAGCTCACCTGTTAGTCCCCTGCAAGATCGAGTTGGTCCTCTAGCCGCACGAACTATATTTCTCATCGCAATTCTTCTTGAAGTTTGTCCCTTTGTGGTTGCCTATACGCGCCGGTTCCTACCTCTGATGTTTGGTTGCGGTAGTTGAATTATCCGCGAAGATGAAGGCCTTTCGAGATCACTTGTGGACGAGCTGGAAGGAAGCACCGGTTGCTCAACAGGGATATTTTCTTCAGAGTCCGAGGGTTCGTAGTTTTCATCTTCAAAGAACTCATCTTCCTCAATGAAATCTTCCGTTTCACTAGCTGAATCGTCCTCGAAATTGTCTAAACGCAGCTCTTCGTTAATTATAGCTGATATTGCATCATTATCTAACTGCATTCTACCCGACATTTTGAAAATCTGCAAATACGAACACAATTATAAGACAAAGTAAAAGTTCACTGTAATACAAAAAAGCTAACCACCCGTCGAAACGACGGGCATAGTTAGCATTACTCGAGAACCAAACACTTACCTACTGTGACGTGTGCGCCGATGGGTCGTGTCAAGTGGGCACTGAGGTCGTTTAAAGCGACAGCTCATTCCAACTCAAAATTAAAAAGAGAGAGCGATATTTGTGCGTGGTGCCCGTCGAATCGACGGAGGTTAGCTATCTAGGGTTAAATATATCATCATAAACTCCTACTAATATTATAAACGCGAAAGTTTGTAAGTATGGATGTTTGTTACTTGCACGTAAATCTACTGAATGGAATTTAAATAAACTTTACCTTTTTTTGTGTTCTGTTATCTGCTATCAGTTCTACCTCGTTTATTTCCAATGGGCTCAGTCGTCACTGATTATGTCTTTCCTTTTTAATCTTTTGCTATAACCTCGATGCGTTAAGGCTCATTTACATTTAGTCGGTTAGACCATATTCGGCTGCAGGCCGTATTCGGTCACGGACTAATATAAACAGGTATTCGTTTGGCCGTATTCGGTTTTACCGTATTCGGTCGAGCCCGTTGTCGGTGTCGAGTGCGCCGTGTCCCGCCTTTCGCCCGCCGCCCGCATCCCGCAGCTCAGTTCGAAGAGCGCGAGCTAGTCCGCCGTACGCGCACGATTGTGCATATTAAAATGGCCTCTCGAAAATTAAGTGACTCGGAAATGACGCACTTGGTAGAACTGTATCGGGAAAACGAAGTTCTATGGAAAGTTACACATAAGTCGTACAGAAGTCGAGAAGCAAGAGATAACGCCTATGCAAGAATCAGAAACTCGTTGAATACGCCATCACTTTCATTGCAAGACATAAGCAAGAAAATAAAAAATACCTACATAAAAGACAGAAAAAAAATTGATTAGCTTCCGATCCGGTGCCAGTACACAATCTGTTTATAAACCAAAGATGCAGTGGTGCCGTGATAGCTGATGGATTTTTAAGGACATATACAAGTAAAAGACATACAAATACAAATATGGTAAGCAAGTTTATTAACTTAAATTAACACAGTAATTAATTACAACAGTAAAATAATACTCGTATGTAATCATACGAGTATTATTTATTTATTTATTGAAAACAATTTGTTTGCCAAGAAACAGCGCCAGTATCACTGTTAAAATAATCACGTAAAGCATTTCGTTTTTCTCTTGCTTCACTACAGTCCATATTGTTTTCTTCAACAAATGATAGAAAATTAGATCTCCAGGTATTTGAATATGCAAAGTGTGCATGTGCAGGGTTTACGCAGCCAATTATGAAGACAGCAGCATGTTTTCACGACTTTCTCCGTATTTTTAATATTTAAATTGAAATGTTTTCCAAATATTTGAAATCGCGAAGCCAATATGCCAAAGGCGTTTTCGACAATCCTCCGAGCCCTCGATAGTCGATAGTTGTATATTTTTTCTGCAACAGTAAGATCATGACCCGGGTAAGGTTTCATTAAGTAATTTTTGAGTATGAATACATCTTCAGCTACGAACACGTATCTTTCAGCAATATTGAGAGCATAGTTATCAATCGCCGTTTTCAAGGAAGAATGATCAAAAACACCGCCATCTGATTCTCTGCCTTTTGCACCAACGTCAATATACGTAAAGCAATAATCGTGATCTACACAAGCTAATAATATTATACTGAATTTTTTTTTATAATTAAAGAAATCTGACCCAGTGGTGGCGCTTTAATCACAATATGTTTACCATCAAGTGCTCCAATACAAATTAGGAAATTCCATTTCAATTCGAAACCTTTAGCGATTTTAAGCCAATCTTCTTCTGCTTTCGGGATCGGAAATGAAAAAAATTAAAATTACCTATTTTGACTTACCTATTTAACAACCATGATGATCCAGTACCTAATTTAAATGATTTTTATTTCAGGATGAAAATTTTGATTGTGCTTCAACAATCGGCGATACAGGCAGTGATGTCACGCAAACTCCCACATTAACGGAAGATACCTTTTTAAGTACATCGCAACTTACAACTGATTTTTCTGATGATTCTCGAAACTTACCTCAAAAACCTAAATGCAAAAGAAACCATGTGGTGGGAAATAAAGGTAACGAGAACTCTGAAGACGTGATTGCTGTGGCATTGGAGAATTTGGACAACTTAAGAAAAGAAGTTGGAACTATGAAGGAAGATGAATACGATATATTTGGCAAATACATTGCGTCTTCGTTGCGACAAATGCCGAAAAAACACTTTATTTCAGCAAAATCAATAATCCAACAAACTATTACAGAATTTGAGTTGAGGATTTTATCTGAGGAATGTACAACATCACATACTACAAGTAATTATCCAGTACATGAATATTATACTACGAGTACTACTATGAGTACTAGTAGCCAAAGTAACATAGCAGTTGAAAACATAGAGCTAAATACAAGCAACGATTCTATCTCAAATGTGATTTGTGTTCTTTCGAACCTAGAAGATTCTAATCGGAGATATTTCATTCAGTAACCATTCAAATTGGTTTTTATCTATTCTAAAAAAATAATAAAAAATCATCGTCAGTTTTGAATTCATTACACAACAACACTGAAGCTCCTAACAAAGACCGTTGACTTAATAGAGGTGTTATCCACACTCTCTTTCTCTTTGTACTCCTATTTTTCAATTTTTCCCTCAAAACTTCTTGTATTACATCGCACACAGTTAAAAATCCTTCTAAACCAAGACTGTTCATGACGATGCTTGCAACCCGACTGTTCAATATACAATCGCCGCATCAATTAAGTCGCCGAATTCGGTTAACCGACCAATGTAAACTACTCAATTAAGGTAAGCGTTTCAGTTAAACCGAATGCGGCCGCCGCCTTCGGTGACCGACCAATGGAAATGCGCCATTAGTTGTGAGGCCAGGGGATTGGGATGATGTTGCAGTCACCGGTGATAGCCTAGCAAACTGTTTTTAATTTCGTCCTTTACCATAACTATGTATTATATATAATAGCTTATCTATCAGAATAGCACAAAGGCTATTTTTTATCCCGGGAACTAGTTCCTTTAGAAAACGGGAACGAAAAATCTTCACCACGCGGGCGGAGCCGCGGGCGTCAACTAGTATATCATAAACCTAAAATAAAATCCAACACAATAACAGAGATGTTCCATTTCAATCGCTACTGCCAATAATTTTTACTGTGGCGTGCCAGCAGAAAATACATCGTCGATCTATCTTGGCGGGGCTGAGGAAGCGTTGTGGTGCCTACGCGACTTGGCCTACCGGCCTTTAATGGCACTGATACTAGCGTTATCGTGAATCAATGACGAAAAGGTGTCTCGAAACTCGAGCCAGCACTGGTAGTTTCCATCAAAGTGAGGCAAGTCAATTTTAGACAAACGAACAAAGTTATTGTGAACATGTGCACCTGAGTCAGCATCCTTGAAGCCCGGCTCAGAACCATCACCGATGCCCGAAGAACCGAGCAGGCTGCGCGTAAGTGCTACCAGACTGAAGAACTGGCGGTCGAATTCTTCACGCTCCGTGAAGGCAGTCTCGGCATCATCGGCAAGCATTTCGATGTCTGTCTGTTAATTATCAAAGTCGCTGTGTAAGGTTTCGAATTTATTAAAACGCTCCTGCAGGTCTAATCTTTGCAACTCGGATAATTTTGCACTACTATTAATTACATTTTAAATAGTTGCTGTAAATTGTAAGCTTGCATTTTATAGAACTACGTTTCTTGGTCAATGATTTAAAATCCGTCATGTTGTAGTACCTACTATAAAGAAAAATAAAAATCTACGTTTATTTACCGTTACACGATAGATAAGGCTTGGTTGAGCGGGCGAGATAAATCAATTCAAAGTGGACTGTACTTGCGGGGAAAAACTAAAATGAAATTTACACGCGATTGTCGACGGAAAAAGTAATGAAAAAACAGGAATATGCACACTACCTTGCTGCTTGCTGCGAGATGCTGAGGTGGAGGCTGCCGGGGGCGTCCCTGGACTTGAATTCCTGGTTTCCTTGCACGAAAACACTATTTATCCATGAAAAATACGATTATTGCGATAGTTGGTGCGGGATTATTGCGAAAGGTTTTTAGCGGGCGCGCGCGCGGTGTTGTAGGAATAGACTTCCAGCCCTCAAACGTGGCCGCCGACGTGCGGATAGCGGAGCGCGCGTAGGTACTTGCGCGCTCGTAAACCAGCTGTCTCGCTTCTCCTTTATAGGTGCGTGTGCGAGACAAGGTAGGTGTGAAAGAGAAATGGAATAAAGGGGAGCGGGGGGAGTGTCGACAACTAATTAATTAAAAACAAATGCAGATCAGCGATGAAACATAGAAAAAATAACGCGGCTATTCTTTCATCATATACCGGCGCAACCAAGGCTAATGAATTACTTATAGAAAAAATCACAAAACAGCTGAGCGCAAACAATAGGAGCGGAGCGATGCGATGTAAGCAGGTAATAAATTTCACTGTCGCTAAAACCGGCATCGTTCAATGACGTGATGCGCTCACGCATAGATTTACCTACGAAATAAATTAACTACAGAAAGCATCGAAATAATAACTACGTGAATGCACTATTACACCTCAATCCAGAATGTAAATAAATTATACGTGCATTTTTGTAACGACCCTAATGAGAATATTAGCAATTGTAAGTGCCCAGATATAAAATTGACTGACAATATAAAATACCTGGGTATTATAGTAGACGAAACACTTTCCTTCAAACAGCACTGTGAAATGCTAACTATGCGACTTCGAAAGTTAATTTTTATTTTCAAAAAAATAAGGTACGTCTCCGATATTCATATAATTAAACAAATTTACTTTGCCCTTTGCCAGTCAATATTGACTTATTGCATATCGTCATGGGGTGGAATTGGTAAATCATTATTGTTGCCCGTTGAGAGAGCGCAAAGAGCTATTCTCAAAGTATCAACTTTCCGCCCTTTCCTGTTTCCCACTAAGGACCTTTATCAATCATGTAAAGTACTAACTGTCCGGCAGCTATTTATAATGCATACAGTTCTTAAACAGCATGCAGCACTTCCTTACAGCTGAGGTCCAAAATAAAAGACGAAAAAATTTTGTATGTACCGAAAGAATAGCAATTAAACACGAGTTCACCGCCAAATTTCACTTATTCTTGGGACCACTATTGTATAACAGAATAAATGCGAGGTCGAACATCTATCCGCTGACTTACAGTCTCTGTAAGAAAGTTGTAAATGAAACCTTACAATTTATGTCCTACGAAGAGTCAGAAGAGTTATTGATAGTGTTAAAATAATTATTGTAATTAAATAAGTTATTAGTATTTGTTGGTTTTAGAAATAGATCTTAAACTGGACTTCAAGCCTGAAACACAGGATTACCTAGTTCAGGCGCGAATATTTATTACATACCTACCTAAGTAAATACTACTTAGCATCAAGTATATAAATGCAAATATGGAAATGTAGTTAATGCTTTCAAATTATGTAGTTACTAATAATAGGCTAAGAATTATGTAAACATATGTACCAAAAATTTTACTGAAATAAATTTTACTTTCCTTTACTTTACTTTATACTATTATAAAATTATTAATTGAAAAATAACTATTTGTGAAGGGTAATGTACTTGCTCACTCAATGAAATTTTATCAGAATAAATGATTATTTCGGCAAGAAAAGAAAGTGGGAAAATAACTAATTGGAACGAACTCACTCAGATAAGTTCTAATACTCCCAGAAAATCACTTCAGCTTCTTCCAAAGCGATGCACGCGCTCTCAAGAACGACTTCTTTGTCTTCAATGTAGGTAGATATGTGGCCGATGTAAAATTCTGTGCCTTGCGGAGGTTACGAAATAAAAGTTGTGGACTGTATAAAATTGGCTTTAATGCCATAAATATTCTATTCCAATTGAAAGCAAGTAAGTGCCCGAGGTCTAGCGCGGCGTGGAGCGAAGTAAGCGGGTTAGCCGTGGTAAGCCCCCCCGGCCCGACGCACCGTTACGTTTCGGTCGCCTGTTGCTAGGCGAGATGCGCCGACAGTCGTCGATCCGGGAATTGACCGCGAAGAGGTTGGCTAACAAGTCTGCCTTTTCTTGAGCCTTATGAGCCAATTGCCAATATCCTCGCCTACCCGTTGGATGCGAGGTAAGCTCCTGGCCAAACCGCGTTACGCGCTGGTTATCCGCTCTAATGAAGCTTTTTTGCTGGCCTTCGTCGCTCTGTTGTATGTGGCTCTGAAGTTGGTCAACCGATGACCTAGCTCTGATCCACCTATTATCTGACTGCTTTCATCGAATTGCTTCAGCGCACTCGCGCTCGAACCAGGAACGAGCTTTGCGGATGCTGGTGACATCAGTGTAGGGGATGTAGTATTAAAATGTGTAGATATAGTGAAAGAAATACTCTAATCTTGCTCGGTCAAGGACTAGATACTACTCGTTCTACGAGTATACAACCTGATAGTGTAATCTTTTCAAGTCGTTGCTAAGTCATCACTGATATTTATAAAATAAAATAATAATCATCAGAATCAGGTGCACGCTCGCGCGTGTATGAGCGGTGACTGTGCAGTGTGGTTTTTTTTAAAATATTATATTTTGTTGTGCAAGAAAAATTTATGTGCAGGTTTGTGAAAACATAACACTATTTAGAGGCATTATATACACACAATTTAAATTACCAAATAGTCAATCTTCTATCTATCTATCTATAGAAGTGAGTTCTATCTATCTATCTAGAGACTATTATAAAATTGTAAAAATAGCTGTACCGATACATTAAAAAAAAATCGACTTACTAAGAGAGAGTCCGAAACTGTGATTACAGAAGTAGGCCCTAGACAGTGGCGTGGCACGATAATTATGCGTACACCCTTCACCCCCTCAAAGAGCCCGGGACTTCTGGTCATAGGCAGATGGAAGCTTCCGAAGAAAACATTACAAGTTATAATGTTGTTATTAAATTCATACCTCTGAAATATTAAAAATTATGATTTATAGAAAATACCAACACGGTTACAAAATAACATATGTGTCTATATGTAGATGTCTAATTATAATAATACTGTTATTTCAGATCATGATATTAATATGCATATGGATTGCGGTATTGGTTGGAGTATTAGTGATTTACCTGCGTCAGATCTACTCAACATTTAGTAAAAATGGCGTCAAACACAACACACCATTCCCTCTTCTCGGCAACATGGCAAAGGTCTTAATGCGTAAAAGTCACATAGCCAATGACATTTTAAATTTATATAATAAATTCCCGGCAGAAAGGTAAGACATTCAAACAGGTATTACTATAACAAATTGCACTATCGACATTAATTTTACCTAAAAATGGTTAAAACTATTAACGATATAGAAATTTTGATAGGGAATAGGTAATAGTCAGTAGGTGCAATAGATACCTTAAAAGTCAATGAAGTGGTTATTTTGTCTTTAAAATGTGCATCATACATGATATTTATTTAGAAAGTGTGAAAAAACGTTAGTTTCCTAGTTAAAATCATACATAAGTTACAAAGTGAATTGATCGCTACGATCATGGTATACCAAATCTATTTCTTATCTACGGCCATTACCATTGCAACTAGTTATGTGCGGGAAGACCTAAACTTAGAAAATGTGAACATTATTTGTTATACGTATAACATTCAAAAATATAACTAATAATTGCAGAACCTGATATCAGTAATAAGATAAGATATCCTCTATCCGATGATTCTCTATCAGTTTGATTGTTATTGCTGAGTAACACAAATGTGGGAGCTCCTCAAACGCCACCTAAAACGTTATCGATAACGGAACCCGTGTAACATTTCCTTGTTTTAAGGAAGGCTTTACTTGCACCATATCAATCCATTGATACACAAAAGGCATAGTAGGAAAGACGAAAAGAAGTGTATGACTTAATTACCGTTGAAATTCTTTAGCAATTTTTAGGACATAAAGAAGAAGAACAAGAAATATGATGTCCTGTGTACTAGTACAATAGAGGCTGGTAAACTGGGAAGCACCCGTCGCCCAACTAAATTCAATATTCAAAAAACGATAACTGTGCTAAGTAACTTACTCTATGGCTGGTCCTAAGATGTAGAAATTTCCATTTACGAGCAAACTGACCTTCGGAAGGCACGCTAAGCAATTGGGAGTCAGCTGCCATAACAGTAGTTAAGCTAAGTCGAAGGTCTTAGCTCATCACTACCTGTTACTTAAGTGGGACAAAATTCAAGTGGTTAAAATGTCTATCCTTACGAGGATAAAGACATGATTTTATTTCTGTATGTGTCTATGGATATATTAAAGTAAGATATACGGGGATGAAGAGTAGAAGCGTGCACGTCGCCATCCCTGCCAGCTACGGCTGCAATTCTACTCCAACACGAGTGCCACCAGGGCGAATTATGTTAGGGCGTGCCCACGAGGCGACGCGCATCAGTTCGTCCCCGCTGGTGCGAAAAGTGTGAGCCAGAGCGGCGTAGGGGACCGCCACCCTACACGCGCGGCCCGACACGGCGGGAAGTGGAAGACGGAGTGCAGGGTAGCTGCATGGAATGTTAGGGGAGGAATGGCAGATAAGATGAATGAGTTGATGGATGTTATGAATGAGAGTAAGTTAGATGCAGTGTGCTTGACAGAGACCAAGCGCAAGGGCAGCGAAGTCTTGGAGCTCCCGGGTGGGATGCTCGCGCTTTGGAGTACCAGAGAGCGAGCATGGCAGTCGGGGGGTTGGAATATTGCTGTCCTCGCGATTGGCCTCCGGTATGAATGAGTACAAACTGGTAGGTCCTAGAATCCTCTGGATCCGTGTAAAACTTGGTTTGACGAAGATTTTCCTGGTAGCTGCTTACGCGCCAGTATCTTCGTCGAACGCGAGTGAGCTAGAGGTCTTCTGGGAGAGTATGAGAGAAGCTCTAAATGTGATAGAAGGAAATGAAAGACTTATAGTATGTGGAGACTTGAATGGATTGGTGGGTACCGCTCGCGATGGTTTTGAGTCGGTACTCGGGGAGTATGGGGATAAAAGGGTGAACGACGCTGGCAAGCTAATACTAGCATTTTGTAAGGAAAAGGATTTGTTTGTGGCGAACACAATGTTCAACCACAAACAAATTCATATGTATACGAAGAGATGTAAGTCAAAGAGAAGCATGATAGATCTATTCCTAATGGATAGTCGGCTCCGTAAACAGGTGATGGACACAAGGGTTTATCGAGGTAAGCTGGGATCAGACCACTACCTAGTCATAACTAGGATTAGGGGTCTGTTCGCGGGTTGGCGTCATCGTACCGAGTGTCCTGAACCTGAGCCGACTTATAGCATCAAAAGCTGGAAGCTGCAAAATGCATCCATTAGGGATAACTATAATGAAAGGGTAGCCGAAAAGCTTGGCGACGTCAATGTAAGTAGTGAGAATGTGGAAAGTGTATGGCAGAACCTTAGGGATAGTATGATAAATGCCGCTGTGGAAGTGTGTGGAGAAACGAAAAGAGGCAGTAGTAATAAGCGTGATGCATGGTGGAATGAGGAATTGAAAGAAGCAGTTCGAATAAAGAAGAAAGCATGGCTAGACTACTTAGCCTCGCGGAATGATTTTAATATGAAAGAGAGATACAAGCTGCAGAAAGTTAACACGAAGGCACTGCTAGAAGAAGCTCGTGAAAGGTGCAGAATGAAAGCGGATAAAAGGTTGTCGTCCAATTTCCGGGATAAAGAAGAAAGAAAGAGGTAGGCAAGACCCGGAGTTGTTCGGCAATCTGCAGTATGAATAAAGTGCTCAGTGTTAACAATGACGTCCTAACAGACCAAACTGACGTCCTGCAGAGATGGAGTGAATATTATGGAAAGATGTATGCAAGAAAAGACAGAGATGCCACATCGGGAAGTGGAGCTCACTTCGATGCTCCGGATCCCGATGTCATTGAAGTCATTAGTATGAAAGAAATAGAACAAGCGATAAGAAGTATGAAAAGTGGTAAGGCTGCGGGAAAAGACAGAGTTACTGCTGAGATGATCAAGTACGGTGGGTCGCATGTCTGGGTCACACTATGTCTGTTATGCAACTTATGCTGGCGGACGGGTGAGGTCCCAGATGACTGGCGAGTAGCAGTTGTAGTACCTATTTACAAAGGGAAAGGCTCGCGCCTAAAGTGCTCCAGCTACAGGGCGATCAGCTTGGTCAGCTTAGCTAGTAGGGTGTATGCAAAGGTTATAACGGCACGAATGCAAGAAAAGTCTGAAAGGTATTTATAGGAGGCTCAATGCGGATTCCGACGTGGAAGAGGTTGCATGGATCAAGTGTTTTCTCTCCGCATGATCGCGGAAAATTTTCTGGCTGTTAGCCAGAAGGTTTTCTGCGCTTTTGTGGATCTAGAGAAAGCATTTGATAACGTTGTGAGAGAAACGTTGTGGGACTTGCTGCCCGGATATGGCGTGGACGGCTCGCTACTGCTGGCAATACAGTCGCTTTATAGGGACTGTAAGGCTTGCGTGCGAGTAGGGGGGGATGTGTCACCTCTTTTTGATGTCTGTACAGGCGTCAAACAGGGATGTGTCATGTCCGCCTGGCTGTTCATAGTGTATCTGGACAGTTGCCTGCAGAAGTTGAAAGATTTTAATATGGGTGTGAATTTGGGTGACTTTACAGTAAACTGTCTGCTGTACGCTGATGATGCGGTGCTCATGGCCTCATCAGAAGCCGACCTTCAGACAATAGTCACTAATATGAAAGAGGAGTGTGAAAGTAAGGGTCTTCGCTTGAATGCAAGTAAAACTAAGGTTCTAGTATTTGAAAGAGGTGACGTAAGAACTAAATGCGAGATTAGGGTAAACCAGGAACGTCTAGAGCAAGTGAATGAAATTGTGTATTTAGGAAGTATGTCTAGCGCGGATGGAAGATGTGATTCGGATGTAGAACGGCGAGTAGCTGCCGGAAATAAAGTTAACGGTGCTTTGTCCTAGTTAGTAAAGCGACAAAGCATCGTAAAAGAAGCACGAATGGCGATTCATAACGCAGTGCTAGTGCCAACTTTGCTTTACGGTAGTGAAACCTGGGTATGTCAGCAGATGCATGAAAGTAAATTGAATGCTGTGGAGATGCGATCACTTCGAAAATTGTGCGGCGTAACCATGGCCAACCGAATACGTAACGAAGTGATACGCAATATGTCAGGTTTGAATGAAAGTGTCAGCGTTACGCTGGAAAAGGGCGTGCTCCGTTGGTTTGGACACGTCCAACGAATGAGTGAGGAACGATTGACGAAGAATATATATATTGTTCAAAAGTAGAGGGTAGAAGGAGTCAGGGTAGGCCGAGACTTACATATAAAGACCACGTGAGCAGATTGCTCAAAAACGGAAAGGTCAAAAGTCCTCGGATACCCAGACGTGCGTGTATGAAGCGATTGATGAATCTCGAAGAAGCGAAAGAAGTATGCAAGGATCGCGAAGCCTGGCGATCTGTCCTCTCTGACTACCCCGTCAGGGATACAGCGTGAAGATAGATAGATAGATATACGGTCAAATGGACAAATCAACTTTTTTTTTCGCAACCGTTATATTTTCGTAGAGCATACTAACTATTTCATTTTAGATTTGTTGGAAGATATGAATTTGTTAAAGAACTGGTTATAATTCGAGATTTAGAACTTATCAAGCAGATCACTGTTAAAGACTTTGAGTACTTTCTGGATCACCGTTCTATTTTTAAGGACATCGATTCATACTTGGCCAGAAATCTTCTCTCTATGCAAGGTAATTATATAAGGCACAAGTACTTAATTCCTTCTTTTAAACTAAAAAAGAACTAAAGTTTAGGCTAGAAGGCCCTGTGTGTAAAGTGTCCCATATTTTTTTTTAATTAATTGGTTTAACAATTTGTTTAATGTATGAACTGTAATAATTATTATTTTCAATTAATTAATAAGTTATCAATATAAACGTTGTTTAGTTAGGTATGTGTTTTTACACACTTCCGACTAAAATTATTTTATTCAGGTCAGGAATGGAAAGACATGCGTTCGACACTAAGTCCAGCGTTCACCAGCTCAAAGATACGGTTAATGGTGCCTTTCATGGTAGAAGTTGGAGATCAAATGATTGCAATATTAAAGAAAAAAGCAAAGGAGTCAAAAAGTACGGCTTATCAACCAATTTTAATATTTCATTTTGCTTTTACTGTAAACGATCCTATGTTGATGACGATACCACTATGAGGCTTTTATTGGCAATAAAAACTTTGCTCTATGTTTATAAATTAATATATAAAAACGTCATTAGAATAACGTTGACCGACTGACTACGTATCTTATTGATACTTGATATGGCAGGCTATGAATGAAAGTATCAACATTAAGCTGAAAAGAGGCGTGCTGGGTTGGTTTAGACACGTCCAATGAATGGATGAGGAATGATTGACGAATAATACGTATTGTGCGAAAGTAGAGAGTCAGAGGTAGAACAGGTCAGGATAGATCAAGACTTACATAATGAAGACTACATGAGCACCAGATGCTCAAAAACAAAAAGGTCAAAAGTACTCGGATATCCATCAAGTGAAAAAAGATGCATGGATCACGGTTTGTACTTTTAATACGCCATCAAGGATACAACATAAATATAGTTAAGTTACTTAATATACTAATTTGGTTTCTATATGTAGTTCAACTATTTATTTTTGTAATAAACGTATATTCTTAACAATATTTAACTACATTAACATCATGTACCAACGTGTGAATAACATTCGGTTCATTTGGTTCATCCAAACCATATTCACTTACCTGAATATGGTTTGGATTTGTTTTAAGTCACAACTTTTTTTTTAGCTGGTTACATTACAGTTGATTGCAAAGATTTGACAACTCGTTACGCTAATGATGTTATAGCTTCCTGTGCCTTTGGTCTGAAAGTTGATTCTCATACGGATACTGGAAATGAATTTTACTGTCGAGGAAAGGAATCCACAGCCTTAGGTTTCCGTCAAGTACTATCGTTTTTTCTTATATTAAGCATGCCTAAGGCTGCTCAAGTAAGTAATATAATACTACCTTTACCTTACACGACATTTGTGTACTATAAATAACTACTTACCAAATATTTCTCTTCATCTTTATGTATTCCCAGTTTCTTTCAAACCCTATCTGGATTTAGAACCTGGGGTTTACTTTTATTTAGCTAGCAGTTATTATTAGAGTTTTTGTTTTCGGCATTGTTCGGAGCGACTGGCGTCTGACCTGCTCACATTGCAAGGGCGCCTACGTGCGTCGTTGCCTTGTCCGTTAGTCAGCTGGTGCACAGTTTGCAGGTGATGTCACTCGAGTTCAGAGATCTTCTCAAGGATATCCACTAGTAACTTTTAAAAAAATATAAGAAAAATAAAAACAGTTTGTTGGCTAATAAATGAATAAATATACCTAAATTGAAACAATTAATATACCTAAATCTTGATGCCGTGCTGAGTTGAAAAAAAAACCTTATTTTTATATCAGTCTTGATATTTAAAGCGGATATTAAATCTAGGACAATTTAAAGAGAAGGGTTTAATTTTAAAATAAATTTTCCACATACAGTTTTTAAACTAAATACGACATGACTTGGTATCTTTTTCAGTTTTTTAAATGGGACATAATGACAAAAGCGTCCAAGAAGTTTTTCAGGAACTTAGTATTAAATACAATGAGAAATCGTGAATTAAAACAGATTATTAGGCCTGATATGATCCATTTACTAATGGAAGCCAAAAAAGGTAATAACGGTCATTTAAATAATCATGAAGTTATTATTATCCTTAAGAAATTTTAATTTGTTACAATTATATTTACCTTTTGGAGCTGCTGTAGGATAAAGCGTAATTAAGTTCTAGCGATGTAGCCTGTTAACCTCTGATAACCACATTACTATTTTACCATTAAAATTAATATTTCTTAATTTATGTTCAACAAACTTTCAAAATTTATCCAAGATGAAAGACATGTACCAAATTAAAATTTATATTCAGGGAAACTTACACATGAGGAAGTCAAAACAGATGATGGTAAAACTGGATTTGCCACAGTAGCAGAATCTGAAGTTGGAGTAAAAGCAGTTAATAGAGGTATGAGCCAGTCTACATCATATAAAAACATCTGCATAAATTTTAAACCACTTTCGAAATAAGTAAATTTTTTTTTTTACTTTTTCTGTGTAAATCAAAAATTTTATCATAATATTCAATGATAGGGTCTCAAATGATAGTCAGTTTTATTCCTACCTACACCAAGATTCTGACTATATGTTACTCAAAAAACAAGGATATAAAATCCTGACACTGTTAGTAATAATAGCATCAATATCTAATCTTCTTCCACTCTAAAGGATTACTCTTTAGTAATAACATCATTCGAAACAAAACTTCTATGTCTCATATTGAAGTAATGTCATTACTATTGGCTATAAATTAGCTGATGTAGTGTGATGCGATTGAGATATGACATTAATTCATTCGAAATTCTTTTAAGTAACAGCTTATAATTTTTTAAAGTCAAATTCTTTTTCAGAATGGTCAGATGACGACTTAATCGCTCAAGCGATACTTTTTTTCCTCGCTGGTTTCGAAACTTCTTCTTCTGCAATGAGTTTCCTTCTTTACGAGTTGGCTGTTAATCCAGATGTACAAGATCGTTTGGCAAAAGAGATCAAAGAAACCGACATAAAAAATGGTGGAATATTTGACTTCAACTCGCTGCAAAATTTGACATATCTTGACATGGTTATTTCAGATAAGAAATTAGAAATATTTAAGAAGTAATGATCATTAAATTTGCAAGGTACTTAGAATAATGTTTGACACAAAATTATGAAAGTCAATACCAGTAACTTCTTTCTTTAAATTCTTAATTAGACTCCACAAAATTATTGATACGCAGACACTTTTCAATCTAGTCTAATGGAATCTAGCTCAATCTTTCTTGGTTGATTTTATGTTCTCACCCATCCATAGATCTGTATTCATTTACCCGTATAAAGATAATACCCCCATCTAAACAAACTATATTAACGTTACATCACTTACGAGTATTTTTTAATTTGCAGAAGTACTACGGTTATGGCCTCCAGGCATAGCTCTCGACAGGCAGTGCATCAAAGATTACAATTTGGGCAAACCTAACAAATATTCTGAAAAAGATTTTACTGTGAGATATATTCTTACTTTACGTAATAATTTAACTCGCATTATGACCTTGCTGCCCGCCAAATGGAATGCCATGGCAGCATCGACATAACTTTTTTATACCACTGAGGTGGCAGACAAGCGTATGGTCCACCTGATGGAAAGTGGTCACCGTAGCCTATGGACGTTTGCAACACCAGAGATGCAGCACTCGCGCTGCCGATCCTAAATTCTTCTCCTATAGAAATAGAAATATAAAAAAAATAGATTTAATATTAATTGAAATATCAATGCAATATAAAATAAAAAAAAATTGCATCCAAAAACTTCATGTACTCTACATTTTTCCAGATACGTAAGGGAACAGGGGTTTGGATCCCAGCATTCGCAATCCACCGTGATCCGCAATACTTCCCTAACCCTGAAAAATTTGATCCTGAGCGCTTCTCTGAAGAAAACAAACATAAGATTAATCCTTTAACGTATATGCCTTTTGGATTTGGGCCCAGAAATTGCATTGGTAAGTTATTTAAATAAAAATAAACGCCGACATTTCACCGTATGCATTTTTGTCCCACGTAAAAGGTGTTGAGCCCATTTCCGTGTAGAAACTGTTGAAATTATTAAGCCGCCCATAAGGCCTTCAACTTGGCTTAACGACTGCCATTTTATTGGCAACCGGGACCAACGGCTTAACATGCCTTCCGAAGCAAGGAACTGGGGTGGGTCTAAAGGGCCGAATAAAATTAATAAAATATGTCTATTTTAGGTGTTAAATTTGGAAGAATTTTTTTTAAACCCGTTGCCTTTTTATTGAGGTCGTAACAAAAAGGCTAAAAGGTCTTATGTGCTAGACACTAATTAGCACGACCAATTAAATTCCTGGTAGTCTCGGACTGATTATAGGTGCAATTTTATACATTCGTACCATGTAAATTTACTAAGTGCCAGTAAATGGCGCCTAACGTCGCCTTTAGACGGAAAGAGGTAGATTAATTCGTCAGTTTCAAGTGGGTCTCGGTAGTCTAGTTGGTTAAACGTCTCACTCGGCAAGTGCGATGACGCTGTTTCGAGTCCAGTTCGAGACTAAGTAATTCTCTACTTTAAATTTATTATAAGATTAGCATACTAATAGCTTTTTAAAATGGTTGCTAAGATTTTATTAGCTTAGTTAGGGCTAGAAGGCACTGTATAAAAATCATGTGTATTTTTAACGATGTAGATAAAGTAAACCAATGCCTAACAAACACGAGAAAAATTAGGTTAAGTGAAGAAGTTATCGAGACAGTTCTTGTTGCTAGCAAGTTAAATAACGCGTAAAATCTTTAAAAAAATTACTTTGAAAAAAGAGACAAAAGAGTTTGGAAATTGTTTTCAGGTTCCAGATTTGCTTTATGTGAATTGAAAGCCATCGTCTATCAAATTTTGCTACATATAGAGGTTTCTCCATGTGAAACTACGTGCATTCCAGCCAAACTAACACCTGAAGCGTTTAATTTAAAGTTGCAAGGTGGACACAATCTAAGGTTTAGAGTTAGAGCCTAAAAAATGTTAATAGTAGTAGAAAATCTAAGTTGAGATTTTTCATGTAATAAAATCATTGTAATTTTTTGATTATTGATCGAAACTGTGTTATGAAATGTAAATAAAAGCTTTGTTTATTAGTTTAAGGTTTTATTAGAAACTTAAAAGAAGAATGAGGTGATTAGCACAGTTTTATAAACCTCCAACGATTTTGGGCGGAAGAAGGTGTAAGCTCCTCCTCAAAACCTACAAGGCCCAAGCGACTTGTTAGCGGCAATTTATTCAAAGTCCTGGAGCCTTCCAATAGGATATTGAACGAACTACTTTGCCTTATAAGCCTTATAAGGATAAAACACAAAATTCATATAAATATTTTTTTACCTAGCCTATGTTTCAATGTTATCAATGCTTATTTTTATCTTCTCTATATAGACACAAATGATAACACTTTCATCAATCGCAAACTCAAGGTCAACTGTCATTATGCGCATGTAATTGTCGGACAGGTCATTGATATGACGTCAGGAGTCAGACAAATACAGTGTATGAATGATTATACTTTTAAAGACTCTGTACCCAGAGATGAGTTCCATCTTTTCGTTACACAATCTCACAATCACTGATCGAGTTAGATCGTCAAAGAGAGCGCTACCGCTAATACACTCATCTTATGATGTAAAAATTAATTCTCACCACAACCTTACCTAAGAATCTACTACTTATGGAACGCCATCGTAAGTATTACACCAGGTTTTATCTATTAATTAGCCCAATTTGGCTGAAATCTATACATATTATAAGTTATCTACGATTTGATATGATAACATACAAGATGCCATATAATGAGATTATATACATTATTGACGAATAATGTAATTGATATTAAAGACCTTAATTTAATCGAATGTGTAACACAAGTACAAGCTAGCTGTTATTTTGTAGAAATCTTCAAAGTTGGTCAGTGATCGTTGTTCATTTTTCAATTTTTCAATTAATTATTATACCCTATAACTTATATTTTGCACATGCCCAGATATTTTTTATAAAAATATTATGAGGGCTTCTTTTAAATTACAGTATTTAAATTCAGGATCATGTGGCAGGCAAGGTCTCAGTGTTCTGTAAACGATCACTGAGTTACGCAACTTTCACTATGGCTGGTCCTCGGATGGGTGACCACTTTGTGGCATTTACATTAGCGAGCGTTCCGTGCTTCGGAAGGCACTTTAAGCCGTTGGTCCCGGTTGCCAGTAAAATGGCAGTCGTTAAGCCTGGTTGAATGCCTTATGGGCGGCTTGAAAAATTTCAACAGCAGGTAGCCACAACCTGCGTCTGTCTATTTCAACACGGCAATGGGCTCACCACCTATTACGTCGGACAGGTAAATCCACACGATGAAAAGTGGGCATATAATATGCCTCTGCCACCCCTTCGGGGATAAGGCGTGATGGCAAGGATACGGCCAGCATAAACTAAAGTAGGCACCGCAGCCTGTGGACGTCGGTACACCACAGGGGTTATATTGCTGTACTGAACCTAATGCCCGTGTTGTAACAGGGCAGAATATGGCTATGTGCTATAACATTTTTCAAACCACCTATTCTTATAATTCCTTTAACTTGACATAAAGACTAAATGGTAGATACTGACAAAGTGTATCTACGGCTTAGCGTTCCTTCGAAAACACATAAAACCTCATAATAATAAACTATATATTCTGAATCACTTGTCTCTATTAAACAATAGTAAGAGTAACAATATATGTTGTTGTGACTCATACCATTGAAACGCTTACCCACAGGGTTCGTATGGCGACCCTCAATTTGACGATGTCCACAGTGTAAGGTTGACATCTCTGCCCCGCCCGGGTTGTTCGGGAACGGAAGGGGGAAGGTGGGACTAGTTGGAAGAGCTCTTCAGTACACACTAGCCTTGCAGGATAGGTCATAAGGCTGGTAGACGGAAAAATTAGTATAGTATGAAAGGAGTTTACTAACTGCAAATCCTTGATTTATAAATCAAAGCTATTAAAACTGTAGTGTCCGCGCTAAGTATTAAATATTTTTTTAGAGCTCTTCAGTACACACTAGCCTTGCAGGATAGGTCATAAGGCTGGTAGACGGAAAAATTAGTATAGTATGAAAGGAGTTTACTAACTGCAAATCCTTGATTTATAAATCAAAGGTATTAAAACTGTAGTGTCCGCGCTAAGCATGAAGTATTTTTCTCGCCTACGCACCACCACGTGCTTACCGGTTGGTGGTCGCACACAGACTGACCCCACCTGGCTCGCACTATGTGACGTATGCGCTCTAGATAAATCATAAGCATATCTACATATACTACATCCCTTCCTTATTTTAATTTTAGAGAAATGTGAAATTTATCATTTTAATCAAAGTATATGTCAATAATCCTTTACTTCCATAATCAATATATTGTATAGTTTGATTAAATCTTTCTGCTTGGCCATTTGCTCTAGAGCAAGCAACTGCATTGAGCACGTATTTGATACCCTTCTCGGTGCAAATGTTTCGTAATTAACGTGAAGTTAAAGCTGTCCCCGGGTCAAATATTTTACGTGGGATTAGAAAATCGATAAATAGATTGTTCAATACTTTGATAATACTCTTTGTTTTAGTATCCATAGCTGATTAGCAAACGCATATTTTGTAAATCCGTCAACGGATATCGTTAGAATATAATTATTAACAACGATGCTCGTAAACAAATGGTTCTAAGGGAATTAGGTTTAAAGTGTTTGTTTCACCTTCTGTTTCGGCTTAGAGAATCTACATGGCCCGTACGACACCCTGGACGATATTGAATTGGAAATGGCGCAGGGCGCTGCAGTTTGTATATATAGTAAAGTTAAGACCTAACAGATACGTACGATTTTTTTTTAGCGAACAGACCACCGCCAGCGTTTCTAATTCATAAGAATGATAAAATCTTCCGGTGTAGTATGTCTACTAAAATACGCAACCGGTTTTAGAACTTTAGGAATGACCTGTCACTGCATAAGAATGCCACCTAATCCCAGTGAACTTGCATCAGTGTGCACTTTAATGTTTTAATCAGGACTATATAATGCCAACTGTGGTCGTTCTACCAGGCGTCGTTCTATAGACTCAAATGATTTAACTTCGCTGGCAGCCCATAGCCATTGTGCATCTCTTTTCAACAACATCGTTAAAGGTCTGGCCTATCACACCGAAGCAAACAAACCTTCAGAAATGGCTATCAAGTCGTAAAACTTGGCGTACCTCGTATACGTTAGAAGGTATAGAATACCTATCTTTTGTGGTTCTACTATTTAACGCCCTATAATCTACGCATAGTCGGGTTTCCCCATTCTTTTTCTTTACAACCAGTATTAGACTAGCATAATCGATTTAGACTCCTGTACTATATACCATTAATTCGTCTATCATATTCATAACGTGCTGACGCTCATAATGTAACAAACTATAAGATCTACATATGACTGGTGTTCTATCATGCTTCTCTATTTCCATTACCTAACTCGCCCAAGTTTCCAGCAAAACAAAGTCTATGGGTACTTTTGTAAAAGCTAGTAAAGTTTGTCTTTATTGCCTGGGTCAACTGTCTCTCTTATCTTAATGTAGTCTTTCACTAGGGGTATAAAATTAGGTCTGGGTTGATTTGTTTGTAGAGTTAAAGTTCTCATTTCAGCCACAGGTGTGACAAGAGTTATTAATACATTTGAACGTGTTGAGCATTGCTGTGAACAAGGTGATAAAATTATTGAATCACCATCAATAACCCTGTAGCAACCCTGATGCAGGTGATACTCTTGGTTTGAATGCATTCTGGCACCACCATCTGAATAAACAGCCCGTTAAATGTCTCTATAATAAACTTTAACTAAACCACCCTTTGTCATAGTTATATCATCTAGGACATACAAATTAATGGATCTGTGTAGCTTATTTGGAATATTCGCGGTACGAGTATTGTTAAAGAAAAGTCCTTAACTATCTTTTGATACGGTTACAGATTTAATTTCAGTGAAGCCCTACCTACATAGATCTTTGTAAATACTTGTCATCAACGATCAAAACATCTAAATCGCATTCATTTTTATCAATCCTAATTAGAATTTTAGATCTAAACCTTGCAAGCACTGTAGCATTTCCGAATCCCCTGATTATGGGTAACGAATTTTCATTTTTATATTATATTTAAGCCGAGAATTTTTGCATCTGAATACTATTTATATTGGTTTCTACTACTTCAGCATTAGTCATAACCTATGGAACCTTCTTATCAGGTAAGTTACTTGCAACGCGGACAAGAACGTCACGCAAGTTTTTTTGGTTTCTTAGTGCACTGTTGAATATTGTGACCTATTCTACTACACTTAACGCATTTAATTATGGGATTGCTACAATTGGTAAAAACATATACCCCGTCTATTACATTTATAACAAGTTGTATCAGATCCCCTAATACTAGAATTGTTGGTAGGTAAACTTATTGTTACGAAATTCACGCCTTTTGAATGTGTTTGTCATGAAAGATTCTCGAGGGGATTTCTTAGTTAGTGTAGGTTGTTGGCATGCTAAGAAGTTCAATAGGTCCTCGGGTTCTTCACACTTAACGAGTTTAACAAACATTTCTATTATCTGTAATTCCATAAATAATGCAATCAACTGCCTTAATTCCAACAATTTCGCACCTACTCAGTAGTGATAACTTGTCGTAAAAGTAATCTCTTAAAACCTCATCCGTACGGGATATACTACTCAGCATCTCGTCAAACTATTTACCATAATTTACTTTATTTGGAAGGGCTTTTCTTGATTTAAGTTGCTACTCTGCCCACGAGAACCAGAGAGTAGGTAAGGTACCAAATTTTGGTTAGTCCGCGTAATTTTTGTAACGCGTAATGTTTTATGGCTTTCTAGATCCAAGTATAAATAAATAAAAAATTAAAATATAAAAATATCTATATTTTGCATAGACCATTTTAACAGCGCTTACAAAATGTCATACACTATTTAAAATATTTAAAGCGACCACCGGTTCGGAACGCGGCCCACCTGAGAAGAACCGGCAAGAAACTTAGAAAGGCTTTTTTTTTGATGGCCTATTTACAATTTAATATTATTTCACTTTGCCAGCAGATCATTTCCAGGCGTCCCTGTTCTGCAAATAGTCTGTAACGGAGTAAAAACCTTTTTCACAAAGCTTGTTTTTTAAATAAATAATAAATAAATAAATATCCATCACGCCTTATCCCCGAATGGGTGGCAGAGGCATATTATATGCCCACTTTTAACCGTGTGGATTCCTGTCCCACGTAATAGGTGGTGAGCCCATTGCCGTGTTGAAATAGACAGACGCAGGTTGTGGCTACCTGATATTGAAATTTTTTAAGCCGCCTATAAGGCTTTCAACCAGGCTTAACGACTGCCAATTTACTGGCAACCGGGACCAACGGCTTAACGTGCCTTCCGAAGCACGGAAACGCTCGCAAATATAAATGCCACAAAGTGGTCACCCATCCGACGACCAGCCATAGTGAAAGTTGCGTACCTCAGTGATCGTTTACCGAACACTGAGACCGCGGGGCAACGAGCGCTTCGCTTTTTTTTTACAGCGTATGCAGCCGAACTTAATCTAGAGGCTGTCTTTTCTATGTGTGGGCCCCACTGCAAATTGGCATCAATAGTTATACCGAGGAACAAAGTTGATTCTACAAACTCTAACACTTGTCCATTCAGTTGAACATTGGCCGCAACTTATTTTACATTTGGTAGAGTAAATGTTATACATTTAGTTTTATTTTCATTAAGGCAAAGATTATTTGAGCTGAACCAATGAACTACTCTTGCAATTGCATTGTTTACATCGTCATAGTTATCTAACTGTCTTTTAATTTTAAAAATTAATTAGGTGTCATCTGCAAACAAAACAATCCTATTCCTGTCCCCTACATAAAATGGTAAATCATTAATATAAATGAGGAACAAGAATGGCCCAAGTATCGAGCCTTGCGGCACACCCATTGTAACCATGGATCCTACAGAACGTGTACCATTAATATCGACCCTCTGTATTCTATTGTTCAAATATGAAGACAGAAGGTCGAGAGATTTGCCTCTTATTCTATAGTGGTGTAATTTTTTGCATAGCGTTTCATGTTGAACGCAATCAAAAGCCTTTGATAGATCGCAAAATATACCTAATGCATCGTGCTTGTCTTCCCAAGCTTCATGGATACATTTTAATAACTCAACACCAGCATCGGAAGCTGAGCGCCCTTTCGTAAACCCAAATTGATTCGCATGAAGTATTTTATGACTATTAAAATGGGATAGCATTTGATTCAAGATTATTTTTTCAAATACTTTGCTCAAAGTTGGCAGCACTGACACTGGTCGGAAATTAGACGGCTCTGTAGCGCTGCCAGCCTTGAACAAGGAACGACTTTGCTGTGTTTCATTAAATCAGGAAATGTACCACTAGAAACACAGTCATTAAACAAA
The DNA here is from genome assembly GCA_948477245.1 of Thumatha senex. NCBI lineage: Eukaryota > Metazoa > Arthropoda > Insecta > Lepidoptera > Erebidae > Thumatha > Thumatha senex. The sequence continues at coordinate 29,518,971 of OX419732.1, forward strand.
GTTGCTAGATGGGGCGCAATTACCTCAATTATACATGATGCAGTTTTGACCGATAATCCCCAAAGATCCGCGGTTTTCTTAATTTCGATACATTTAAATGTTTTTACAATGTCCTGAGCACAAATATCTGTGAATACAAATGCATCCCTGCAACAAAGAACATATTCTTCTAATAAAAGTTCAGCGGAACTGGAAGATGGAGAGATTTTGTTGTCAATATAGGTGCATTTTTGAAAAAAATGTTCAAACTCCGTCGCCACTTCCAGGTCCCCTGTAACATGGCAACCATTTACTTTTAAGTGGAAATCCCTGTCAGTCACTAAAGATCTACCGCATTCAGAGTTAATGATGTTCCAAGTCATTTTTATGACTTAGCAAGATAACACGTTTGTTTAAATATCTTTGAATAATTTTTAACATATTCCTGAAAGGTTTGCCTAAAATTATATGATTTTTCTGAATATAATTCAAATAATTTGTTTCTACTTTTAAAGATACCTGGTGTTGCCCAGTCACTGAAAACAGGACGACCACTAATCTGTAGTGTTTTTGAGGTAAAAACTTTGCCAAACTCATCATTAATCAAATTAAATAAGTGTTTATATGACTGGTCTACACAAGTGAAGTTAGGTAGATAGGGTGATCTCTTTAATACATTTTCTTTAAAATTATTCAAACGACTTTGGTTAATTGGTACATATTTAATTTGTTTTTTGCTGACTTTGTTACTACTTTTTGGAAATTTTATCCATTAGCCACGATGATCTGACTCCACAGGATTCACAATACCTTTATCTATAGGTTTAATATCAGTTAAAATATTATCAATACATTTTGCACTGGTGGCTGTAATACGAGTGGGTTCTAAGAATGTACTATGCAGATTAAAGGATTTAAATAAATTTTTCATTTTATTTCTCTCTGATGGAGTTAATGATGTATCTAATATATCAACATTAAAATCTCCACAAACTATTATAGATTTCTTAGAACATTGGCATTTGAATTTTGCTTCTTCAAGCTTTTCTTCAAATTTAATGTAAGGATCTTTAGGGGGACTGTATACGCTTAACAAGATGAAATGCTCAAATTCAATACTGGCAATCTCAATAACTCGCTCAATGGAGAGGGCTACTAAGTCTTTACGTTCTTTAAATTTTAAGTTTTTATTAATTAATATTAAAGAGCCTCCACATTTAGAATGTTTTCTATTGAACGAGCTAGCAACCTGGTGATTTACGAAGTTCAACAATGTGATTTGATGATCTTTTAACCAGTGCTCTGTAGCACAAAAAATATTAATAGAATTTGCATTAATGTAATGCTCTAACTCTAAATCTTTACCATTTATTAAACCTCTAACATTATGGTGCACCAGGTTTATAAAAACAATATTTTTACTAAGATTATTCTCAGGGGCCAAAGTCAACTGGCCAGATTTACTATCTGTTGTCCTATAAACTAGTTTTTTGGAATTTCATTTTCCAAATGTGAAGTATCAAAACTATCCTGCTCAATAAAAGCAGTTGTACTTGCCAATAATTTGGCTTGAAACATTAAAAAAACAGATAGCAACAGAGCTACCTTTCGTTGTAAAAAATTTGATAGAAAATATCTATCTAATGTCAACAAACTATTATTATTGAAAATTATGTTCCAATCGAACAATTCAATTTTTTTGGAATATGATACCATGGTATGTAGTTTCATATTTAATTTGTATCTTAAGTGATTTTCCTTGTGGCTCATAGCAGTGCTGTATGGCAAGGTGGACAAAATTACTTGTTTTACTTGCAGACTTGATAACTTATCAAAAATTTTTAAAAGTTTGTCACTATTAATATTGCCTCTTCTGCCAACCAGCACCACTATAGTAGACTGCATGCAGTGTGTACCAGTCAATATAAAATCTATAATTTGAGAGTATGAAGCTCCTGGATATGTATGATTTATTACAGAATGACTTAAATGTGATAAATAATGTCCAAAATTTTTACCTATTTCATCGCAATAGACTATGGTCTTTGCATCACTTTTTATTTGCAACTTTTCTATTATACTCGTAGATGCCTCGCAATTACTACTTGAACTTAATATACTATTATCCACACTGCACACAGTTTTAATTGGTGAAAATTCATCATTGCATCTAATTCTTTCACAACTCAAGGGTGCGGAGGGAACATGGCCTGCGGATATCAATTGGTCATTTTGACAATGACATGAATTTACTAATTTACCTATGGCTAACACCTGTTCCCTACTCTGTTTCTCTGCTGTTTCATATTTATATGAAATTGATTTCAAAGAGTGTTGAAGTCGGTCAATCTGACATTGAAGGGCCTGTGTATCAATTTTGTACTGTTGTGCAACAGTATCAAGTTCTAACATATACATATTTACCTGGTCAATCAGTTGCAATCTCTGTCTATTAAGTGACATGCTATTTATAAAAAACTTGTATTTATGTATAATTTTTTTAGATTTAGTAATAAACTTTTTAATTTTTAAATATTTATAAAATAAATATCCATCACGCCTTATCCCCGAAGGGGTGGCAGAGGCATATATATGCCCACTTTTCACCGTGTGGATTCCTGTCCCACGTAATAAGTGGTGAGCCCATTGCCGTGTTGAAATAGACAGACGCAGGTTGTGGCTACCTGCTGTTGAAATTTTCAAGCCGCCTATAAGGCCTTCAACCAGGCTTAACGACTGCCATTTTACTGGCAACCGGGACCAACGGCTTAACGTGCCTTCCGAAGCACGGAAACGCTCGCAAATGTAAATACCACAAAGTGGTCACCCATCCGAGGACCAGCCCTAGTTAAAGTTGCGTAACTCAGTGATCGTTTACAGAACACTGAGACAACGGGGCCACGAGCGCTTCCAATTTTTAAATATTTCTTTAACTTATTCTTACTACACTTAATCATTTTTAATGATTTAGAACAGCCCCCGGTTTCATCATCAGAAGTGAGGTCTATGACAATGGAAGGGTGAGCTGTAGCAGTATCTAAGCTTGTAGCCATCAGTTCATCGAACAAACTCTGATTAGATTGAACCACTGTGCTCTGTTTCTCGTCTTCTAGTTGCGATATTTTGATTTCCGATCGTTGTAGCTCCTCCTTTAGTATTCTAATTTGGTGCAGAGTTTGTTCATAATGTTCCCTACATGAGTCAAAACTGTCAACTATAAGTTGTAACCTATCCCGATCCTGTAAGGTATACAGTGAATGCAACTGTGCCAGTTCTTTTTTGAGTTGTCCGTTCTTACTTAAAGTACCTAGCAGTTCTAACTCATTTTCGTCCCTTTCCTTGTTCAGTTTATCGCACTTCTCACTCAAAATCTGTAACTCTTTCAACGTTAATTGAAGCCTTGTCTCTTGTTGATGAGCCAAGGCCTTACGCGTCATTATCATGTTATTAGTATTCGACATTTTGTTATAATTACGTGCTACAGAATCAGTAATTATTAGCAAAGTAGACTTAGAGCAAAGAAATGCGAAACAAAACGAGGTTATGTTTTATTCATAGAAAATTACAAAATCGCACTATTAATGGACATATGAGGATGTAAAAGTAAATGAACTCACAAACCTTGATTGAAAAAACTATTAGTTTTATAAATCTTGCCAAATCCAAGTAATAATTTCAAATATTGAAATTTTTTCCGATGTTCTAACTGTCACTACACCGGTACAATTTTTAAGTTTATATTCATCTACTTTTAGCACAATAAATGGTGAAAATGATTATTTAACACTCAATATGGTGTTATTTGGAAATGATGAATTGGTTTTTAATTAAAATTTTAATTGTTTTTGCAATATTACAATATAAAATACGGAGCCATTTCAAATCAGCTGTTATACCTAGGGTTGCCACAAGGAAAAACCTTCCGCACACAAAAAAATTCCGCACACGTTCGACTTTCCTAAGCCAACGCTCAATATCTTGAGACTTATTAATTATATTATGTTGGTATCAAACACCGAAACAACATTGTCAGACGAAGTACTCTTACTTGGAATATTTTTAATAAATTTTTATTATAATTATATTGGATTATTTTGCAGTGCTGTCAATATTATCGCTAAGTCGTTAGCATTAAGCTCGCCAGTTAAGCTCCACTTGCTGGCAGTCTCACCGCTGTCCACCGACCGGGGCAGAGTCCTTCTGCGTTTGCGCCTTGGAAGTCTGTGTAATGCTCTCACCTTCAACACCTGGAATGATCATTTTAGGCGCCTTTACTGTTATTTGCTTTAGCTAACAAAATTTAGTTAATTATTGGGCTCTATTTACATAAGGGATACAAGCATGTAATCCTGACTTTTAAAGAGTTCTCTAAACAACTACTGCACCGATCATCTTATGATACGGTTAGTCATGATACGGATTGTCATTTCTACTATTTTCTTTCACACCAATAGTTCTGAATGGCAATAACACAGAAGTGCCGAAGCAAGGCTCAAGGATTTATGACTTAAAAAGAACTAATAACACGCAGCCATAACCTGCATCATAAAATTCATTACGATTTGTCACAAGTGTCCTGAGCACCTAAACGCATGACATTCACGACGTTTAGTCTTTACCCAAGATTCATACAGTCTGGGTAAGCACACCGTCATGTCTAAATGAATCGTTGGCATCACTTCTATATGGTTGTATAATGGTAGTATACAGTATGGCTGCGTAAAGCACAGTTACAAACGCATCATTCGCAATAAATTTACATGGTTGCATATTAGCAGCACACCTACATGGGCGCACATAGCACAACTTCAAGGCTATGTAAACTACTTACAACGCACCTACATGGTTGCATCTCGGCAGCACACTTACATGACTCGGCTTCACAAGCACAGCTACATGGCCTGGCTTCACAAGCACACCTACATGGCTTGGCTCCACGAGCACACCTACCTTGCTCGGCTTCACAAGCACACCTACATGGCTTGGCTCCACGAGCACACCTACATGGCTCGGCTTCACAAGCACACCTACATGGCCTGGCTTCACAAGCACACCTACATGGCTTGGCTTTACGAGCACACCTACATAGCTCGTATTCACAAGCACACCTACATGGCCTGGCTTCACAAGCACACCTACATGGCTTGGCTTCACGAGCACACCTACATGTCTCGGTTTCAAAAGCACACCTACATAACTAGGCCTTAAAAAAATACGCCAACATGGCGAGTAATAGTAGTTTCTCTCTTTTATCTAGGTAACCAATATGGTTATTACAACTGTCGAATACTCCGATTCCTCTTTAGCAGTTTTCTTATTTAATATTAATAATTAATTGATACGCTTTAATATTATCTAACGCTATGCACTAAACATATCATACTGCAGTAGCACTTCAAAACCGAAGTAAATTAGTTGCTTCAAAATAATTAGCTACATCATATTTTGTCTAAAAAAATAATTATTTTAATGCTTACAGTTTCTTTCTGCCATTCTCCGTGGCTCTTTAGCACTTCTGAATTGTAATAAAACACTAGAATAATAATTATAAACTTATTAAACTTCACAATTCCACTATTAATTAACTTTACACTGGACTATTATGGCTGATATGGAACGCCAGCGACGAGCCTTATACGTTATTGGAAATATGGTAATTAGAAAATTTTCCAAGTCCTCAGTGGAGGTAAAACATACTTTATTTCGTGCCTGTTTACGTCGTTTTGTCAGTCGTTTTATACGTGTCAGCTCGGGTCGATCTACACACATAAAGCTCATGATGGTGTTAGAGTCGCTTATAATAACGTCTATCGCGTTATTGCAGCGCTTCTGGTGTGTTTTTTGAGTCGCGAATCAACTCCTTTGATGCCATACAAAGAAAGCGTATCGTTGGGTTTATGTCTAGAGCTGGCACATGTAATAATAAAATAATTAGAAGTTTATCAGAGAGGTTGGTCACGTCTGATATTTATAAACCTTGGGTAAAAATAATAGTATAAAATGTAAGCTTAAACTTAGTGAGGCACTGATGACAAATATTTATTATTATACTGACATGTTTTATTATTATTATAATCTTGAATAATTTTACTGACTTCACTGAATTATTATTATTGTAGTATTATCAATGAATATTTCTCAATTATGTGTTAAATTAATAATATTTAAATGGCTTGGTTGTGTTATCTATGGGTATTATTTTGTATTAATATTATGTATGGATATGGGTGATATTTATGTAATTGTGATTTAATTTAATTTGTAATATGGATGTGAAGAGTAGAAGCGTGCACGTCGCCATCCCTGCCAGCTACGGCTGCAATTCTACTCCGACACGAGTGCCACCAAGGCGAATGATGCTAGGGCGTGCCCCCGAGGCGACGCGCACCAGTTCGTCCCCGCTGGTGGGAAAAGTGTGAGCCAGAGCGGCGTAGGGGACCGCCACCCTACACGCGCGGCCCGACACGGCGGGAAGTGGAGGATGGAGTGCAGGGTAGCTGCGTGGAATGTTAGGGGAGGAATGACAGATAAGATGAATGAGTTGATGGATGTTATGAATGAGAGAAAGTTAGATGCAGTGTGCTTGACAGAGACCAAGCGCAAGGGCAGCGAAGTCTTGGAGCTCCCGGGTGGGATGCTCGCGCTTTGGTCTGGAGTACCAGAGAGCGAGCATGGCAGTCGGGGGGTTGGAATTTTGCTGTCCTCGCGATTGGCCTCCGGTATGTATGAGTACAAACTGGTAGGTCCTAGAATCCTCTGGATCCGTGTAAAACTTGGTTTGACGTAGATTTGGTAGCTGCTTACGCGCCAGTATCTTCGTCGAACGCGAGTGAGCTAGAGGACTTCTGGGAGAGTATGAGAGAAGCTCTAAATGTGATAGAAGGAAATGAAAGACTTATAGTATGTGGAGACTTGAATGGATGGGTGGGTACCGCTCGCGATGGTTTTGAGTCGGTACTCGGGAAGTATGGGGATAAAAGGGTGAACGACGCTGGCAAGCTAATACTGGCATTTTGTAAGGAAAAGGATTTGTTTGTGGCGAACACGATGTTCAACCACAAACAAATTCATATGTATACGAGGAGATGTAAGTCAAAGAGAAGCATGATAGATCTATTCCTAATGGATAGTCGGCTCCGTAAACAGGTGATGGACACAAGGGTTTATCGAGGCGCTGAGCTGGGATCAGACCACTACCTAGTCATAACTAGGATTAGGGGTCTGTTCGCGGGTTGGCGTCATCGTACCGAGTGTTCTGAACCTGAGCCGACTTATAGCATCAAAAGCTGGAAGCTGCAGGATGCATCCATTAGGGATAAATATAATGAAAGAGTAGCCGAAAAGCTTGGCGACGTCAATGTAAGCAGTGAGAATGTGGAAAGTGTATGGCAGAACCTTAGGGACAGTATGATAAATGCCGCTGTGGAAGTGTGTGGAGAAACGAAAAGAGGCAGTAGTAATAAGCGTGATGCATGGTGGAATGAGGAAGTGAAAGAAGCAGTTCGAATGAAGAAGAAAGCATGGCTAGACTACTTAGCCTCGCGGAATGATTTTAATATGAAAGAGAGATACAAGCTGCAGAAAGTTAACACGAAGGCACTGATAGAAGAAGCTCGTGAAAGGTGCAGAATGAAAGCGGATGAAAAATTGTCGTCCAATTTCCGGGATATTGCCAAGCTCTTCTGGAAAGAGGTAGGCAAGACCCGGAGTTGTTCGGCAATCTGCAGTATGAATAAAGTGCTTAGTGTTAACAATGACGTCCTAACAGACCAAAGTGACGTCCTGCAGAGATGGAGTGAATATTATGGAAAGATGTATGCAAGAAAAGACAGAGATGCCACGTCGGGAAGTGGAGCTCACTTCGATGCTCCGGATCCCGATGTCATTGAAGTCATTAGTATGAAAGAAATAGCACAAGCGATAAGAAGTATGAAATGTGGTAAGGCTGCGGGAAAAGACAGAGTTACTGCTGAGATGATCAAGTACGGTGGGTCGCGTGTCTGGGACACACTATGTCTGTTATGCAACTTGTGCTGGCGGACGGGTGAGGTCCCAGATGACTGGCGAGTAGCAGTTGTAGTACCTATTTACAAAGGGAAAGGCTCGCGCCTAAACTGCTCCAGCTACAGGGCGATCAGCTTGGTCAGCTTAGCTAGTAAGGTGTATGCAAAGGTTATAACGGCACGAATGCAAGAAAAGTCTGAAAGGTATTTATGGGAGGCTCAATGCGGATTCCGACGTGGAAGAGGTTGCATGGATCAAGTGCTTTCTCTCCGCATGATCGCGGAAAAGTTTCTGGCTCTTAGCCAGAAGGTTTTCTGCGCTTTTGTGGATCTAGAGAAAGCATTTGATAACGTTGTGAGAGAAACGCTGTGGGACTTGCTGCCAGGATATGGTGTGGACGGCTCGCTACTGCGGGCAATACAGTCACTTTATAGGGACTGTAAGGCTTGCGTGCGAGTAGGGGGGGATGTGTCACCTCTTTTTGATGTCTGTACAGGCGTCAAACAGGGATGTGTCATGTCCGCCTGGCTGTTCATAGTGTATCTGGACAGCTGCCTACAGAAGTTGAAAGATTTTAATATGGGTGTGAATTTGGGTGACTTTACAGTAAACTGTCTGCTGTACGCTGATGATGCGGTGCTCATGGCCTCATCAGAAGCCGACCTACAGGCATTAGTCACTAATATGAAAGAGGGGTGTGAAAGTAAGGGTCTCCGCTTGAATGCAAGTAAAACTAAGGTTCTAGTATTTGAAAGAGGTGACGTAAGAACTAAATGCGAGATTAGAGTAAACCAGAAACGTCTAGAGCAAGTGAATGAAATTGTGTATTTAGGAAGTATGTTTAGCGCGGATGGAAGATGTGATTCGGATGTAGAACGGCGAGTAGCTGCCGGAAACAAAGTTAACGGTGCTTTGTCCCAGTTAGTAAAGCGACAAAGCATCGTAAAAGAAGCACGAATGGCGATTCATAACGCAGTGCTAGTGCCAACTTTGCTTTACGGTAGTGAAACCTGGGTATGTCAGCAGATGCATGAAAGTAAATTGAATGCTGTGGAGATGCGATCACTTCGAAAATTGTGCGGCGTTACCTTGGCCGACCGAATACGTAACGAAGTGATACGCAATATGGCAGGTTTGAATGAAAGTGTCAGCGTTAAGCTGGAAAAGGGCGTGCTCCGTTGGTTTGGACACGTCCAACGAATGAGTGAGGAACGATTGACGAAGAATATATATTGTTCAAAAGTAGAGGGTAGAAGGAGTCAGGGAAGGCCGAGACTTACATATGAAGACCACGTGAGCAGATTGCTCAAAAACGGAAAGGTCAAAAGTACTCGGATACCCAGACGTGCGTGTATGAAGCGATTGATGAATCTCGAAGAAGCGAAAGAAGTATGCATGGATCGCGAAGCCTGGCGATCTGTCCTCTCTGACTACCCCGTCAGGGATACAGCGTGAAGATAGTTAGTTAGTTAGTTTTGTAATATGGATTGATATCTGAATTAAAGATTTTTATTATTTTATTATTATTTGTCACTTCTTCTCGGGTATCTTCTTTTTTTTCTTACGAAGATACCCATAGGTTCTTTTGGTAGGCTTACATGGGGACATAGTGGTCCAACACGCAGGCCCCATTGAGAATTTTAATGTAACAGGGAATGGGACCACCACTGCAGACAATCCACGTCCGCCTTATGTAGAAGAACGGTAATGGAAAATCTCCAATGGGAGTTAAACTATTGTACAATATGCTAACTATTTTTGGGCTATTGAGTTGGAGTGTAAATGTACTGGGTGATTTGAAACTACGGATAAAAACTGCGTCTGCCATTTTAATATAATATCATCAAAATATTGGCAGACGGTGACTTGCCAACTCACTAGATGGGCCCCCTATACAATCGCCATAGGCAAGATAAGCCTGTAAGGCGACAGGAGGCAACACCGATGCGAGCGGCTTGGGGTGTCGAGCGGTGCGGCGCCGGTTTCACCTTCGCGGGACAGGCCCGGAGTGGGTTTCCCCGTAGTTATGCCCTTGAAAATTGACACTTCCACCCCCGAGCATATTATTATTTTTTTTCTTCTTTTCACGGGTATCTTATTTTTTTTTTATGAAGATACCCGAGGTATTTGGTAGGCGTACATGGGGACATACTGGTCCAACACGCAGAGGCCTTTGAGAATTTTAATCTAAAAGGAAATGGGACCCTCACTGCAGACACTCCACGCCCGCCTTATGTAAAAGAACGATAATGGACCACCTCCAATGGGAGTTAAACTATTGTAAAATATGCTAACTATGAAATGGGCTATTGGGTTGGGGGTTTGATGAACTAGGTGATTATAACTATGGATGAAGGCGGCGTCTGCCATTTTAATATCTGATTATCAAAATTTTGGCAGACGCTGACTCGCCAATTTACTAGATGGGCCCCTAAACAATCACCATAGGCATGATAAGCCTGTAAGGCGACAGGGGGCAGCACCGGTATGAGCGGCTTGGGGTGTCCAGCGGTGCGGCGCCGGTTTCAACTTCGCGGGACAGGCCCGGAGCCGGCCTTCCCGTAGTTAAGCCCTTGAAAATGACACTTCCACCCCCGAGCATATAGCTTTGGCTCCCTCCTTCTGACCGGCCAATTAAGGCAAGCCAGAGTTGAGATTTGTTGCACTCCCGGGAGTAGCACTCTCACTGCTCTCCCGTTAGGCCATTAAATCCTAACCTGTCAGAAGGGCAACTAAACTCTGAGGAATCGAGAACGATGTGTAGCCACGCACATTCAGCTCGCCGCAAGCTGCCCTGCGGATGTGAGTTTTGCAATAACTTACTGATATATTTTTAGTTGGTATCAGAAAGTGGATAAATCAAAAAGCGAATCTTTTTTGCCTTCATAGGGTTGCGTTAATTCTATAAAAGTTAACGACTGTCCTCGAGGGGTATTATTATTATTATTCTCTTTATTTATTTGTACAACATATCAATTACATTTTTAAATAAATCTATAAAATAAAATATACATTTAAAATATAAAAAATAGTGACCCACCGGTATCGAGTACAGGGACCAAGCTACCGGTGGTTAGGGCTCCAGAGAAAGGAATTTCCTCACAATACGTGCCGTGTCGAGAAGAACTGCTTTCTGCTGATCCAGCTGTTTAACGCGAGCCTTTGTAGGTGTTGGTCAAGGCTCTTGGCTATAAGTCCATGGACAGATATGACTATCGGTACAATGATTGCTGAATCCACACCCCACACGTCGATTACCTCATGAGCCAAGTCTAAATTCTTTTGTTTGTCTACCTCGGCTTTCATGAGGTTCTCGTCGTGAGGTATGGTGATGTCAACAATCATTGCACGGCGTTCTAATCGATCTATTACCACTATGTCAGGCTTATTGGCGACAATAGTCATGTCCGTGATAATAGATCGATCCCAGTATAATGTGACATAACCATTTTCGAGAACTGGGTCGGGCACATATCTATAGTATGGTACCTCTAAATCAACAAGATTATACTTAAGAGCAAGTTGCTGGTGAATGATCTTGGCTACTTGGTTGTGTCGATGCAAATACTCACCGTTTTCAAGACTCGAATAACCAGAAATGACATGCCTAAGTGATTCTCCGGGACGATGACATGCCCGACAGATGTCCACCATACCATCCTTTAGGATATACTTCCTGTAGTTCTTTGTCATTACAACTTCGTCAGTAATTGCAAAAACAAACCCTTCAGTCTCTCCAAAGAGATCACCAAATCGTAGCCAAGATACTGATGCATTGAAGTCAATATCAGGCCTGTGTAAGGCCAGATAAAAACGACCATGCAGCTCCTTACTCTTCCATACCTCCTTGCGATCAGTAACACCAAGTACTATAGTTTTATAAATGTGAAGTAATTTTGATTCTCAAAATGGATGTTAGAAGTTTATAGATTGTTGGTAAACATGTGATAGGTCTATAATTTTTGGGATCCAAGGCATCGCCAGATTTATAGAGAAGTTGGGTTATTCCAGTTGTTATAAAATCGGGCAGAGAGCCCAACTCTACACATGAATGGAATTGAGCTGCTAAACGAGAATGTGGACTACGGAGCCACTTAAGCCAGAAATTATGCAGTCCGTCCGATCCCGCTGATTTCCAGTTGGGCAACTAATGGACTGCATTTGCGACATCGTGTTCAGATATGTTAATTGACTCCATTGCTTCACATACTCGTTCAACATCTCTCATCCAGTCACCTTCAATATGACTAAGGGGCCTCGACCAAATACCACGCCAAAATGCACATCTGAATTGGGTTTTTCCCATTGTCGATAAACCCACCTCTCATATTTTTGAAACATGCGTGTGTGTCCAGTGTCCAGATTAGCTTTCCAGTGAGTGCCCTAGCCCGAGCGATACGACGCTCAATTCTACACTGCCAAGCTAGTACAGCAGGTTTAGAAGAAGAAGCAAGTTACTTTTCAAAAAACTTTACTTCAGCTACTCTACATGCTGCAACGGCCGCACAGTATAGAATCGAGTGCGTATCACCAAGGTCTTCACTATTATCCAAATAATCAGGTAATAGCGAATCTAGAGCACACACCAAGGCCATATTCCGTTTATGCATAGGCAAACGCGGTAGGCTAAGTCTACAGCCTTGACTCATAGATCGATATTCCAGAATCGCACCCTCCAATGCACTTATTATTATTATTATTTCCTTTATTAAATAAATACACATATAAATTACATTTTTAAATACATTATATAAAACAAATCTATTTAAAAATATAAAAAATAGTATCCCACCGGTATCGGGTACAGGGACCAAGCTACCGGTGGTCAGGGCTACAGAGACAGGAATTTCCGCACAATACGTGCCGTACCCAGAAGAACCGCCTTTTGCATCAAGTCCTTGACCCAACTGCCTAACGCGAGCCTCTTAAATTAATATGTTGGTCGAGGCTCTTGGCGATCAAACCATGTGCCGATACAACTATCGCAACAATAATCGCTGAATCCACATCCCTCATGTCGACAATCTCGTGAGCAAGGTCCAAATATTTTATTTGTTTATCTTTTTCGGCTTTTACGAGATTCTCGTCATGTGGTATGGTTATATCAATGATTAATGCGAGGTGTTAATTACCAAAGCTGATAATAATGAACTCGGTGAACTATTTATTGCCGGGGGTGTGAATACTAGGGATTTAATTAAAACCACTGTATCCTGATCTAATAGTTACCTATTTATTAAATGCTTTAAAAGTTACAATACGTTCCGAAGCAAACCATATCGCGATTTAACTTGATGATACAGCGACACCTGTCGAGTATCTCCAAAAACTTATGTAAACTAAAATACACTCACTAAAATAAAAGGTTGAGTTCTATTGTGGCTTGACATACCGCCCACCAAGGACATTTAGTGAGGGAATGTCCTTCCTTAAATTATCTTAAAGTCTATTATTATACAATTACCTTAAATAATCTATTTGTCTTTATTAATGCTCTAATTTTAAATAATAATTGAACGGCAGACAATGGCTTTATTTAAATATACCTTATAACTGGGCATACAATCTTAATAAATATGTCTAAACTCTTAACTAACATAAGGAGTACGGACTAACAGACTATATTAAATTATAAAATTAATCTACAACAGGGAGTATACATAATTTGGATGTTGGACGCTTGATGACGGACGACTTTGTCCGAATTGTAACCACTCGAGTAATATTATCATCCCCAGGGTGTTTTTCAAGTATACGACCTAACAACCAACGACACGGTGGCAAACCGTCTTCTTTTATGAGTACGACGTCGCCAATCTTTGGTACAGGCACTTGGAAAGACCATTTGTAACGATTCACATAAATACTCTTGTGACCAACGTTTCCAGAACGTCTGCTGCATCCTTTGTATCAATTGCCAACGAGACAAGTGACTTACATTTGTATTAACATAGTCTATGTCAGGCACATTTACTAGAGGTTCCCCTATCAGAAAATGTCCTGGTGTCAAGGGAAGTGGTTCACTAGGGTCTGTTCCGTTCATGACACTTATAGGCCGCGAATTCAAGCAAGCTTCAATTTGTGACAGTAATGTGCTCATCTCTTCAAATGTTAATGTAGCGTTACCTATCACTCGTTTCAAGTGACCCTTAGTGGATTTTGAAGCCCCCACAAATGTCGAACCGTTATCGCTCCATATTTTAGCACAGTGACCGCGTCGTGACACAAACCTTCTAAAAGCCGCTAAGAAAGCCTGAGTACTCATATCACTCACCACTTCTAAATGGAGAGCGCGTGTGACCATACAAATGAACAGACAAATGTACCCCTTGTAAGAACGGTGGCCTCGTCCTTTTGTGGTACTAATATAAATATAGGACCAGCGTAGTCTATAAAAATAAAAAAATAAAAATATCTTTATTTTGCATAGACCATTTTAACGGCGCTTACAAAATGTCATACCCTATTTAAAATATTTAAAGCGACCACCGGTTCGGAACGCGGCCCACCTGAGAAGAACCGGCAGGAAACTTAGGAAGGCTTTTTTTTTTGATGGCCTATTTACAATTTAATATTATTTCACTTTGCCAGCAGATCATTTCCAGGCGTCCCTGTCCTGCAAATAGTCTGTAACGGAGTAAAAACCTTTTTCACAAAGCTTGCTTTTAATAAACTTTTTAAATTTATTTAAAGGTAAATTTCTCAGGTCACAGGGAAGCTTGTTGTAAAAGCGTATACAGTTACCCTGGAAAGAATCGCCAATCTTATGTAGTCGACTGTGGTGGACTGAAAGATTATTTTTATTTCTAGTGTTTATATTATGTTTATCACAGAGTTTAGAAAACTGTGATAGATTTTTCTGGACATACATAAGATTGGCAAAAATGTATTGTGATGGTACGGTTAGAATATTTACTTCTTTGAATTTTTCTCGGAGAGAAACTCTGGGGCCCAAATTATAAATAGCGCGTACAGCCCGCTTTTGTAGAACAAAAATAATATTTAAATCTGCAGCACTCCCCCAAAGGAGAATACCGTAAGACATAATACTATGAAAATAGCTGAAGTAAACCATTCTAGCCGTATCCACATCTGTTAGAGTCCTGATCTTTTTTACAGCGTATGCAGCCGAACTTAATCTAGAGGCTGTCTTTTCTATGTGTGGGCCCCACTGCAAATTGGCATCAATAGTTATACCTAGGAACACAGTTGATTCTACAAACTCTAACACTTGTCCATTCAGTTGAACATTGGCCGCAACTTGTTTTACATTTGGTAGAGTAAATTTTATACATTTAGTTTTATTTTCATTAAGGCAAAGATTATTTGAGCTGAACCAATGAACTACTCTTGCAATTGCATTGTTTACATCGTCATAGTTATCTAATTGTCTTTTAATTTTAAAAATTAATGAGGTGTCATCTGCAAACAAAACAATCCTATTCCCGTCCCCTACATAAAATGGTAAATCATTAATATAAATGAGGAACAAGAATGGCCCAAGTATCGAGCCTTGCGGCACACCCATTGTAACCATGGATCCTACAGAACGTGTACCATTAATATCGACCCTCTGTATTCTATTGTTCAAATATGAAGACAGAAGGTCGAGAGCTTTGCCTCTTATTCCATAGTGGTGTAGTTTCCTGCACAGCGTTTCATGTTGAACGCAATCAAAAGCCTTTGATAGATCGCAAAATATATATCTAATGCATCGTGCTTGTCTTCCCATGCTTCATGAATACATTTTAATAACTCAACACCAGCATCGGAAGTTGAGCGCCCTTTCGTAAACCCAAATTGATTCGCATGGAGTATTTTATGACTATTAAAATGGGATAGCATTTGATTCAAGATTATTTTTTCAAATACTTTGCTCAAAGTTGGCAGCACTGACACTGGTCGGAAATTAGACGGCTCTGTAGCGCTGCCAGCCTTGAACAAGGGAACGACTTTGCTGTGTTTCATTAAATCAGGAAATGTACCACTAGAAACACAGTCATTAAACACAGTTGCTAGATGGGGCGCAATTACCTCAATTATACATGATGCAGTTTTGACCGATAATCCCCAAATGTCCGCGGTTTTCTTAATTTCGATACATTTAAATGTTTTTACAATGTCCTGAGCACAAATATCTGTGAATACAAATGCATCCCTGCAACAAAGAACAGATTCTTCTAATAAAAGTTCAGCGGAACTGGAAGATGCTTGGAGAGATTTTGTTGTCAATATAGGTACATTTTTGAAAAAGTGTTCAAACTCCGTAGCCACTTCCAGGTCCCCTGTAACATGGCAACCATTTACTTTTAAGTGGAAATCCCTTTCAGTCACTAAAGATCTACCGCATTCAGAGTTAATGTTGTTTCAAGTCATTTTTATTTTATTTACAGAATTAGAAATTTTATTTTTAATGAAGTTTGACTTAGCAAGATGACACGTTTGTTTAAATATCTTTGAATAATTTTTAACATATTCCTGAAAGGTTTGCCTAAAATTATATGATTTTTCTGAATATAATTCAAATAATTTATTTCTACTTTTAAAGATACCTGGTGTTGCCCAGTCACTTAAAACAGGACGACCACTAATCTGTAGAGTTTTTGAGGTAAAAACTTTGCCAAACTCATCATTAATCAAATTAAATAAGTGTTTATATGACTGGTCTACACAAGTGAAGTTAGGTAGATATGGTAATCTCTTTAATACATTTTCTTTAAAATTATTAAAACGACTTTGGTTAATTGGCACATATTTAATTTGTTTTTTGCTGACTTTGTTACTACTTTTAGGAAATTTTATCCATTGGCCACGATGATCTGACTCCACAGGATCCACAATACCTTTATCTATAGGTTTAATATCAGTTAAAATATTATCAATACATTTTGCACTGGTGGCTGTAATACGAGTGGGTTCTAAGAATGTACTATGCAGATTAAAGGATTTAAATAAATTTTTCATTTTATTTCTCTCTGATGGAGTTACTGATGTATCTAATATATCAACATTAAAATCTCCACAAACTATTATAGATTTCTTAGAACATTGGCATTTGAACAGTGCTTCTTCAAGCTTTTCTTCAAATTTAATGTAAGAAGCATCAGGGGGACTGTATACGCTTAACAAGATGAAATGCTCAAACTCAATACTGGCAATCTCAATAACTCGCTCAATGGAGAGGGCTACTAAATCCTTACGTTCTTTAAATTTTAAGTTTTTATTAATTAATATTAAAGAGCCTCCACGTTTAGAATGTTTTCTATTGAACGAGCTAGCAACCTGGTGATTTACGAAGTTCAACAATGTGATTTGATGATCTTTTAACCAGTGCTCTGTAGCACAAAAAATATTAATAGAATTTGCATTAATGTATAGCTCTAACTCTAAATCTTTACCATTTATTAAACCTCTAACATTATGGTGCACCAGGTTTATAAAAACAATATTTTTACTAAGATTATTCTCAGGGGCCAAAGTCAACTGGCCAGATTTATTATCTGTTGTCCTATAAACTAGTTTTTTGGAATTTCATTTTCCAAATGTGAAGTATCAAAACTATCCTGCTCAATAAAAGCAGCTGTACTAGCCAATAAATTGGCTTGAAAAATTAAAAAATTAGATAGCAACAGAGCTACCTTTCGTTGTAAAAATTTTGATAGAAAATAGCTATCTAATGTCAACAAACTATTATTATTGAAAATTATGTTCCAATCGAACAATTCAATTTTTTTGGAATATGATACCATGGTATGTAGTTTCATATTTAATTTGTATCTTAAGTGATTTTCCTTGTGGCTCATAGCAGTGCTGTATGGCAAGGTGGACAAAATTACTTGTTTTACTTGCAGACTTGATAACTTATCAAAAACTTTTAAAAGTTTGTCACTATTAATATTGCCTCTTCTGCCAACCAGCACCACTATAGTAGACTGCATGCAGTGTGTACCAGTCAATATAAAATCTATAATTTGAGAGTATGAAGCTCCTGGATATGTATGATTTATTACAGAATGACTTAACTGTGATAAATAATGTCCAAAATTTTTACCTATTTCATCGCAATAGACTATGGTCTTTGCATCACTTTTTATTTGCAACTTTTCTATTATACTCGTAGATGCCTCGCAATTACTACTTGAACTTAATATACTATTATCCACACTGCACACAGTTTTAATTGGTGAAAATTCATCATTGCATCTAATTCTTTCACAACTTAAGGGTGAGGAGGGAACATGGCCTGCGGATGTCAATTGGTCATTTTGACAATGACATGAATTTACTAATTTACCTATGGCTAACACCTGTTCCCTACTCTGTTTCTCTGCTGTTTCATATTTATATGAAATTGATTTCAAAGAGTCTTGAAGTCGGTCAATCTGACATTGAAGGGCCTGTGTATCAGTTTTGTACTGTTGTGCAACAGTATCAAGTTCTAACATATACATATTTACCTGGTCAATCAGTTGCAATCTCTGTCTATTAAGTGACATGCTATTTATAAAAAACTTGTATTAATGTATCATTTTTTTTGATTTAGTAATAAACTTTTTAATTTTTAAATATTTCTTTAACTTATTCTTACTACAATTAATAATTTTTAATGATTTAGAACAGCCCCCGGTTTCATCATCAGAAGTGAGGTCTATGACAATGGAAGGGTGAGCTGTAGCAGTATCTAAGCTTGTAGCCATCAGTTCATCGAACAAACTCTGATTAGATTGAACCACTGTGCTCTGTTTCTTGTCTTCTAGTTGCGATATTTTGATTTCCGATCGTTGTAGCTCCTCCTTTAGTATTCTAATTTGGTGCAGAGTTTGTTCATAATGTTCCCTACATGAGTCAAAACTGTCAACTATAAGTTGTAACCTATCCAGATCCTGTAAGGTATCAGTATACAGTGAATGCAACTGTGCCAGTTCTTTTTTGAGTTGTCCGTTCTTACTTAAAATACCTAGCAGTTCTAACTCATTTTCGTCCCTTTCCTTGTTCAGTTTATCGCACTTCTCCCTAAAAATCTGTAATTCTTTCAACGTTAATTGAAGCCTTGTCTCTTGTTGATGAGCTAAGGCCTTACGCGTCATTATCATGTTATTAGTATTCGACATTTTGTTATAATTACGTGCTACAGAATCAGTAATTATTAGCAAAGTAGACTTAGAGCAAAGAAATGCGAAACAAAACGAGGTTATGTTTTATTCATAGAAAATTACAAAATCACACTATTAATGGACATATGAGGATGTAAAAGTAAATAAACTCACAAACCTTGATTGAAAAAACTATTAGTTTTATAAATCTTGCCAAATCCAAGTAATAATTTCAAATATTGAAAATTTTTCCGATGTTCTAACTGTCACTACACCGGTACAATTTTTAAGTTTATATTTATTTACTTTTAGCACAATAAATGGTGAAAATGATTATTTAACACTCAATATGGTATTATTTGGCAATGATGAATTGGTTTTTAATTAAAATTATAATTATTTTTGCAATAATACAATATAAAATACGGAGCCAATTCAAATCAGCTGTTATACCTAGGGTTGCCACAAGGATGCAACAACCGCTACACCGCTGTGTAAGAATGGTCTGGCAGGAGTACAGCGTACTGATGGCAACGACCCCATAAATTGGTTTCTCGTTAGAGCCTGTTGCTTAGCACATTTCATACACTCACGAACATATTTATGTACCAGTCTTCTAACTCCTAAAATCCAATAAGCCGATCTCAAATAATTGATCATTAACTGCGGGCCTCCATGCATTGTTTTGAGATGACCTTCTGCTAATAGGATTTTCGTGAAATGACTAGAATGAGGAAGAATTATCGGATGTTTTGATTCATCGCTTATTTGGGATTTTTTCAAGCCTTCCTCGCACTCTCATTATGCCCTTATTGTCAAGAAAAGGACAAAGAGCTTTTCATTTACTTGAATTTGAGGATACAAATCCTTTATCTATTAGTTGCATGTACTCGTCCGGAAATCCGTACCTTTGAGTGTTTTTGATGCAAATATCAAGTGCTTCTTGTAGTTCTTCCTTTTGTAAATAGTCCTTTCTTCTTGTTATAAACCGACGGCAATATGCAATCACTCTCACTAACTTTTGTAAGCTTGAGAATCTACGAATTTATCGCTAGAAACGATATTTCTGAATTGATTGCTAGATGAGTTCTGACGGATTGTTCTAAATGTGTACTTAAATCGATTAACCGTTTGTATTTTATATTTGTTTGTTTCAATAATAACGGGCCAGAGAACCAGAGAGTATTGTTTAATAATAAGCTAGGCAATTGGCCCCTGGACGCGCAGTCAGCCGGATTACTACTTGTCGATACATGAAACCACTGAGAAGGTTTCATTGTCGTCAATATTTCAGCTGTCCGATTTGCCACAAACGTCTTCCATCGGCTTGGATGACTGTTCAGCCAAGCAAGCACGACAGTAGAGTCTGTCCATGCTGAGATTTTATCGTCTTTAACGTTCAATAACTTTGATGTTTCAGCTAGAAGCCTTGACAGTAATAAGGCTCCGCACAATTCCAAGCGAGGTATACTGACTTGTTTGATTGGGGCCACTCTGGTTCTTGCCACCAACAACGACACATATATCTCGCCTTCGGAATCGATTCGACGTAGGTAAACTACGGCAGAATAAGCGGCTTTGGACGCATCGCAAAAACCATGTAATTCTATTTCGTCCCTAGAGCAGGTACCCAGCCAACGTGGGATCCGAACAGCGGTAAGTAAACTCAACTCCTTGCGATATGCACTCCATTCTTTGACAAGCTCTGCGGATAGTTCATCGTCCCAATCAGCGCCTGCCAGCCATAACCTTTGAATGAAGATTTTTGCTAAAATCACAGAAGGCGCTAGCCAGCCTAAAGGGTCAAATAGGCGAGCGATATCCGATATTATTGACCGTTTAGTAGTCATTTCCGTTGAAGTTATGGGGAGAGTCACAGAATACTGAAAAGTGTCCTCTTTACGATTCCAGGTAAGGCCTAGAATTTTTATTGTACTGTCTATTTTAAAATCCTTTTCTTTATGTTCTGCTGTCGTTAAATTGCATTTGTCTGTGTAATCAATGTTATAGTTTTCAATATCGCTTTTGGATTCCTCCATTAAATAAATTCTTTTTAATAGTTCCTCATTGTTTGAACTCCATTTCTGTAGTGTAAATCCACCCCTTTTTAATAAAGTTGTCAGTTGTTTATACATCTCTATGCCTTCTTTAACAGAGCTACAACCTGCCATAAGGTCGTCGACATAAAAACAATTTAAAACCTTTTCTGCGGCTATAGGGAACTGTTTACGTTCGTCGTATGCAACCTGATGGAGAGTTCTGATCGCTTGATGCAACTCCGAACGTCACAGTATTGAGCTCAAAATCTTGAATCTCCTCGTGACTGTTATCCCGCCAGAGGATGCGCTGGTACATTGTGTCCTTCTCTGCGATCTTTACTTGTCGGTACATTTTAACTATATCTGCCACTAATGCCATACAATGAAGTCTCCATTTTAAAATTATGTGTCTCAGATCTGCCTGTAAAGTCGGTCCAATCATCAATGTATCGTTAAGTGATACTCCCGAGCTGTTTTTCTCGGATGCATTGAACACAATCCGGACTTTGGTTGTTGATTTATCATCTCTTATTACAGCATGGTGAGGAAAGTACACTGCTTGTTCTCGATTTTCGTCTCCTGTTTTTACTTTTCTCATATGTCCTAGTTCTAAATATTCTTTTATTATTTTTGTGTATTTGTCTTTTAATTCGGGATTCCTATCTAATCTTTTTTCTAATGATTTAAATCTCTTTTCAGCTATAGCGCGAGAGTTGCCTGGCACACCCTGAGGAGGTTCAGCTCGGAATGGCAATTGTACAATGTACCGGCCGTCGATGTTTCTTTTTGTTGAACTTTTGTAGAATTCTTCACATTTAGTCTCCTCTGGTGTCAATATTTTGTGTGTTTGTAAATTTTCTTCCATTTCCCAAAATTTCTTTAAAGCATCTTCTTCCTCTACATGTGCATGCATTACTGATACTTTAAGTCTATAGTTGTCCCTGTCTAGGTATGTAGAATCCTCTGTGGTATCGACTACACCTGACAGGACCCAACCCAAGGCAGTATTTTGGGCCACTAGAGTGCCAGAGGGACTTTTTACTACGCCTTCCTTGATAATGCAGCTGTATACGTCTGCTCCCAACAAAATATCTATTGTATTGGGCACATTGAAGTTTGGATCTGCCAACTGCAGCTTACAGACGTTGACCCAACTAAAACAACTATCGGTTACGATACTCTCAGGCAAGTAAGAGGTAATTTTTGGTAGTACATATGCTTTAAAAGACATTTCAAAGTTTGAATCGTCTCGAGAACGAACCGTCAAGTTTACTATATATTTGGTAAGTGTTGCTTTATTGCTACCTAAACCTGAAACAAATCCACGGACCGGGATTCTTTTCAAATTGAGTAATTGCACTGTAGACTCGGTGATGAAGCATGCCTGAGAGCCTTGGTCCAATAGACCTCGAACTATTTGACTACCTCCCGCCCCAGACTCGGCCTTCATTAGAGCTGTTGCTAATAAAACCTGTCCGGGTTTGGAAACTCTGCCTGTTGACAAACACGAAACAATCTTACCCGTATTAGTAGAAGTACTAGTGGGGCTGATTGCTGTAGATGTTGGGGGAGTAGCGTCAACCTTATGCGGTTGCTCTCCACTAGGGTGCAACAGAGTATGGTGTCGCTTATGACATACCTTGCAAGTTGTAAGCTTTTTGCAGGCGTATACTGTGTGGTTGCTACCTAAACAATTAAAGCAAATTTTATTTTTTGCTACAAAATCACGTCTGAACTCGAGTGTTTGGTCTGTAAATGTTTTACAGAAACAAAGCTTATGACGTTCAGAACAATACTCGCACCGAGTAGTATTTGACGAGCTCGTGGCTATCATTGCTTTTGTGTGCGGAACCTGTGAACCTTTACCTACTAGATGATGGACTCTTGTTGGCTGAATGCACTCCAAGGCGCGAAAACGATTTTCAATGAAAGTTTTAAATTGATCTAAAGTAGGCAGTTTGTCATTACCGTCGTGGTTATTAGCTAATTCCCATTGTTTACGGGTTTCCGGATCTAACTTAAACGTAATGATGTGGATGATAATGATGTCCCAAGTGGATACATCTATATTTAAATTTGACAACGCGTTTAGACAGTCAGTCGTGGTGTCCAACATTCCTTTTAGTGCCTCAGCCGACTCACTATGCACACGTTTTTGCGCAAATAGACGGTTTAAAATGCAATTAGCCAAATATTTTTTATTGTTATACCGTTTAACTAATAGCTCCCAACACTGGTTATAATTTGCATCAGTAATGGGCGTATGTCTGATGAGCTGTTCGGCCTCACCAGATAAATGGCTTTTAAGATAGTGCAACCTTTGAACGTTATCTAGAGTGATATTTTTGTGGACAAGTGAAACAAACAAGTCATGAAATGTAGTCCACTCATTATACTTGCCGGAAAATATGGGGATTGAAATTCGGGGCAACTTTACGAAACCACCCGACTGGTTTGGCAACATTACTTGATGCTTTGGTTGCGAAGTTTCCTGAACTACTTGGACCTTCCTTAGTAAACCCTTTATTAGAGACTTATAAGTCACATAGGTATCTTCAGTAGTGTCATATATTTCAATAATATTCGACTCCTGACTTCCTAAAGTAAATTGTTCATATAACTTACTTTTAGCATCTTTAAATGAAACCCAATCTGCTTCTAAAAGTTCCAATTTTGTTTCCATGTACTCTAAGGTTAAACGTTCTTTCGGGTTCTTTTTGAAATTAATTAAACCTTTCTTTATGACATTTTGTAAATCTTTTAAAACAATTATTAATCTCTCCATTTTGTATAAGTAGAATTTAATATGAACCAAAAATACTTATAAATTAATTAAAAGACTTTTTGAAAGTGAACTTGTGCCTATATAACGAACTAAGTATACACACTATTAAATTATTGTAAGTCTCAAAAGGCCCGAAAATTTTTACAAGTGTTTTGCACATTAAAATCTAGAGGAAATCGGGCATAGATTCCACGTTCCCTCGTTTTTTATAAAACTATTCTAAGTCTTAAACATGCATAAGGTAAATTATTCTAAGTTTATTGGCATGCACAAAATATACAAAGTTAATAAATACAATTATTATATCTGTAAGACTAGGCATAAAATTACAAGTTACTGATGAACGACACTGCTAAGTCCAAATTCTTTGTTGATTTTCGAAGTTAAAATCTTCTTTGTAATAAGGTTCTGTATTACTTGAAAAGTTTCAAAATGTCAAATTGTACTCACAGTATTGTGCACTAAGCTCACTTTTGCTTCCACTGAACAAAGGCGCCACCAATAATATTTCCTTGGTACAACTCTGGAACTTGAGATACTCGTTATTCAAACTGCAACTGTTACCAACGCCATCTGTCGTCGGTTTGAAATCACGTATTCTTGCCGCAGCGATCCACTGCGAATACGTGTGTGGTGCGATCCAAAGGCTTGGAATCGCTTCACAAAAATTGGAGCATACGGTGTCCAATCCGGGTCGAAATAAGGACCATATGTTAATTACCAAAGCTGATAATAATGAACTCGGTGAACTATTTATTGCCGGGGGTGTGAATACTAGGGATTTAATTAAAACCACTGTATCCTGATCTAATAGTTACCTATTTATTAAATGCTTTAAAAGTTACAATACGTTCCGAAGCAAACCATATCGCGATTTAACTTGATGATACAGCGACACCTGTCGAGTGTCTCCAAAAACTTATGTAAACTAAAATACACTCACTAAAATAAAAGGTTGAGTTCTATTGTGGCTTGACACGAGGCGTTCTGATCGATCTATTACTACTATATTAGGCTTATTGGCTACAATAGTCCTGTCAGTGATAATAGATATTATTATTATTGTTTCTTCTTTTCACGGGTATCTTCTTTTTTTTAATGAAGGTACCCGGGCTTTTGGTAGGCGTACATGGGGACATACTGGTCCAACACGCAGAGGCCCTTTGAGAATTTTAATCTAAAAGGTAATGGGACGCCCACTACAGACAGTTCACGCCCGCCTTATGAAGAAGAACGATAGTGGACCACCTCCAATGGGAGTTAAACTATTGTACAATATGCTAACTACTAAATGGGCTATTGAGTTGAAGGTTAAATGGAGTATGTAACTAAAACTATGGATGAAGACGGCGTCTGCCATTTAAA
Source organism: Thumatha senex (assembly GCA_948477245.1). Classification (NCBI taxonomy): domain Eukaryota; kingdom Metazoa; phylum Arthropoda; class Insecta; order Lepidoptera; family Erebidae; genus Thumatha; species Thumatha senex. Next base: position 29,544,236 of record OX419732.1, read on the forward strand.
TATATTATTATCAAAATACTGGCAGATGGTGACTTGCCAACTCACTAGATGGGCCCCCTATACAATCGCCATAGGCATGATAAGCCTGGAAGGCGACAGAGGGCAACACCGATGTGAGCGACTTGGGGTGTCGAGCGGTGCGGCGCCGGTTTCACCTTCGCGGGACAGACCCGGAGCGGGTTTCCCCGTAGTTATGCCCCTGAAAATGACACTTCCACCTCCGAGCATATAGCTCTGGCTCTCTCCCTCTCACCGACCAATTAAGGCAAGCCAGAGTTGAGATTTGCTGCGCTCATTAAATCCTAACTGGTGCAGAAGGACAACAAAACTCTGAGGAATCGGGACCGATGTGTAGCCACGCACATTCAGCTCGCCACAAGCTGCCCTGCGGATGTGAGCTTTTCAATAACTTACTGATACATTTTTTTGTTGGTATCAGATAGTGGATAACTCAAAAAGCGAATCTACTGTGCCCTCATAGGGTTGCGTTAATCCTATAAAAGATTACGACTGTCCTCGAGGGGTTTATTATTGTTATTATTATTATTATACTAATTAGCACTTTACAGTATCACAACTAAGAAAGGACTGAGCCCCCCTTTCTAGAATCTTCACTTTTTATAACATTCATCATATACCTCCTATCACCTTATTTTAAACATTCTTGCAAAAACAATCTACCCACTATTTCAAAGATTTCAAGTAACGTTATACAAGCTTGTTTTATTTATTAGGAGGTAGTGTTGACAATTAACAAATTTAAATAATAATATGTTTTTTCACTAATTAAATGTATAGTTTTAAAATAATCACAACAAGATATTTTATCATGTTAATAATACATTCGCGAGTAGGTATCCAATATTTCGGTATTGTAGCAAGCGCGCGCCATTACATAAAATAGTTCCCTACCGTGACAGTAATTCATGACCATTTGAATTCTTAAAACATTAGGTTTATAATCATAAACTGTTGTCAATTGAAGGCAATTGACAATTGAAGGCTCCAGATTTGCTTTCTGTAAGATGACAAAAACAATTGAAGGCTCCAGATTTGCTTTCTGTAAGATGAAAGTAATAACATACCAGATACTGCTTCACAAGGAGATAACACCATCTGAGACTGTTTGCATTCCAGCTAAACCATCGACGGAATCGTTCGACTTTGGAACTTATAAGACAAGATTTATATCGAAAATAAATAATACCATTTAATAAATATATATATATGACCATGTTTCCGAATTTCGTCAACAACTCAAGTACCAATACGACTTCGCCGGGATGCTCATATCCTTTCATTGCTGTATAATGTGATGTTAACCCTTCGGCACCTTTCTATCTTAAGGAAAGATTCGAGTTCCTCCGTGACTCGCATTCCAAGTGCTTGAGATCATCAGGAAATTTGACGCTAAAAGTGCCCATGCATTCAACATCGTTCTTTGATGATTCCTTCACTGTGCAGGCGATACGCCTATGGAATGCATTGCCGGTTGAAATTAGACGTGCTCAAACGCTGTCCGGTTTTAAATGTAAGGTAAAAGATCATTACCTTAAAATAAACAATTAATTTATCTAGCTATCCGTTGTGTCTTTACCACATATGTATTCGCTTTCATTAATATTTTTATTGTATTTGTAAGTACTAATATGTATTGTATGTATGAATATTTGTATGTATACATGTATATGTGTGTGTAATAGATTTATATATTTATGTATATTTATTTACTTTAGCAGTAAGCATTATTTTGTCGCTATCACTATGCCTAGTACGCCATAAACTACCATTTAAGATATTTTCTAAAACCCAAATTCTTCCTATGGTTGTCTGGAAGAGATCGCTATAAGCGATAAGACCTCCCATTTTACATAGATTTAATTTAGTAGTAAATTTCTTATAAGACTTGATATGGAGTACAATAAAGTATTTTTCTATTCTATTCTATTCTATATATTTTTATTTTTTTACATATTGTATAACACCACTTGTACTGTTCAATGCCATTTACTTAGCAAACTTCTTCCACCTCACGGCTTCTCAAAGGTACGCACCCTGCGTATTCTTCTTAAAACACTTTATTAAGAAACTTCTTGGTGCACATCAAATTTAACAAGTTTCAAGGAATAAAATTAGTTAACACATTGTTTTCTTCTTGACATTAAACTAAGACATTAAACGAAGCGCTCGTGGCCCCGCGGTCTCAGTGTTCGGTAAACGATTACAGAGGTACGCATCTTTCACTATGGCTGGTCGTCGGATGGGTGACCACTTTGTGGCATTTACATTTGCGAGCGTTTCCGTGCTTCGGAAGGCACGTTTAGCCGTTGGTCCCGGTTGCCAGTAAAATGGCAGTCGTTAAGCCTGGTTGAAGGCATTATAGGCGGCTTAAAAAATTTCAACAGCAGGTAGCCACAGCCTGCGTCTATCTATTTCAACACGGCAATGGGCTCACCACCTATTACGTGAGACAGGAATCCACACGGTGAAAAGTGGGCATATAATATGCCTCTGCCACCCCTTCGGGAATAAGGCGTGATGGATATTTTATTAAACTATAGTAAAGAAACTAAAGACAAGTAATTACGCTAAAACGTCGTGCACCAGTAATTATGCAAATGGAATTTGTTATAAAAGCATCAACGTGATTTATTGAGTAGATGATGATATAAGTTGAACCAAACAGGATTTGATATTTTCCATAAACTTAGTTTAGTGTTTCGTGTTTTAAGCATTAATTTAAGTTATCAAAAATATTACAACTTCCTTCCACTTTGTCAAATATACCTCCCATAAAAGTATTTTTTTTAATTCACTACCTCCTAGTAAAAAGTTCAAGGTTGGAGCTCTCTTAGGGTGCAGATACCCAAGGAGCTATCTAAAGATTTAAAAACCGTGCTCGCATCACACCGCACTCAAGGTCCCCTCTTTAAGTAGAGGAGGTAGAGCGCGACCGTGAGGCCAGGCGCTTGAAGGCGTCTGTCCACCTCACTCTCGTAACGGCAGTACTTCTCTCGTCACCGCCGTCATCTCGCCGGTAACATTACCGGCTTATGCTCTGTCGATCCCACGGCACCGCTCTGCAGGGACGGCACATGGTATCCGGCTCCATACCTATCAGCTCTGACAGGTATAATACCTGTCAGAGCTGATAGGTACAAGACAGGTATAATACCTGTCAGAGCTGATAGGTACAAAGCTTATAAAAGTACAATATACAATAAGTGCTGCTGTTACTAGTTAAAAAGCACTTTTTCAAAAAAAATCAAGTAATGTACAATTTAGCTATTTTGTAAATCTGTTTAATTTACGAGTACAAATTAACAATGTTAAGTAAGTATATATGACATTAGAAATAATTTCTGTCTCTAATAAATATTAATATACCTATAATAAAATCATTAACCAAATAAATAGTTTTAAATTACAACATATCCAAACATGGAATAACTTCATCAGTCTCTAACAATATAGATCTTAGTAAACACTGTACGCCATCAGTCACCATTGCGGTTTAAGCCCTGGTCTTGAATCTCAGCCAGTGCCCGCCTTTAAGTTTGATGGAAAAAGACTTGGGGTCCAACTCAGCAGGAATGCAGGTTTTTTCGCAGGGCGACACTTCTAAATGCCTTAGAATCTGATAAGTCATCACTTTGACTTCGCAGAGAGCAAATCTTGAACCTGAAAAACAAAAGTAGTTAATGTAAAAAAAACATATACATAAAATTTTAATTATATTGGCGTTATAATTACGATGTTTCAACGTACCGATACAATTTCTTGGTCCCAAGCCAAAAGGTAAATAAGTAGACGGCTGGATCTTCTTTTGGTTTTCAGCGGAGAAACGTTCAGGATCGAACTTATTAGGATTAGGGAAGTAGTCAGGGTTGAGATGGAAAGCTTGCGCTGGAATAATCACAGCAGTGCCTTTGCGTATCTGGCAATGAAATAGACGTTTACATTGAAATTAAGAAATTAAAAAGAATCGATATTACATTAAGTAAGTCGATTCATTTTATACTAACAATGTAATCTTTTGTGGCGTTCTTGTTCGGTTTGCCCAAATTGTAATCCGTATTGCATAGCCTTTCCAAAGCGGGTCCTGGTGGCCACATTCTTAGTGCCTCTGAAATATATTCATATTAGCAATATGACAAATGTACGACACGAAACCAATTAAATATACTAAGTTTGAGGACATTATATATGTGGTGTAAGCACAAGTGTTACCATTTGCTGAAATGTTTGCCAATTTATTAATAGCTTGTTCGTATTTGTTGATAGACAAATTGTATTTTTAACGTTTAGAAAGGAATATTGTGCCGGTCTCGATCAGTATAAAACAACCAGGTCTGTGTGTCTGTCTGTGGATAAATAAACAAACATCTGTACTGATCTTATCTGTACATACATACATATTGTCAAGCCTTTATCCCCGAAGGGGTAGGCAGAGGCATAATAAACGCCCACATTTCACCGTATGCATTTTTGTCCCACGTAACATGTGGTGAGCCCATTGCCGTGTTGAAATGGACAGGCGCAGGCTGTGGTAACCCGCTGTTGAAGTTTTTTAAGCCGCCCATAAGGCCTTCTACTTGGCTTAACGACTGCCATTTTATTGGCAACCCTCCCGTAATCTTATCTGTACCGGATGATTTTGCAGGTCTTTCATATGTCGCATCAAAAGACTTGTTTTTGGCTGTGCACGTTTTGTGTGAGGCGTGAATCCTACTAATATTATAAACGCGAAAGTTTGTAAGAATGGATGGATGTTTGTTTCTGTACTCTTTCACGAATGAAATGATGGATGTTTGTTTCTGTACTCTTTCACGAAAAAATCTACTGAATGGATTTTGATGTAAAAATAACTATCTTCACGCTGTATCCCTGACGAGTAGTCAGAGAAAACAGATCACCAGACCTCGCGTCCTTACATACTTCTTTTGCTTCTTGAAGATTCATCAATGGTTTCATACACGCACGTCTGGGTATCTGAGTAGCTTTGACTTTTCTGTTTGATTTTGATGTAAATTTTTAATAAAGTGAAAATACATATCGATTTGAGACGGGGATTGAACCCGTGACCTTTGCCTAACCAGGACAATGTACTAGCCACTCAACTACCCGAACCTTATCGAATCAAGTTGAAATTCGATTTGATTAATTTGATGTAACTTTACAATAACATAGCTTACACATCAAAATAACACATAAGTTACATTTTATCCTGGGAACAAGTTCCTTTGGGAAACGGGAACGGCAAAACTTGATCACACGCGGGTGTGAAATAGTAAAGCATATTTCTAAGCCGTCACACCTGATTATCTGTCGGCCTCCAGGCTGTGATAGCGGCCCTCAATCACGAGTAGTCATCTCAGCTCTTCGTGAGTGTAAAATATTAAAAAGTCTGTTAATAGATTTCAGACTCACCTGATACAACCTGGTCCAGATACAACATGCTTTGAATAGACTTGTAGTCAAACTTTCCTCCATTCTGTACGTCGTATTCTTTAATTTCCTGTGCGAGTTTTTCTTGCGCCTCAGGGTTTATAGCTAACTCATGCAGTAGGAATGACATAGTTGTGGATACCGTGTCAAAACCAGCAATAAAGAATAGTACTGCTTGAGCGACGAGGTCGCTGTCACTCCAATCTGTTGAAAAAACGGACATACAACAACAAATAAATAAGTAACAAACTATGATTATTTTAAAAATGACTGACAGAAATGAAAAAATGACTGACAATATAAAATACCTGGGTATTATAGTAGACGAAACACTTTCCTTCAAACAGTACTGTGAAATGCTAACTATGCGACTTCGAAAGTTAATTTTTATTAAAAAAAGAATAAGGTACCTACGTCTCCGATATTCATATAATTAAACAAATTTACTTTGCCCTTTGCCAGTCAATATTGACTTATTGCATATCGTCATGGGGTGGAATTGGTAAATCATTATTGTTGCCCGTTGAGAGAGCGCAAAGAGCTATTCTCAAAGTATCAACTTTCCGCCCTTTCCTGTTTCCCACTAAGGACCTTTATCAATCATGTAAAGTACTAACTGTCCGGCAGCTATTTATAATGCATACAGCTCTTAAACAGCATGCAGCACTTCCCTAAAGCACTGAGGTCCAAAATAAAAGACGAAAAAATTTTGTATGTACCGAAAGAATAGCAATTAAACACGAGTTCACCGCCAAATTTCACTTATTCTTGAGACCACTTATAACAGAATAAATGCGAGGTCGAACATCTATCCGCTGACTTACAGTCTCTGTAAGAAAGTTGTAAATGATACCTATTACAAATTATGTCCTACGAAGAGTCAGAAGAGTTATTATAATTATTGTAATTAAATAAGTTATTAGGTTAATGTCATAACGAATATCATAAGGAATTCTAATGTTAAGCTCTTTTAGGAACACAGCTCATAAAAACTTTCAATATAGTTATTTATGTATTTGTTTATTTTAGAAATAAATAATCTTAAACTGGACTTCAAGCCTGAAACACAGGATTACCTAGTACAGGCGCGAATATTTATTACATACCTACCTAAGTAAATACTACTTAGCATCAAGTATATAAATGCAAATATGGAAATGTTCATAGTAGTTAAGTGCTTTCAAATTATGTAGTTACTAACATTAGGCTACGAATTCTTTAAACATATGTACCAAAAAATTTTACTGAAATAAATTTATTTATTTATTTTGTTTTAAAGCTTTTTTTTGGAATTTTGCTGCCAAAAAGTCTTGACAATGCCTCGTGTGTAGGCGAAACACGTGTCGACATCGTACGACATTCTAAAAAAGCGAAATATTGCAAAAATAACATTTAAAAACAAAATAATTTTAGGTTTTATAATGGATTTCCGCTATGTAACGCCTGATTCAATTAGTTATTTAAAATAAGTAACACTTAATAATTAAATTTTGATTTTTGACATGTACAAGTGTGATAAGAATTTTCTTATTCTTTATTGCATACAGTAAGTATATATCAATAACAATGTCGATAAAATTTGAGTGTTTAACTCAATATTAAGTGATCTACCATCAAAATGTTGGGACGGATGTTGTTGGGTAACACTGAATATGTTTAGAAAATAAAAAAACGGCTTAATGTAGAAAGTTGCTAATACTTTTATTGTTTTTCAAAGTAATCTCCGTTCCTCTCTACACATCGTCGCATTCGATGGAACCACTGAGAAAAGCTGTGGGCCCATTTTTCCTTAGGGATCTCTTCTATGGCATTTTCGTACGCTTTCACCGCATCTTCAGGGCTCGTAAAGCGAAGTTTATCTTTAGTTCTTGGGAATAAATGAAAGTCGCAGGGCGCCAGGTCGGGACTGTAAGCGATTGACGTACCAGTCTGCAGTAACTGTCATTCCATCTTCTAGCATAACTGTCGCGAAATGACCTTTCCGACCAAAGAACGAGGCTATCATCTTTTTTCCTTGACTTCGTCCTTTCTTTACCTTAGTTGGCCGATCCTCAAAAGGAAACACCCACTGAGCTGATTGTCTGAGTGTCGGTTTCGGGTTCGTAGCAATATATCCAGCTTTTATCACCTATGACGATGTCAAATACACCATTTGAGTCACCGCCGTTGAACTTATCTAACATTTCGCGACACTGTCCATGCGAAGGCGTTTCTGGTCGTCGGTTATAGTATGGGGAATCCATCTGGTACAAAGCTTCCTGACGCCTAAATATTCGTGTAATATTTTTTGAACTTGACTCATACAAATGCCTAGGCTTGCCCGTGTCTGCTGATAGGTCACTCTCTTACCTTCCTCTATCATACGTCGCACAGCACTGATGTTATCTTCAGTAGTCGCTGTTAAAGGACGTCTCTCACGCGGATCATCACTGAGATTGCTACGTCCACGCTTAAACTCGTTAAACCAATTGTAAATAGTGGCACGAGATGGGGCTTCATTATGAAATGCTAATCGCAGCCTATCATAGCTTTGTTGTTGAGTAAGCCCACAACGAAAGTCATAATAAATCATGGACCGAAAATTTTCTCGCGTAAGTTCATTTTCACGTTTAACAAGAGTTTTACATTTGCCGCCAATTCACAAAAACAAATGACAAATGAATGCAATATATTACATTAGGTTAACAAAAAGTCCTATAATTGAAATTCAAAAAAAGTTTTCATTAGCAATATTTCTTTCTGGCCAGTTCTAAACATTTTTAGGGTTACCTAGGTATAAATATTTACATTTGCGAGCGTTTCCATGCTTAGGAAGGCACGTTAAGCCGTTGATCCCGGTTGCCAGTAAAATGGTAGTCGTTAAGCCTGGTGAAATTTTTCAAGCCTTCACTTGAAAAATTTCAACAGCAGGTAGCCACAGCCTGCGTCTGTCTATTTCAACACGGCAATGGGCTCACCACCTATTATGTGGGACAGGAATCCACAGGTTGAAAAGTGGGTATATAATATGTCTCTGCCATCCCTTCGGGGATAAGGCGTGATGGATATTTATTTATAACATTTATTTTTACGTCTACTATAAAATAAAATACTTACACTATTCCATAAAAAATACTTTTTAACCTGACCGATTTCGTCGAATGATGTGAGGATATTATCTTTGTTTTCTGTCTACCCTACTGCAAATACCATATTTCTAGTGCTAAGGATCTGGGTAAATACAAATAGTGACGTCACCATTAAGAAACGTAAATAAATGTACAAATATAAAATAATAACCTCGGTTAACTTTCTTGGTATGGACAGCAGATTCTTCAACAGACGCGAACCCAGTAGACTTGTCGTCCAAAGACGCAGCATCATGTGTCAGCTTACCTAAAACATTCACGCTTTTATAATATTTTTATTTTATATACAGTATACAATAATGAATGTAAAATAAAAATATTATATAAAAGGAACATGACAGGTAATAACGGTAGGGATTTAAAAAATGTTTAAATATACAACAAGAAAACCCAAACAAGTTTATGCGACATTATAACCCGCCGCTATACTAAATCGTTCCCGGTGCAACCCTTCTAATAACATTAGCTACTATAACCAGGACCGACCTAAAGCGGGGATCATCAGGTATTTTCCGAAATCTACACCCATATATTAGGATTTCTGGAAAAAAAAACATAGATTGATAATTTCTCCTCACCTACTAGTGGTGACCTTGCTAATAGACGCGACTACGACGTTCGCGCCCATACTGGGTTGAGAGATCAAATAACAATCGCTCCCAACAATAAAGATAATCATATGTCAAACAATTATTTTCCTAGCAGCCAGATAAAATAAGATTTAGGGTCGGCAGCGCGAGTGCTGCACCCCTGGTGTTGCAAACGTCGTTGCAGCTGGGCCGTACGCTTGTCTGCCACCTCAGTGGTATAATAAAAAAAAAGAAAACCCTCGGCTCCAAATCCAGGAAGAGTTTGAAAGTAATTAAATAAATACAGTACGTGAAGAAGAAACTCCCCATTATAACATTTTTTTCTTTTTCTCTACTGCAAATTCTATCTTCACGCTTTATCCCTGACGGGGTAGTCAGAGAGGACAGATCGCCAGGCTTCGCGATCCATGCATACTTCTTTCGCTTCTTCAAGATTCATCAATCGCTTCATAAACGCACGTCTGGGTATCCGAGTACTTTTGACCTTTCCGTTTTTGAGCAATCTGCTCACGTGGTCTTCATATATAAGTCTCGGCCTATCGTTCAATTAGACTTACCCTTCTTGGCTTCCATGAGTAGGTGAACCATGTCGGGTCTGATGATTTGGTTTAAGGTGCGGTCTTCTATCGCTTTTAATATCAACGTTTTGAAAAATTCAATTGACTCTTGTGACATAAAGTCTATGTTGATTAGCTAGAAAAATAAGGTAACAAACACTTATTAGAATAACTTTTCCTTCCAGAAGAAATTTTTTTTTGACCACTTGTTTCTTTAAAGATTATAACAGATTTCAAGTATATATAACTGTATTTTGCATTTTCCAAGAAAGAAAAACCATATTCTAGGCACCGGCACAATTAAGAACACATAATAAAAAAAAAATGAAAAATATCTTTATTAGACCATTTCAAAGGCGCTTACAAAATGCCATACACTAAAACTAAAGAAAAAATAATATATTTAAAGTGACCCCCGTATCGGAACGCGGCCCACCTGAGAAGAACCGGCAAGAAACTTAGGAAGGCCAAATAGATCTCTCTTTATTATTCGGTGCCTTCTGTAAGATTTGAAAAAGATTCCCACCATTATTTTGTGCTACAAACATAATGGATTTTAGTTATTAAAGGAACTAACTTACCTTTGCAAGCCTGGGGAAATTTGAGATGACCAAAACTCTGATAAGTTTACTAAAGTTGAAGCCTGTAATCTCCTTGCCCATGGTATGAAATTCATTTTTATCATCCGCAAAAGTATTTGCTTTTAATCCAAATGCACAGGTAGCAATCACGTCGGTTGCATAGCGGGAGGCAAGATCTTTACAATCTATATCTAAATATCCTGGAAGAAAAGAATGGTGTATATATTCAATTGGTTCTTAGAAATATCAACCGTCTTGGTTTAACGACTGTCATATTACTGGCACTAACGGTTTGATGTACATTAAAAAATGTATATAGAGCAAGATATTGCAAAAGATTTGACAACCCGGAGGGTAAGGTTTCCTTTTACCTATCCTACATCCCTTTTCTTGAGAAGTTCGGTTCGTCATTCCTCCGTTACAATTAGTAGAGGTTATTTTTGATCATTGTGCGTTAAGATTGACGAATCGAGGGTGTGTGGTGGGATCCTCCTCCCCTCTTTTATTATCGTTATATGAACCATATAATTTTAATAAACTACAAACCATTTGAGGCTTCTATCTTCTGTTTGAGATTCGCAATCATTTGGTCCCCAACTTCGACCATGAATGGCACCATCAAACGTATCTTAGAGCTGGTGAACGCTGGGCTCAATGTAGAACGCATGTCTTTCCATTCCTGACCTGAAAGTTAAATAGGAATAATGATCATGAACTAGTAAGAAATTATTGATATCTGAATTAGGAATTTCTCATTATGTAACATAGCCTCAGCATTTTCAAAATGTTATTGGTACTACATCTTAAGTAGGAACACAGAATAAGTTATAGTAGGTACTACATAGTAGAATCAACAAATTTGCAAAAGTGTAGGTGTAAATGTATGGTATCAAATACATTTCGATGATAATATTTGCTCAAGAATTTAAATTTATTAATATATCAAATTAAGTATTCACCTTTCATAAAAATTAAACTCTTCGTCCAAAACGAATCACTTCCTTCAAATTTGTTGCGATGGTCGAGGAAGAACTCAAAGTCCTTGATCGCTATTTTTTTCACAAGTTCCAAGTCTCGGACTAGAACGACTTGGCTCATGAATTCGTAACTTCCGACAAATCTAAAAAAAAAAGTATTGCAGAAACATTATTTCTAACACTGCACTATGATCACGGCTACGTATAAGGTTCAAAGGAGGAAAGAAAAAGTTCAAAGGAGAGAAAGAAAATAAATATCTGATTTATTTTAAAAAACATGTGACATGTACTGTGTGATAGGCCTGTGCAAGAGCTATATCATTATGTTCCTTAAAACTTATTTAAAAATAAAAATGAACATTTACAAATAAAATTAAATGTAAATAAGTAATAGATTTTCAACCAGTATGATTAAGAGCTTCTGTGTTCTAATTCTTAAATTAAAATAGTAGAGGTGAGAGTTGACGCGTTACTAGAAGTACACCCCAACCCTAATTTTGGGTTTCAAAATTATGTCAGTGCAATTTCTATGTATTCTCCATCGAGGTACTTATAAACACTTTAAAAACAACGATACTTATAAATTAGTATTAACAAATACTTACCTTTCTTCGGGAAAAGCTCTGTACAAAGTTAAAACATCTGTGGTAAAATGTCGCTTTCGCATCATCAATCCACCCATGTTACCTATTAACGGTAGGGGCTTAAAATGCTTGACTCCGTTTCTCTCAAAGCTGGAGTATAAACGGTGAAAGTATACTGACAATGCAGCGAGCAGGATGCCCACCCATATTAGAATAATCAACATGATCTGTACTGCAAACATAAATAAAAAATTATAAACATTTCAATAAAGTGAAGCATTAAAACATATTATAAAAATTTACACTACAGTTTATCCTTTACGTGTATCGTTTCGATAAACGTTTTAAAGCTAAAATCTAAGATATATTATTGTTGATGGTAGCAAATTCATAATCAACAAACAGAATTACTAACTAACTAACGAATTTCACGCTGTATCCCTGACGGAAAAGTCAAAAGTACTCGGATACCCACACGTGCATGTATGAAGCGAATAATGAATCTGCAGGAAGCGAAAGAAATTTGCATGGATCGTGAGCCTGGCGATCTGTGCTCTCTGACTAAACCGTCAGGAATACTGTATAACTATCACAAAAATTCAGTAACATACGTAAAAATTAACAAATTACCATCTAAAATATTAATACAATATTGCTCAATGAATACGTTTTAATTTAATTAATATAATAATAATAATAATTCATTTATTTCTCAATATATAATATTTCTCAATAAGAAACATTGTCTCTTTGGTTCTCCACTGGATAAGAAAGCTCAAAGTACTTAGCAACTAGAAACACACCAGAATACTGTTCAGTCTCTTAGTAATAAGCGATTATTAAGAGACAGCACAGTATACCGTATTTATAATAACCGTATTCATTTCTGTCAGTAGTGTTGAGCCTATTGCCACTTACATTTCTCTATATTCTATAAGAAAGGTCGCCAAAGAAGAAGTTTTCCTACATATACTCTTCCCTTAGGCTTACATAAAAGTATAACCGCGCCTATTATCATATAATTTTTATTTTATATCATCACTATTAACACTGAAAAAGACAACCTCAGTGGTGCTAGTCGTATTGTATACATCAATCGGCAATCGCCTTCCAAGGTCGGAATAATTATTTGTGTGATCCACAAATGATTGTTTTGCAGTTTAGGTGTATTTTATGTATAAATGTAAATATTTTGAAATATTTAAGTATGTTTACAATTGTCTAGACCCCATACTAAAAGCTTACTTTGCGCTAGACTGCGATGTGTAAGAAAATGTCTAACAAAAAAAAAACCTAAAGTGGCCGCCAAAACATTAGAAATTAAACTTATTAATGTTCTTCAAAAAGCTGGATACCAGAATAGGGAAATTAATGTAAAACATAACCAAATAATTATGTATCATGACAATAGTATCATGCTCATGTTGAACATAATTTTTGTATAAATAGTAGGTTGTACTCTACACTAACTGTCTAGTATTTAACCTAGCAATACGACATTTTTTTTATCGATTAGTGCATCGTTATCAGACGGCCTTGCTTTTATTATCTTGTATCGTTTATCTTTATCTAGAAGTACTTGAAGATTATTAAAATATATTTTGAACATAATTTTGTATAGACTAAAAATCACAAAAAAATCTGATTTATCATAAAACTCTAAATTATAGAAGACAGAAGTGATATCAGCCAAGTAAGAAATGCTACTAATTTGATGATTGATTGATGATGATTCACTCACTTGTATAAAAAAGTAATTATCTTTATTACTGTGCTAATGATTAGCCCTATAATATCTAAAACACAGCCCTATAACATGAATAATAATAATTAATTACGTGGGACAAAAAGGTAACTAGGAACTGTGGGTATTATATTCACTTGAACATGCTACAAGAAACCCACCAGATTTAAGCAACATTTTGAATGACTACCCATTATTACTGTGTCCTGAAAAGTATGGAAACAACTGCCATCTTATATATTGATCTCGAAATGAGCTTACTTGTGATAAGTTTTACAACAAATTTTAATCAGCTCTTTACCAACCAGTAGGTCAGTGGTTTACGCTCCAAGAATACCCACTCAGTCAAAACTTTATCAACAACTTTTAAACCTGGTTATTACAAACAACTATCAAAATAGTTGTTTATGTTGTTATTTTTTTTATTGCCGATATAAAAGATTCGATTTATTTTCGAATCATTTGGATTTATTTTTTACACATTTTAAAAGTATTAATAACTTACACGATTCGTCAGTGCTTTATCACAATTACAATATTTATCACAGTACGTCTAATATCTTCAGCGATACATTCCCAACTCTTGCTTCAACAAAAATCGAACTTATTATATAAAAATACATTATCAGCTTAGCTGAAGTTATAAATAAAATTCATTAGTCATATCAAAAGGTACGCACGGCTACATAACTTATTTGTAATAATGATAGCCAAATATGGTAATGAGTGATTTTGATTTTAAGAATTTTATTTTGTAATACAATAGATAGGTATTTGTTTATTTTGTAATGGCTAGTATTATGGGTAATGTTGCACCGGGAATTGTCAAACGCAGGTATTTGTCTATACTCGTAATATATTATTTCCTTTAATAGATTTATCACATTCATGTCCAATAAAATCACTTCTAAAGTTTTACAACATTTATTCTGTAATCCTTTTAGAAAATCAAATTTAAATTCTATTAAAACCATATTTTTTTAATAAAGTGGAAAAAGACAATTTGATTCGAGACAGGGATTGAACCTATTGAAAAAATCATTTTAATCAGCCAATATAAGCTTTTAAGTCTTCTTTTAAGAACGTCAAAGTTTATAGAAAAGACTATTTATTTTATACCTAATCTATCTATCTTGTATACTATAATAAATATGTAAGTGGACTCTCTACATCTAAAATCAATAGAAAAAAACTATTAGTAATGTAATTGAAGACAAATCGATATTTTTTAGAATTATTTTCTGTTTGTCTGTATCTCCTTTGTCAGTCTGTTTGTGCACGCTAATTTCTGTAACAGTGTAATCAATCTATTTGCGGTGTTCACTAATATGTCGTGCAACTCTTCACTTAGCATTTAGCTAACTAACTATCTTCACGCTGTATCCCTGACGGGGTAGTCAGAGAGGACAGATCGTGATAACTTAGATAACAGATAACTTAGCATTTAGTGTTTATTTAATTTGACTCGGTTTATAAATAAAAAAGTTATGTCCATTTAAAGACTATGCGTCCAAAATTTTGTTGTTCGTGTTCGATAATTGGGATAATAAGAAGAAGCATGCCCATCGCCATTCCTGCCAGCTAAGGCTGCAATTCTACTCCAACACGAGTGCCACAGGAGCGAACAATGCTAGGACGTGTCCCCGAGGTGACGCGCATCAGTTCGTCCCCGCTGGTGCGAAAAGTGTGTGCCAGAGCGCCGTAGGGGACCGCCACCCTACACGCGACACGGCGGCTGTAATGAATGAGAGAAAATTAGATGTTGTGTGTTTGATTGAGACGAAGCGCAAGCGCAGCGAAGTCGTGGAGCTCCCGGGTGGGGGGTGCTCGCGTTATGGTCTGGAGTACCAGAGAGCGAGCATGGCATTCGGGGGGGTTGGAATTTTGATGTCCTCGCAATTGGTCTCCGGTATGTATGAGTACAAATTGGTGGGTCCTAGAATCCTTTGGATCCGTTTAAAGTGAATATATATAAGAAAATGTACCGGTATTCATTAAAACAAAACGCTTTTTAGGGTTCTGTACCCAAAGGGTAATAACCCTATTACTAAGACTCCGCTGTTCGTCTGTTTGTCTGCCTGTCCGTCTGTCTGCCTGTCACCAGGATGTATCCCATAAGCCCTGATAGCTAGATAGTTGAATTTTCACAGATGATGTGATGTATTTCTGTTGCCGCTATAACTACAAATACTAAAAACAGAATAAACAAATATTTTTTGGCAGTGTTTGACTCGACATTAACAACGGTAACATGTAAGCGATTCAAAAATTCACAGATTTGAAAGTTGATAATTCACTTAAAAAAATGACCTGTAAAAAAATAGCACGTACATTCTTTTTCAAACTGCTAGCAGCTCACTAGCAAAGACTGTCCAGTCTCGGAGGAGCCATCACTTTTCCCTAAAATAGAGGGATAACTACCGAACCATTGGGTGAGGCCGCGGTGATAGCCAAAGTCTGTCGTGAAACGTTGGACGTCCGGCCCAGGAGATATCCGTGCCCAGTGCTAAACAGAACCGTGTGGTTTTAGTCGATTCGAGGCCGGCATGACATCAGTAGGTTTTTATAAATATGCATTCCATTTATAGGCATTTTCTAAAGTACAAGCTTATAGTTTGGGCTAGATGGCGCTGTTAAAAAAAAAGTGTTCCGCAATATTTATTTATTATTTTATTTATTTAAAATGCTCGATTTTATTTCCTTATAATGATACTAGATAGATGGGATTCAGCTATTGTAATTCAAGGTATTGAGGGCCGTGTTCCAGAACGTTCCCTAGAACCTCAGTTCTAGGCTTTCCTTTTGCCCCATTCGCAATGACTAACCTCTTCCCTAACCTGTGACCAATAAAGTCAAGGCGCACACCGTGGTAGGTCTAGTCCTCATCCAGGGTGTAGAGTCTATTACACAGCAGGGTGGCGAAGGGCGTAAATATATTCTACTCTAACAAAACTACGGACAGACAGTCAAAAAGACTGCACTACCCCTTCGTCTGCGTAGCCCCTTACTAATCACGCCATAGTTAAGGGAAATAAAAAGTGAATAATGCGAGTAGGTAGTAGAGAACGCATCAATTTCTTTGAGCTTCAATATCTCAAGCCAACCTCACATGCAAAGTTTGTACCTGATGATCGACGAACGAGGCTCTGAGGTAATGGCGCGCCCCATGTATTGTTGGTAATGGTTGGTATGCCCGACGCTCCCAATAATGACCAAAAAGGAAAGTCAAATCTCAGCTGCTGCTAGCAGGCAATATTAGTAGATCCCAGGCTATATATTAATGTAGGATCTGGAAGCAACTGGGTAGACGCTAAGGATGAAGATAAATCAAACTAAGATTATTTGATACATCACTTTATTATTATTTCAATAAATCTATTTCAATTAAGATATTTCAGGTTAGTCCCGGCTTCAATCCCTGATGAATCCCGGCAGTAGCCTAATGAATAAGGCAGGATGAGGAGGCCTGATTTCGATTCCCGGCAATTACAATACCGAGATTGACTCACTTCTAATACAAGCAATTAAGCTTAGCTTTAGTGTTATCGAAAATATTAGAAATTATGGCCTGGTTGGGTATTTTTATAAAACGTACATGTATTTCTTGAGTGTAACAAACAAAAAGAAATGTTTCTTCAACCTAAGGGCAGCTTAAAGAGAAAAAGTAATACCTTCTCCACTACCTAATAATATTGTTTTCTTTTCTTTTAAGCATGATATTGACCACCGATACCACGGCTCAGACCGAATACATTTACACGTTCCCTACTTATTCGTCTAGCGCCGAGTCCTTGGTAATACCTCTCGAATCGGACGCTCAAATAATAATTTCATTCCAGGGTCCGATTCATGCTGCCAAGATCATATTTTCATTAATTAGTTACTACTCAGAATACCTCGGATTGAAGTCAAATGTCAAATAGAATTTCCAACATTAGCTATCACTTTTGTTATAATATTGACCAAATACATTCCCCTAAATAATTATTGAAACTGTATCAAAAATATATTTTATTTTAACATTTTTACATTTTTTTTTTTTTTTTACATCTTCTTTACATTTTAATCGGTCAATTTGAATTTTCAAGACCTCGCTTTGAATCTTAGCCAGTGTCCTCCTTTTAGTGTGACGGAAAAAGAACTAGGATCCAACTCAGCTGGAAAGGAGGTTCTTTCACAAGGTGATATTTCCATATGTCTTAAAATCTGATAGGTCATGACCTTAACTTCACAAAGAGCAAACCTGGAACCTAAAAAAAACAGATAATGTATTTTACTAATCAGTGAACGCTGGAATATTTCTACTGGTCACATGTCTTATCCTTCAGAGGTAATGTATCTGTCAATCTGTATCTGTAACATATTGTATCCAGAATAGTTCGACTAATATGGTGTGGTTGAGTATACACATTTTTTCGTACTTTACATTATTATTATTAGTAAGAGTTTTTGTAAATAATCCAAAATAAGCTGAATAACGATTTTGCATTCTATCTCTTCTGGACTTACCTATGCAATTCCTAGGCCCTAATCCAAAAGGTAAGTAAGTAAGTGGCTGAATATTATGTTGGTTTTCAGCCGAAAAGCGTTCTGGATCAAACTTGTTAGGGTTCGGGAAGTAGCGAGGGTCTCGGTGGATTGCTAGTACTGGAATTATGACAGATGAACCTTTATGTATCTGAAAAGATATAAAGCGGTAGCGATTTAAAAACGTTGAAATATGATGTAAATATACAATTTATAAAAATTACTACTCACAATGAAATCCTCCTTAGCATCTCTATTAGGTTTTCCTAAATTGTAGTCTGCATTACAAAGCCGTTCCAAAGCAGGCCCTGGGGGCCACATTCTTATTAGTTCTGAAAATTAAAAAATATTTTTAATATTTTATAGTGCCTGTGGCTCCGCTGACTTAGTGGTCTTTTTACGATCACTGCGTTAAGCAACTGTCGCTGTGGCTGGTTATGGATAGGTGGCCGCTTTGTGGTATTTACATTTATGAGCATTTTCGTGCTTCGGAAGGCAGTAGCATTACAGTCGTTAAGCTAAGTTTACGCCTTATGGGCGGCTTGAAAATTTTCAATATCAGGTACCTAACCACAATCTGCGTCTGTCTATTTTAACACGGCAATGGGTTCACCACCATATTATTTATTATTGCGACACTTGGGACAGGAATGCACACGTTGAAATGTGGGTGTAAAATATGCCTCGGCCACCTCTTCGGGGATAAGGCGTGATTGATTTAATAAGTTATTCTCGTTTATTGCCCGTGGTCCACCTGCGTGGTTTACCTGGGTGGACCACGGGCAATAAATTTTTCCCGTGGTTCACCTGGGTGGACCATGGGAAATATTTTTTTCCCTTAGTCCACCTAGGTGATCCACGGGAATATATAATTGCCCGTGGTCCACCTAGGCATTTTATACATAAAAATTATTAGAGGTTCATACCTCTAATAATTTTTATTTAAAAATAGAATGTTATTTTCTTCTGTTCGCTTTATGAATTGATGTCAGTCGGTATGTTCTATTTGTTCATGTGCGAAAAACGCAGTCATTTCGGGTTCTTCTAATCATCCAGAAATATATTCCTACGATCTATGCTCATCCTTGATCGTCATAAACTCATGGACTAGAATTTGGAATATATATCAAAAACTATTAAACGCAATTTCACAAGCCATGGTTTGCAAAATGTCCTAAATTAGATAAAAACACAACTTCTATAATCAGTCTACTGTTAAATAATTTATGTACACCTGAATGTTTGGCCAAACTTAGAATAAGGGACAATTAGATTTGCGAATGCGGTTTTGAAGATGTAGACGTGGACCATATATTTTTCAGTTGTAATAAATTAAGATATTCGCTTTATGATATAATTCCTTCTAATATTCCTCGACCCACGTCACTTAAACTACTTTTGCCCCTTGTATATGATCTTGTATTTAAACTAGGTAATTATTAGTTTAGCAATTTTATTTTACAGATTTAAGATAATGATAATAAAAATATAAACGTAGCGTATGTTAGTTTAAAGTTGTAAATATCTACTATATGTTTAGTCTTACATATGTATACACTTAAGTACAATTGTTCGGAAAACAAATTCTTTTTGCCTCTTCAGTTGACAGACCGTTCAATAAGTTTGTCAGTTTGTCCTTTCGAAACCTTCTAATCCGAACAGTAACAGTCTGAAACATGACATTGGCGGACTAGAGAGCCTTTCCACAATGGCCACAAACTAAAAGTTGGAGTTGATGTACTATTTGATTTGTCAAATATTAGGAATTGCAGTTTTACTTTTGCACTGAAACAATGTCCTCTCACCAAGGAATCAGTTTCATTAAGAAAATAGGTGGTACGGTTCTCTTGTATGCAGAGCATCAGTATCATAAAGTAAAAACATTTAAAAATGAGTTGTGGAGATGCTTCTCTCACAAAAAAATGAAGTGTCGGGGAAATATAATCATCAGTATGAAAGTAACAATTTTTATTTAAATCTTATAATGTCGAAACGGCTGTCGGAGTACAAATTTCATCTCAATATAAGACAACCTACTACTTTCTCTAACTATTAGACTCCAAATGAGCAAAACTAAATCAATTTAAATGGTAGTTTTTGGGTGGTAAGTTGATTTTCAGTACAATTTATAAAAATAGATGCCAATAAATTTATTATTTCTATTAGAACACATTAATTCTGCTAAGTTATTAAAGATAGCATTGACGAAGTATAAAGATGGGGCCCCACAAAGATATTCGAGGTCCAAGCAATCTCACCTACAAGCATTGCAGTCAATGATAATGATAGCATAACTGCAAAAATGATGTGATAAATTGTTATTATTATTATTTTCAGGACAAAATCAAAGAGTTACAGATCATACGCCTGATTTGTCAAAAAATGAAGTTGCGATAGAAATTGCTCTTTTAAAATATACGGTAAAGGAATCTACTCGACCTGTACCTGAACTCTATGCTAAAACCATTAATAGTTTAAAAATAAAGGCTTAGATATTGTTACAACACTACTGCCTATGTCAAGTGTGCAACATTGCTTATATGACATTAGAAATAAGGCATTAGGCTTCAATAAGACAACATTCGCAAATTTCTAAAGAAGTGTTTTCAAGTTTTATAAGGTTTGAACGTCTTGAAGGTTTCTGTCTCTGGAACCCTAACCACGGGTAGCTTGGTCCCTGTACTCGATGCCGGTGGGCTAATGTCTTTTTTTTATATTTTTAGATAATATATATTTGTTTTTAGATATATTTAAAAATGTAATTTGTATATTTGTATTGTAAATAGAGAGAATAAAATAAATAAATAATTAAATTAGCAAAAAAATTAGTTCGTGTATGTATATTTTAGTTTAAGGTACTATTATAATTCTTCAAAAGAGTTCATTTCAGTTCATTCGTTGATAGGTTCTAGTTCATTGTAATATAAAACTTTGAAAAATATTAATCATTATTAATAAATTCTTCTTACTATTAATTTCTACACCGCCTTAAGTTTTTTTGAAATCCACATAATAATTTCGTATATGCACGTGATCAACATATGGACGTTCTGGTGATCCACGGGAAAAAATAATTGCCCGTGGTCCACCCAGGTGAACCACGCAGGTGGTCCACGGTTAATAAACGGTTATTCTATTTTGTTTGGTGCTACGCGATATACGATCTGATATACTTTCAGTATATGCGTGCCCTTAAAATGAATATTTGTTACTTCTTACTAATAGTGGCGATCAGTGATTGATATACTTAAATTTATCTATGTAGTCTCACCTGAAACAACCATGTCCAAATATGTCATACTTTGTATGATCTTTAAATCGAATTTCCCTCCGTTCTTGATATCAACTTCCTTAATTTCCTGTGCCAATTTCTCTTGAACTTCAGGATTAGCAGCTAGCTCATATAAAAGGAATGCCATAGTTGTTGAAACTGTATCAAAACCGGCCATAAAAAATAGCACTGCTTGGGAGATGATATCACTGTCGCTCCATTCTATTAACAAAGTGTATATCTTATTAATTATTTTAACTATAAACTTATAATACGTGAATGTCAATCACGGAGTACGATTTCACGTTTCAACATAATTTGTACTAACCTCGATTTACCTTTTTAGTACCAACAGAAGATTCTTCAACGGACGCAAAGCCAGTACTTATGTCATCAGAACTTACAGCGTCATGTGTCAACTTGCCTAAGAAATTGAAACTTACATTTATAACTTCATACAAAATTTTAACCTAATCTATATATATATAAAAGGCAAAATCACTGACTGACTCAGCTATGAAGCTCAAACTTCGTATGAAGATTCTTTTTAATACGTAGGTTTCCGCTAAGAAGGGATATTGCGAAATTCTACCCCTAGGGAAGTAAATAAGCGATAAACGGTTGTATGGAAGTTCGTTATTTTCAAAGTTAGAAACATGAATTTATGTACACCTGTTTTTAGTTACAAATAAATGGGTACGTGTATCGCGGTTTTGCTAAATTTTACCTATAAGGGGGTAAACAAGGGTTGAAAGTTTATATGGAAAATTCTTCATTTTCAAACATAGCAACACCGAATATCTTATAACTTCTTGTGTATAAAAATAAAAAAAAATAAAATAAAAGGAAATTCAATAAATTCTTCCCTTGAGGGGGTAAAACAGGAATTGTAATAACTGACTCATAGATCACAAAACCTATAAAACTAACGAAGCCCAAACTTCGCATGGGGGTTCCTTTTAACACGTAAATTTTCCCTAAGAAAGGATTTTTCGAAATTCTACCTCTAAGGAAGTAAATAAGCGATAAACGGTGATGTGGAAGATAGTCATTTTCAAAGTGTGAAGCATGAATTTACGTACGCCTGTTTATGGTTACAAATAAATGGGCACGTGTATCGCGGCTTTAAAAAAAATACCTTTAAGGAGGTAAAACAGTGTTATATTAACTGACTTATTAATCATGAAATCCATGGAGCTAACGGGCTATGAAGTCCAAACTTCGTATTGGGGTTCCTTTTAACACGTAGGTGCCTCCTATGAAGAAGTTGTGCGAATTTTTACCCCTAAGGACGTAAATAAGGCATAGGCGGTTGTATGGAAGATTGTCATTTTCAAAGTTAGTTACATTTACTTATATACCTACACCTGTTTTAGAAGAATCTCCTAAGGCCTGTATTACCAGCGAATTCGGTGTTCCCACGGGAAACTATGTCAGTAAACCACGCACAGCCGAAACATGGAAAACTGAACTTTGGTGAATGTTTACTTTAAGTCTTTGGATAAGCAATAAAAACGGGATTCCCGATATATCCATGGAAACAGGAACTACGCGGAAGAAGCCACACACAGTCTAAACTATCAAAGATAGGGACATACTTGAAATTTGGTGAAAGTATTTATTAGGTATCTACCTTGAATCAGAACTAAGAACGGAATATCCGGTATTCCCACGGTAACGTGTGTAAAACCATACACAACATAAAATTTGGTGACCTTATTCTTTAAGTACGGTAGATGAGCACCAAGAAAGAATTCCCGGTATTCCCACGGGAATATAATCTTACTAATATTAGTAATGTGAAAGTTTGTAAAGATTTCTATATTATTTGGACGTTTGTTATTTAATCACATTTTGATGAAAATCGGCATATAGGTAGAACATTTCCGAAAGTTGATGCTGGCGGCTTCGCTCATGTGAAGTCGTTAGTACACAAAAAGGACTTCATTCAGTTTTATGTTGTAAAAAGCGAATATTTCAGAATTTGTTTCATAAGAATAGCCTACGCACCACCCTTTTTAACTAATGCCTCTTTCTTTGTCTGTTTCTCTTGTGTGGCGCTAACGAAGTTGCGCGGGTCAGCTAGTGAGTATATCATTTTGTGACCAAATCCTGGCATAATAACGATTGGTGAAACTGAATCAAAATAGCGAACATAAGGTATCATATAAAGTCGCATTATAAAAAACATTATTAGGGTTACCGTTTTTAGCCTCATTAAGTAGATGGATCATATCAGGTCTGACAATATTTCGTTTATTACGATCTTCTATGGCACCAATAACTAAGTTTTTGAAAAAATCCATAGAAGCCTTTGACATCAATTCCACACCAACTAGCTACAAAGAAAGAACCAACTTTATTTAAAACTCAATTTGGATACAAACAATTTCCACCATGTATGACATGTTTCATATTCAAATTATACATGTTTCAGTGTGACTATAATAAAACTCACGCCCAATAGCGCCCAATGTAACACTATAAACAAAAACAGGATTTTGCGTAAAAACACGTGTTGTCGATATCGTTCGATAATTGTTTGTGACATTGACAAACACAAGTTTTATTACGCCAAATCCCGTTTCAGTTTATAATGTATCAGTGTGATTATGAGAACAATTGCATATTAATATTATCCTAAACATTTGATAAAGTTATTTTATTTTCGTCTTTTCTCTGGCTGGTATAACTGCATAAGTTTAGATGCCCATATTCGTTTAGATGCATCGTTTGGTTTTATTTTTGCCACCTCAATAGCGGTTTAGAAAATTCTAGAACATACTCACTTTTGCAACCTTTGGGAAATATGCAACGAGAATGAATCGAAGCAATTTATTGAATCCAAAACCTGTGGTTTCTTTACCAAGTTCATAGAATTCATTGTGTTTATCTTTAAAAGAGTCAACTTTGACACCAAACGCACAGGAAGCAATGACGTCGTTAGCGTAACGACTTGCTAAGTCCTTGCAGTCTACTTCTATGTAACCTGGATAGAAAAATTAGATTAAAATAAAAACAATATGTTTGTGTTCTGGTACACACACATATTGTTTTAGGAAGTTTTAGTTCGTTAAAAGGTAAGAAGTGTAACTTCTTTACGACATTTATATCAGCTATAAAATGAGTCGAGGCAGAGGCTTAAGAAACTATTGCCATTTCTAAGAATTATATCAAAAATTACTCACCGTTTGAACTTTTCAACTTTTCCTTTAAATCTGCAATCATCTGATCTCCAACTTCCACCATAAATGGTACCATCAGACGTATCTTAGAGCTAGTGAACGCTGGGCTCAAAGTAGAACGCATATCTTTCCATTCTTGACCTGCAATATAAAAATTTCTTACAACACATACAAACAAAAAAGAAAATTGTGTTTTATCTACAAATAGAGTAGGTACAGTACAACAGACTCAATAACAGCGACGTTACTTATAATTATATATCTCAATCGACAGACGTTACTTATAATATCAAGTACAATAAATTAAATGAAAGCAGTAAACATACACATATACATTTTGATATGTTTCGGATACACGTGATATATTTGGCCCAAATGTTAAGTTTGAAGAAGCAATTTCAAAATTCACGGATTTTGATAGTCTAAATATATAAATAAATAAATAAATATCCATCACGCCTTATCCCCGAAGGGGTGGCAGAGGCATATTATATGCCCACTTTTCACCGTGTGGATTCCTGTACCACGTAATAGGTGGTGAGCCCATTGCCGTGTTGAAATGTACAGACGCAGGTTGTGGGTACCTGCTGTTGAATTTTTTTTCAAGCCGCCCATAAGGCTTTCAACCAGGCCTAACGACATTCGATTTTGATAGTCTTATAGTTAAAATCACAATAGTCAACTAGTTTTAACTTGTTGAAAATAAAAATAATTATAATACAACACTGAAGTACTCGCCTTTCAAAAATATTAAACTTCTTGCTAAATAAGAGTCACTTCCTTCAAATTTGTTGCGATGATCAAGGAAGGACTCAAAGTCTTTAACTGTTATCTTCTTTATTAGTTCCAAGTCACGAGCTACAACCACTAGACTAGTAAATTCATAACTGCCTACGAATCTGAAAGGTATTTCAAGTACTATTATAGAACATAGAGTTTAAATAAAATGACTGTTTACACTGGTGATTGATGGCACTTGGTGGAACTTGCTACACATCTTGAACTAAAACACTTGTACTGTTCCACTTATCTATTACTTAAACCTGACTGGTTTCGCCTTACGGCATTTTCAAAGTTAGCACATATAGTCTCGTATGTTTTGGTTCACGATTAAAAAAATGAGTGGTGCGAGTGAACATTATAACTCGAATGAATTGCAATGAATGTAATATTAAAATATAGAAGGTATTGATAAAGATCTTTTTTCTGCAAGTAATATAAAAAAATAACTATCTATTAGAACGCATATGTTTTTATAACCTAGTCTCAAAGTCTCAAGTTGAGCATTAAGAAGAAATTTTTTGGGTCGTTGACGTAAGGGTATTTAAAGCCCTTCCATGAATCAGGTCAAAATAAGTTTCATAACAATAACTTACTTTTCTTCAGGAAAAGCTTCATATAAATTTGCTAAACCTGTTGCAAAATGATGCTTACGTAACATCATTCCACCCATATTCCCTATTAAAGGTAGAGGCTTGAAGTGCTTGACTCCGTACTTTTCAAATTGAGAGTATATCTGGCGACAGTATATTGTCAATGCAGCCACCAGGACTCCCAGCCATATTAAAAGAATTATCATGATCTGTAAAAAAATGAACGATTAACATTTATTTATTTAAGGTAGCTTAAAATTATAAAACTAGCTATCTTTACCCTGAATACGTGATGGGGCAATCTGATAGGACAGATTGCCAGGGTTCGCGATACATGCATACTATTCCTCTCCCTGCAGTTTCATCAGATCATTTCATATTCAGGAGTGATCATCATACATGCATGTTTGGGTATCCGTGTACTTTCGACATTTTCGTTATTTTATATATGTACGAGTATAGCCTCGGTCTTCCCTGACTTCTCTACTCTCTACTTTCGCACAATATTATATTTTTCGTCAATCGTTCCTCAGGCAATCGTTGGACGAGTCCAAATCTACGCAGCACGCCCTTTTCTTGTTTAACGCTGATACTTTCATTAAAACCTGCCATATTGCGCATTACTTCGTACCGTATTCGTTAGGCCAACAATACGCCGCACAATATTCGAAATGATTTCACAGGTTATACCCAGGTTTCACTACACTACTAGCAGGTACACGAAAAGCAACGTCGGCAAAAATTATAGTGTCTGAATAACAATTAGACACAAAAACACTGTCAATAGAGATAGAAAACCTTTAAAACTCTTAACCGCTAAAGCTAGAATTATTACAATGGGCACTAATTGTACTCGAATACCCAGACGTGCGTATATGAAGCGATTGTTAAATCTTGAAGAAGCGAAAGAAGTATGCATGGATCGCGAAGCCTGGCGAACTGTCCTCTCTGACTCCGTTCAGTGATACAGCATGAATATAGTTTGGTTTAGTTTTTTTTTAATGTAAAAGGGTGTGTTTATTGATTTAAAATTACACTCTCTACAGTAGAGTCACCGTACGAAATAAATAATGTAAATAAAAAAGAAAAAAAGACGTGTGGCACTCGGAGACTGCCGCGGTAAAGCTATTGCATAGCATACCTTTGTTTTTCTTTGATATTAATTCAAGTTACACTAAAAATAAAACACCCTCACCCCCACCCCCACTTCCACCTTCACCCTCACCCCTCACTCCTCACCCTCACCCCTCACTCTCACCCTCACTCTCACCCTCACCCCACCCTCACTCTCACAGTCACCCTCATCCTCACCCTCACACTCACACTCACTATCATCTCGTCTCGATCCGTGCGAGCTTCGTACAATCGTACCATATAACATAAATGTACATACACGTTAAGCCAACGCTCGGCCGTGCTCGGTAAACTTCGTGTGACCTCGGGTCTTAGGTTTTTTGACGTTACGGAATTTCTTGATTAAAGCCCGCTCAAAGCCCGCGATAAAAACTATGCAATAGCTTAAAAACACGATAACCTTACGACAATTGTCATCAAAATTCGATAATACGAGTACCTACCTGATATTGAATTGTTATAAAGTATGATTATCATTTTTTTATCACAATTTTTTATCTTTTTATAAAGTGGTTTCTACCGAAAGATCCGAAAATAAGTCATACATTTAATTAATGAATGTAATTTTAGTCAAAACATCATTGTCACCAGAACGCTTTCTAGTGCTATCTATAAATCTCGCTTTGGGGATTGAGGTCCACTTTCGGGACATGTACTGTGACTCCGATTCCATGGTTCGGACTGCTGTTGGCGACACGAAATCCTTCCCCATCACCGTCGGTGTACACCAGGGTTCGGTCCTTAGTCCGCTTCAGCGTAATCCAAAATTATTAAATCCTGAAATTCTGTTCAGCGTAATATTAGACGAATTGTCGGATAGCATTAGGAACTCGCATGAGCAGCCTCCATGGTTGCTCATGTATGCTGACGATATTGCGCTGGCAGACGCAGACAGGAGCAGATTGGTGCGGCGTGTGAAGCCGTGGAAAGAGACGCTTGAGAACGGCGGTCTGAAACTAAATGTGGCGAAGACCGAGTACTTGGCACTAAACTCGACAGATCCCATAGCCGTCCGCATTGGCGGTGATTTGGTCGAGCGGACGGAGCAGGTTAAATACCTGGGATCTGTTTTTCACACGTCCAGTGACATTGATTGCGATGTCAAGTCACGCATTGCTGCCGCGTGGGCCAAATGGCGGGAGATGACCGGTGTCATTTGTGATCCTAAAATACCGATCCGGTTGAAGGGACAGGTCTACAAAACCATCATTAGACCTGTCCTTTTACATGGCAGTGAGACGTGGCCAATATTGGAGCGACACAAGCAGGAGCTGCGTGTTACGGAAATGAAGATGCTGCGGTGGATGTATGGAGTCACGCGGATGGATTGCGTGAGGAACTCTCGCATCCGTGGCAGCCTTCATGTCCGTGACATTGCAGACAAGTTGCAAGAGTGTCGCCTTCGTTGGTATGGTCACGTCTTGCGGCAACCGCCGGGCTACGTAGGAAACAAATGTCTGGCCATGTCAGCCCCGCCGGGTCCCTTTAAGAGGGGCAGACGCAAGAAGTGCTGGCTTGACGTAGTAAGGGATGACATGCGTGCCAATGGTCTCACTACCGGGGATGCCGACGACCGTGTGAAGTGGAGGAGAAAATGTAGGAAAGCGGACCCCGGGCGTCGCGAGACGCAACTGGGACAGACGCTCGGATGATGATGATGGGGATTGAGGTCCACTTTCTTGCACTTTGCTCCGTATTTCTCATGACTTTCTACTTCACTAGTAGTGGAACTATTATATATTACTACCACATTATTAGAAGCGCTCGTGGCCCCGCGGTCTCAGTTTTCTGTAAACGATCACTGAGTTACGCAACTTTCACTATGGCTGGTACTCGGATGGGTGACCACTTTGTGGCATTTACATTTGCGAGCGTTTCCGTGCTTAGTTTTGAAGGCACGTTAAGCCGTTGGTCCCGGTTGCCAGTAAAATGGCAGTCGGTAAGCCTGGTTGAAAGTCTTTTGGGCGGCTTGAAAATTTTTAACAGCAGGTAGCCACAACCTACGTTTGTCTATTTCAACACGGCAATGGGCTCACCACCTATTACGTGGGACAGGAATCCACACGGTAAAAAGTGGGCAAATAATATGCCTCTGCCACCCCTTCGAAGATAAGGCGTGATGGATATTTATTATTTTATATCCATCACGCCTTATCCCCGAAGGGGTGGCAGAGGCATATTATATGCCCACTTTTCACCGTGTGGATTCCTGTCCCACGTAATAGGTGGTGAGCCCATTGCCGTGTTGAAATAGACAGACGCAAGTTGTGGCTACCTGCTGCTGAAGTTTTCAAGCCGCCCATAAGGCCTTCAACCAGGCTTAACGACTGTCATTTTACTGGCTACCGGGACCAACGGCTTAACGTGCCTTCCGAAGCACGGAAACGCTCGCAAATGTAAATGCCACAAAGTGGTCACCCATCCAAGGACCAGCCATAGTGAAAGTTGCGTAACTCAGTGATCGTTTACAGAACACTGAGACCGCTAGGCCACGAGCGCTTCTATTATTTTATTATTACCACATTGTATCGCAACCGCTCTGGACACATTTCATTCAGGAAGTTCACTTTCCTCTTAGGTATATCACCGTCACCCAAGTATGAACTATGTGGCGTTGTTGAGGACGTACAACATATTCTAATGTAATGTAGACGGAATCAACAACTGAGAGCGAGACTAATAGTTGAGAAAACGATGAACGTAGGAAAATGTAACAGTGCCCTTGCAAATCCTTTGTCGGATGCAGCCAGGTCACTTTATCTTAAAACTTAACTTACCTTAACTATCTTCACGCTGTATCCCTGACGGGGTAGTCAGAGAGGACAGATCGCCAGGTTTCGCGATCCATGCATACTTCTTTCGCTTCTTCAAGATTCATCAATCGCTTCATACACGCACGTCTGGGTATCCGAGTACTTTTGACCTTTCAGTTTTTGAGCAATCTGCTCACGTGGTCTTCATATGTAAGTCTCGGCCTACCCTGACTTCTTCTACCCTCTGCTTTCGCACAATATATATTCTTCGTCAATCGTTCCTCACTCATTCGTTGGACATGTCCAAACCAACGGAGCACGCCCTTTTCTAGCTAAACGCTGACTCTTTCATTCAAACCTGCCATATTGCGTATCACTTCGTTAGGTATTCGGTCGACCAAGGTAACGCCGCACAATTTTCGAAGTGATCGCATCTCCACAGCATTCAATTTACTTTAATGCATCTGCTGACATACCCAGGTTTCGCTACCGTAAAGCAAAGTTATCACTAGCTCTGCGTTATAAATCGCCATTCGTGCTTCTTTTACGTTGCTTTGTCGCTTTACTAATTGGGACAAAGCACCGTTAACTTTGTTTCCGGCAGCTACTCGCCGTTCTACATCCGAATCACATCTTCCATCCGCGCTAAACATACTCCTTAAAAACACAATTTCATTCACTTGCTCTAGACGTTCCTGGTTTACCCTAATCTCGCATTTAGTTCTTACGTCACCTCTTTCAAATACTAAAACCTTAGTCTTACTTGCATTCAAGCGAAGACCCTTACTTTCACACTCCTCTTTCGTATTAGTGACTAATGCCTGAAGGTCGGCTTCTGATGAGGCCATGAGCACCGCATCATCAGCGTACAGCAGACAGTTAACTGAAAAGACACCCAAATTCACACCTATATCACAACCTTTCAACTTCAGCAGGCAACTTTCCAGATACACTATGAACAGCCAGGCGGACATGACACAACCCTGTTTGACGCCTGTACAGACATCAAAAAGAGGTGACACATCCCCCCCCTACTCGCACGCAAGCCTTACAGTCCTTATAAAGCGACTGTATTGCCCGCAGCAGCGAGCCGTCCACACCATATCCGGGCAGCAAATCCCACAAAGTTTCCCTCACAATGTAATCAATCCACATCCACAAAAGCGCAGAAAACCCTCTGGCTAATAGCCAGAAACTTGTCCGCGATCATGCGGAGAGAAAACACTTGATCCATTGTATGATTACACTTTATCTATTGTATGATGAATATTTATAACACATGTTATTTATATTATGAATGGCTATGATGGAGCTACATAGTCATATTGTGGCAAAGCTCCGTAAAAATAGATTTTGAAAATGGGTAAATTAACAGCACTAATAACGCTAACCTAAAATATTGTTATTGTTTATTAATGTTTTAGAACTACGCCAATATTTTTACAACAGTAATTTTAATTTAAAAATCAGAATACAATACTTACTGTTGTACAATGTGACTACTGAAGTATCTATAGTGCTAACTATAGTGGCACTCGCAAGAACAGGTATTCCAATTTTTAACACCACACGTAACTACAAAATATATTGACATAACGTTGAACACCTTTGGCGATTTACTTACAACTAGCGACGCGTTTTGGACTTATCTGTTGTACCTGACTATGAGTCATAGTTACACAACTTTTCTGATCTATACTAGTTATCCAGTGTTACGCAGGTCGAATGAACGTAGTATGATTTTTAAAGTAAAAATGGTTTGATGGTGTTTTTAACATGGATATTTTTCTTAACGTGCGTTGTTGCTAAATGTGTCTTCCGAAGTACGGAAACGCTCGTAAATATAAGTGCCACAAAGCGGTTTCCAAGCAGGAGACCGGCCATAGCGAAAGATGCTTAACGCGATGATCGTTTATAGAACCCTGAGTAAGCTGTGAGCACTTAGTTGAAAACGCTACTAAGTCTAGCAAATTTAATAAATTTATCTTCTTTCTTTTACCCGTCTAACATATATTTTTTATTCTTCTCCACACCATAAAGACAAGTTAGGTAATCACGAACATATATTTCATCTTTTATCACTACTGATAGTAATAAAAAATTAAATTAAATATACTTAATTTAAATAAGCATCGTGTAATACGAACACATTTCTTAAAAATCAACACATCATAAAAATAATAATAATAATAATAAACCCCTCGAGGACAGTCGTTATCTTTTATAACAACAAAAAAATGTATCAGAAAGTTATTGAAAAGCTCACATCCGCAGGGCAGCTTGTGGCGAGCTGAATGTGCGTGGCTACACATCGGTCCCGATTCCTCAGAGTTTTGTTGCCCTTCTGCACCGGTTAGCATTTAATGGGCTAACGGGAGAGCAGTGAGAGTGCTACTCCCGGGAGTGCAGCAAAACTCAACTCTGGCTTGCCTTAATTGGCCGGTCAGACGGAGGGAGCCAGAGCTGTATGCTCGGGGGTGGAAGTGTCATTTTCAAGGGCATAACTACGGGGAAACAAGAATATTGCTTCTACATTTACATTTACTGCCAGATTCGCAAAGCAATAGGTAGAGCCTGAGGAAGAACCTGGCAATAAAACTCATGACCACTCTTTTCTAAACGCCAGTAATTACATTAGTTTGATTAACATGATATTTGACCAATTATATGGTAATGAATTTATACAAACAAGAAAATAAAATCAATGTTGTGTTTAAATCATATCAAAATTAGAGCGATTATAGTTGCCGGTTCTAAGGGCAGCCTACCCTTGAAGAAGAAGAAACTGGCAAGAAAGTCAATGGATGCCATTTTAAAATGTAGGAATGGCTTACAACATTAAAATTACACTTACATTGTTCCTTTGGATTTATGTGAGAACAGTCGACTAAACTAAAGTTTACCTTAAATATAAATAAGATCATTTGTAATAATTGCTATAACAGCTATGAGCTGACCAGTCCCAACAGACGGCACTCGTTCACGGGTATGACGCATTATATCAGCCATCGCCCTACTCAACCGTATTATAGGGAATAAGGCGACCCATATACGCCACCACTGCCAGGACACTTAGGCGAGCATGACATACTCAAAAACTGCACAGCAACTATCATGTCAATTTCTAAGAAATAAATAAGTCTACATGGTGCTCACCTTAATAACAAACTCAAATTACATTGTATATTAGTTAATACTAGGACTAAACGCAGCCAATTTAGAAACCTTTAGTTGTCAGACGTTTCAAATTATTAATAATGTAGAGATGTAAAAATACAACATATATATGCAGATTCAAGGCATATCACAAGATTCATTCGAATCCTAAATAGCTCAAGCGAAGAGCAAGCAACTCATTTCCATTTATTTTTATCGTTCAAATAATCATTAGTTGTGTAATAGGCCCTTTTCAAGAGGTGCCTCTTAATTTCCGCCTTAAATTTATGTAACGGCAGGTTCATAATGTTTAAAGGAATTTTATTATATAGTCGTACGCCAATTCCTGCAAAAGAGTCGTGAACCTTTTGTAAACGATGATGCGTTCCAATTAATTTATGCTTATTTCTAGTATTTATCGAATGTATGTCACTGTTTCTATTGTATAAATGTATGTTCTGTTTAACTAACATAATATTTGCAAATATATACTGTGATGCAACCGTTCATCATAATGACTAAGCCATTTCAAGTTCAATGTCCATTGACTCACCTTAACATCTCGAAGGTCGTGGACGTATAGATCTCCGCTTGCGTGGTAAAGTTTACCCGTACCCGTTTTCCATCAGTATTTAGGAATAAACACTCGTGGCTAGGAATTAACAACAGAAGCGCTCGTGGCCCCGCTGACTCAGTTTTCTGTAAATCACTGTGATCACTGCGTTATGCAACATTCGCTATAGGTGGTCCATGGATGGGTAACCACTTTGTGGAATTTACATTTGGGAGCGTTTCTGTGCTTCGGAAGGCACATTAAGCCGTTGATCCCGGTTGCCAGTAAAATGCCAGTCGTTAAGCCTGGATGAAGGCCTTAAAAAAATTCAACAGCAGGTTGCCACAGCCAACAACTGTCCATTTCAACAAGGCAATGGGCTCACCATCTGTTACGTGGGACAAAAATGCATTCGTTGAAATGTTGGCGTATAGTATGACTCTGCCTACCCCTTCTGGAATAAAGGCGTGACAATATGTATGTATGTATGTATCTAGGAATAAAAAGTAGTAATTCAGGGTGCAAGGTGCCCACAACCAAATTTTAAGATAAGTAAAAAAACATACACTGTCACAAACTTTCGCCTTTAAAATATTCGTAGAAAGATTAGTAGATGTATGATACTGATCTCACTCTCATCTTAACTGTTCAGTCTTGGTTGCAATCAAACTCTCTACTTTGAGGTCGGGGTCTGCTTTTATTAGGTGAGAACAGCTGTAATTTGATTTTATTATTGGAAGCTACTACTATTTGACCCCAAGGACCGCTATGGGTGCCTTTGTCAACCTCACCCATTAATCAGTTTACCAGAATACAAATTGTTCAAATGAATTAGTTAATATTTCATTTCAAAACTTCAATTTTTGTTTTTATGATTACAAGTATTGGATTTGATATCTATACTTATATTATAAAGCTGAAGAGTTTGTTTGTTTGGTTAGTGATTAGCACTCTCAAGATTTACTGGTTAAGAATTGAAAAATAGTTTTTGTTTTAGATAGCCTATCTATCGAGGAAATCTACTGCCCAGGAGAGCCGAACAGTACTCGTAAATATCAACACATGGGGCAAATTTTTATACATTAATATAAAACTAATAAATTAAAGGCAGCAAATATAACAACACGAACAAAAAATAAAACTTGTCTTACCATGTTTTATTCTTTGTTCTTGTCATGTTTGCTTTGCAAATTCAAAATGTGTAGGTATGTGTTGTATACTCTATGGCTGGTCCTTGGATGGGTGACCTCTTTGTGACATTAAAATTTGTGAGCGTATCCGTGGTTCGGAAGGCACGTTAATCCCCTGGTCCCGGTTGCTAGTAGCAGTCGTTAAGCCAAGTTGAAGGCCTTATAGGCGGCTTGAAAAATTTATACTGCAGGTAGCTGCAACCTGCGTATTTAATGATCGATTAAGGAGTTATAAGTAAAGATTAATTAAAAATTCATTCTCAGAGACAGTTGACGATTCGAAGAACTTTTCCTCTTGAGGGTGCGCTGCTCGCCGTTCTTACTGAAGTAGACTCTGGACGGTGGCGTAGCGTAAGGGCTACACGCACACCCTTACTCCTTAAGGTAGCAGGTATTATACCTCAAGGTATAACACGCAGGCGACCTTATGGAGTCGGTGGTCAGACGGCAGTTACTTCCAAAAATGCGGAAAATTCTATTCTATTCCCAATAGTCAAATAAAAGAGCACAACTAGGCCTTAAATGCAGTTAAAGTTTTGAAGCTACTGGGAATCACTATGATGATAGTGAAAGCCTTGGTAACAATTATTGTAATAGCTTCTAGATTTCGCTGGTATAAGGTTCACTTTCGAGTTAGTTGTAGCTTCGAAAATGTCTAGTGGTGTAAAATGTCTTCAGTATCAAGAACTAATTTGACAATGAAATTTGCGTAAATTGTCAGTTATTATTTTCATTTATTTATAAAAGTGTAGCGCTAAAATCATTTTGCTCATAGCACACATGCGTATTGCACCGCGTCCACAGATTATGTAGAAAAAATGCATTGCGATCTCCTTGGTCCGAATGAAGCAGTATAGTAATCTATACTTCTATACTATTAATATTATAAAGCTACAGAGTTTGTTTGTTTGTTTGGTTGAACGCGTTAATCTCAGGAACTACTGGTTGGAATTGAAAAATCTTTTTATGTTAGATAGCCCATTTATCGAGAAAGGCTATAGGCTATATATCATTACGCAACTATACTGGGGAGCAGAGCAGTAGTCATAAATGTCGACAAATCGGGAAAATTTTTATGCATCATTGTAGAATTAAAATCGACGGGATTAAATAGGTGCGACGGGAGGTCGAAATATTCCACGGGCGAAACTGTGGGGGTCATCCAGCGGATGATAAAGGTAAAATTATGATACCGTTGTCCATAGAAAAACAGTATCATAATTTAAATTTATTTCGATGGCAAATGTGTAAAGAGTGTCATGCAATTTTTGTTTTTAATTTTAATATTTCAGTATCACGATTAGATAAAAATTTGAGATGCGGCTTGTCTTCTGATAGTAGTACTGATAAATGAGATACTATCATGTAATATAAATAACTATAATATATAATTATAACGACAAAACCATATATGGAAAATATTAATTGATATTAAAATATTACAAGAAAACTCATGAGTCACTTTATTTCAATATTTATTTAAATAGGTCTTTGAAAAACCATTTTATGAATCTGTTACATTTTTCACTAATATTTATGTCCTGATTTTAAATCTGAGCCAATGTCCTCCTTTCAATGCGAAGGCAAAAGAAGCAGGGTCTAGTTCAGCCGGGATACAAGTTTTTTCACATGGTGATACTTCCAAATGTCTTAAAATTTGATATGTCATGACTTTAACTTCGCAGAGGGCAAACCTGGAACCTAAGATGAACAACAGGGTTAAATCAATTTAGTAATTAAACCCGAGAGAGAGAGAGGAATAGACAGAGAGAGAGAGAAATAGAGAGAGAACTAAAACAAAGAACCTTTAAATGGTTTATAGAAATTAATAAATAACAAACTCACCAATACAATTTCTTGGCCCCAAACCAAAAGGCAAATATGTGCCTGACTGGATTTTATGCAGGTTTTCTGAGGAAAAGCGTTCAGGATCAAACTTATCAGGATTTGAAAAATACTGAGGGTCACGGTGGAATGATATCACAGGTATCATTATAGATATACCTTTTCGTATCTGAAAACATAGATTATTTAATTACCCCTGAATAATTGAACTGTAAGATATTCTAGAAACTAACATACAATATACTCTTGTGGAGCCTTCTCGTTTGGTTTGCCTAAATTATAATCTGAGATACATAACCTTTCCAAAGCAGGTGCCGGCGGCCACAAGCGCAACAGTTCTGAAATATAATTATACATCAGTAATTTAAAAAATGTGTCTTCTGTTTAATTTAATGGCGCAATTTGAATACTTAATACTCGTATGTAGATATTTCTGTAACATTAGAGTACAATATGTTGCGCTAATATCAGTTAGCCAAACGTTAGCTGGATTACACATCAATGAAATCAGCCTATGGCAGTCCACTGCTGGACGTAGGCCTCTCCCAGTTTATTCCTGCACCTTCCGCATCCAGTCCCTCCCTGCGACCGTCTCAAGGTCGTCATTTTATCTGGAGGGGATTTACCGAGTCGCGGTCTCCACTCCAGAACTCGTTTGCTCCATCGGCCATCGGTTCGTTTACAGAAGTGGCCAGCCCAATGCCACGTTAACGTGCTTACTCTACTTGCTATGTATATACCCTGGTTCTCTGACGGATAACTTCATTTCGGAGTTTACCCCTCAAAGACACTCCAAGCATAGCACGCTCCATAGCTCGCTGTGCAACTTTGAGAGCATGGACTAGCTCCACCATAGGCGTCCATATATTATGTCAAAATACATTAGATCTGTTGTAATCAAAGAAACATATAATTTGTCTATTTCTTCCATTGTTATGAAGTTAAATAAGAAACGAAATGCTCACCTGACACAACCATGTCCAAGTAAGTCATGCTTTGAATAGATTGAAGGTCAAAATTTCCATCGTTTTTAATATCAGCTTCTTTAATTTCCTGCGCCAGTTTTTCTTGGACATCAGGGTTCACAGCTAACTCATATAGAAGGAATGACATAGTTGTAGAGATCGTATCAAAACCAGCCAAGAAGAAAAGTACAGCTTGAGCAACTAGATCACTGTCACTCCATTCTGTTAATAGAAAAATTGTTTTATTAAATTTTCAATTATTTTTACTATTAAATTTTACACTATTTATCACTAGTATACGCTCGCGGCTCCACACGCGTGGTG
Organism: Thumatha senex; assembly: GCA_948477245.1. NCBI lineage: Eukaryota > Metazoa > Arthropoda > Insecta > Lepidoptera > Erebidae > Thumatha > Thumatha senex. The sequence goes on from OX419732.1 coordinate 29,582,121, forward strand.
AAGTTTCCCGTTCCCGTTTAACACAGGAACTTGTACCCGGGATAAAAAGTAGCCTATGTGTTATTTTGATGTATAAGATATATTATAATAAAGTTTTATCAAAATCCATTCAGTAGATTTTGCGTGAAAGAGTAACAAACATCCATTTATACTACTCCATACAAACTTTCGCGTTTATATAATAGTATTAGGATTATTTGATTGTTGAGTGTCTACTATATTTTTTAAATTTGTATAATCGTGTGTTCCAGGATTTCTCTCATTTTGTTTTACAAAATTTACTTGTATTTAATCACGTCAAAGCGGCCTAGGATGGAGCATGCTTACCTACAACATTACTCTAGATAGTAGTACAACAATGGTTTAGACACAGATTATTGTGCCATCGCTATTAGCGTATTTTTTTATCACAGTACTTATGGCAAATTGAGTTTGCTTTACTATCCGAAGAAGACGGTGGACGGTAGAAATAGGACGTGTGAATTCAAGACATACTTCTAAATGTGTCCAAAAGGACACCGATAAGTAAGCTCTGTACAAAAGTTAGATTTATCGTTATTAGCTGCAGTGCACGCCTGTCGATTAACTCCAGAGTCACAAGCTGTCACTCGAGAGAGCTGTCTCCGAGGTGAGAATAGTACTCCGCATATATGGCAAACTTTTTTCCAGACGTTCGTGAAAGCCTGAGAATGTCCTGGCTGGAGGTAGATCACTGTGTTGCTCAATTTCTTACGGGACATTGTAACTTTAGGAGCAAATTACATTCGTTTAAGCTGGTCGAGTCACCTTTCTGTCAATGTTCAACAGCTGATGCACAATATGATCAGACCGCTTATCACATACTTTGGGAGTGTAGCATTTGGCGAAACGAGCGATACAATATACTAAGCAGTTTACAAGTGACATCGGAAGTAGTTTACTATGCGGATCTAGTGGCATCAAAGGAAAATTTTCGTGCTTTTAAACGTTTCTGCCGTAGTATACTAGTACCGAGGTGCTTCCCTTTTTATTATAAGGATTTACTGCCTCTGTGGCGCGGTGGAAGTGCATCCGACTGCTACGCAAGAGGTCGTGGGTTCGATTCCCACCCAGGATAAAACTTTGTGTGATGAGCACGATGGATTATTCTGTGTCTGGGTGTTATTTATCTATACTATATATGTATTTAGAAATATTTAAGTATGTTTATCAGTTATCTAGATCCCATAACACAAGCTAATATTAGCTTACTTTGGGCTAGATGGCGCTGTGTGAAAAGTGTCCCACAATATTTATTTATTTATTTATAATATACACCTAGTTGCTTTCCAGGTCTCCCGTTTACGAAAAAGGAGGAAAGAGGCGTTACGTTCTTTTTCCAACTTACTCAAACTATTTTCTGATTAATTTCGTTGCGTGTTCCAAGACATGCGAATGCGGGTGGGATTAGTCCCAATACAGTCAAACTTGCATTTTGTATTGGTAATATTGTGCATATATCATGCTTTCCACTGACTTTGTAAATGGTAAAATAATAATATAGAAAGAATAAAGTCTTTTGATAATGAAGAAAGAAAGAATAAAGGCAACAATTACTACCACCACTACCGAAAATAAATTTCTTAGCTGGTGTGTGAACGAAATGCAACACTGCTAATATGAGATACGTACCTCGATTAACTTTCTTCGTGCCTACAGAAGATTCGTCAACAGACGCGAAACCGGTCGTTTTGTCGCCAGGGTGCACATTTTCATGTGATAGTTTGCCTATAACGTTATATGCATAATCATTATCAGATACAATAAGGAGTTAACTTAAATTTCTTAATACATTAAGTGCATAGAGCCTCATAAAATAACTTAAATAAATGTTCTTTTTTACTTTTTCTATATATTTTACGAGTAAGAGAAGAATAACGCAGGATTGGAATTCTACAAACTTACCGTCCTTGGCTTCCATGAGTAGGTGGATTATGTCAGGTCTAACGATGTGCCGTAACTTGCGATCTTTTATTGCACACATTATTAAGTCAAAGAAAAAATTCGTGTGAGCCTCTGGCATCAAGTCAAGGTTCAGAATCTACAAATAAAACAAAGATTTAAGTATTATTGTTTAAACTTAACTTAATTATTATGTAATAAGATAAATTTCTCCTACTTTAGCAATTCTAGGGAATTTCGTTATGAAAAGTGCCCTCATCATTTTGCCAAAGCTGGCACCTGTAACATCCTTGCCTATTGTATGAAATTCATTATTTCTTTCTGTAAAAGAGTTAACTTTAATGCCAAATGCACATGATGCAATCACATCAGTAGCGTAACGAGAGGAGAGATCTTTGCAGTCCACATCTATGTAACCTGGAAGATACAATATTTTTTATGTACTCAATGATAATTTTCAGAATTAGCTGGTAATTTCGAAACTACAATAAATAATGACAAACCATTTGAAGATTCAATTTTTTGTTTAAAATCCGAAATCATCTGTTCCCCAACTTCCACCATGAATGGTACCATCAATCGGATCTTAGCGCTGGTAAATGCTGGACTCAGAGTAGAGCGCATGTCCTTCCATTCTTGACCTAAAAGTTAAAAGACAGTTAAAGAGCTATGGGTAAAAAAATCTTAGGCTATTTTTAAAAAACTGATTGGTGTAATCTAATTACCGACCTTTTAGAAAGAGTAAGCTTCTGGTCCAGAAAGTGTCATTATTTTCAAAATTGTTGCGGTGATCTAGGAAATGTTCGTAGTCTTTAACCGCTATCTTTTTTACTAGTTCTATGTCACGAGCGAAAATATTAGGAGTCATAAATTGATAACTTCCCAAAAATCTAAAAAGTTTTATAAATATATCAGCACGTATAAAAAATATTTAAAATGTTATCACAGATTTAAACAAAGAATATCATACAAAGATAACTTGTTATGTTTGATAACTATAATTGTGTGTGTAGTAGTAGTTGAGACTAAAGTTTAATAATGTTTTACTTTGATAACTGTAATTTATACAAAAGAAATGCTAATATATTGATATAAGGTCCAATTTACTATGTTAATTCTGTTGATTGATTGGTGGAACTTGTGCAATTTGTGCATCCTAAAAAATGTGTAATCTTTTAGGAAAATGATTTGTACTTTTGCAGTCCACAATTAAAACCCTTACCGTGTGCCTTTGTAAATATCGTTACCAAGATTTATGACACTCCCTTCAATGACGGAAATCAAAACCAAACGATAGCTGCTTCTGGTAGTCAAATAAAACTGAAGCTCAAGATCATTTTTCACCATATGCATTTTTTATCTCACGGGGTGAGACCATTACCGTGTTGAAATAGACAGGCGCAGGTTGTAGCTACCTTCTATTGAACATTTTCAAGTCGCCCATAAAGTTTTTAACTCAACTTAAGGACTGCCATGTTACTGACAACCGAGACCAACGGCTTAACGTGAGTTTTAAAGCACCTAAACGTTCGTTAAAGGAAATGCTACAAATCTCCACAGATTTGTAGCATTTCCTTCGCACCTTTCGTTGACTGGTCCACACCAGTCAACGAAAGATGCTTAGCGCAGCGATCGTTTACAGAATACTGAGTTGTCTAACTGATGTGTTAGCAATAAGATCCCAACTTGATATAACGACTACCTTTTTTTTTAATATTGGTATATATATTGGTATATTGGAGGACATTTATTTTTTTTGAACAGTCTAGCTCAAAGTAAACTAATATAAGCTTGTGTTATGGGATCTAGACAACTAATAAACATACTTATAAATTTCTAAATACATACATATTATACATAGGAAACACCCAAATTCCGAATCAAACATTTGTGGATCACACAAATATTTGATCCGACCCGGGAATCGAACCTGGGACGTCCGTCGCGGTAGTCGCATTCACTACCATTGCGCCACCGAGGCAGTCATATTGCTTGTAACTAGGGCCGATGGATTCGTGTCTTGTAAAGCATGGAAATGCTCGTTAGTTAAAAATGCCAAAAATCGTTCCCCATTTAAATACCGATTTTAATGTAAGATGCTTAATGTAGTGATCGTTTTCAGAACACTAGGACAGCGGAATATTGGTGTTTACTTACTTCTCTTCCGGAAAATCTCTGTAAAAGTTGAGTAACATCGTAGTAAAGTGCATTTTGCGTGTCATGAAAGGGCCCATGTTCCCTAGAAGTGGTATTGGCTTTAAATATTTAATTCCATACTTGTCGAATTCAGAGTAGACTTGGCGGAAATATATAGTCAACGCGGCGATGAGAACGCCCAGCCATACTAACAAAATGAACATGACCTGAAAAAATAAAACATCGTAAACTTAAAGTCAAATTCCGATTACGTTAATCGTTTATTATTTAAACATAAAAATGTGAGTATTATGTGACAAATTTTTTTTTTCATCATTTATTTCTCTAACAAGGATACAGTCAACTTTATTGAAAGCTTGTCTCTAAATTTTGGGTGTTCGTTGAATTCACACTGTTATACTTACTGTAAAAACCTTTTAGGCCCAATTTGAAGAACCCCACTCCCATAGATATTCGGTAAAACCGATCTCATTCCGTGACTTAAGCAACCTTATGCCTACGCGTCGCGTATGCGTGACCTTAGTCGGATAATGTTTTCATTATTTGCTGTTGTATAAACTTCAGTGTTGCTTGTTCTTTTTTCTATTTTAGTAATATTTATTGCAAGGATTTGGAAAATTTATGGATTTTTTTTTCGGGTATTTCAGTGGCTAGAACATTGCCCTGGCTAGGCAAAGGTCACGGGTTCAATCCCCATCTCGAATCCAATTGTCTTTTTTCAATTTATTAAAAATAATTACTTATTAAAATTTTACTTAGGTATTTACAGAGAATAGTACAGAAAAAAAGAGGTGGTGGGGATTATTACAAGACTGACAATGATGCCCCGAATAGGTGTCTAAGAATTCCTCCCCATCAAAATCAACCGGTAAGATTCCCAAAAGCTTGTTTAATATACATAAAATTCAGTTAAATGCGGTATATAACAATTTATTTGTTTAAATTGCTCATCAAAAGCTTTATGTTAAAACTCGATAAGATCTATCTATGTTTCGAGTGTGACAAGTGTGTTAACAAGTCTTATTGTAATGTTTTTTTTTTTGTATTCGAGCTTATATAATCCGGTCATTAATATTATGATGAAACAGATAAATATATTATTACTTTTGTTAGTAGTCGTAATTGGGGTGATGTCAATACTAAAACAATAGACAAAAATGACAGAAATACTAATGTCATTGTTATTGATACTGTCAAGTTCGTTTATCTACACTCAATCGTTTTATTTGTATTGTTTTTTAGATTAATAAAGTATTTGTATAATCTCATTGCTAATACATTTTATAATATAACTTGATTTTCAATTTACGAGTACTTTGTGGCCATACTTATATATTTTTTAGCGGCTCCACTCGAATTAGGTTTGACGATATTCAAAATTCATTTTGCAGTGAGAGTACGATGTTTTTACTCTATATCAGTCTTCAGGCCTGAAACTATCCTCATATAAAATTCAAATAATCCATTGACTCGTAACGACAAGAAAGAAAACCAATATATATATATATATATATATATATATATATATATGATAAGAAGCATGGAACCACTTAAAACTCTTCGTTTATTCTTCTCCAACTTAGGTTCTCAGTTACATCCAAATATTAAATCCAAGGACCGGTTTGTTTGGCTGCTTGAGAAAATTTTGCTGATCATACCAAAACATCACTTTTAACATTCTATTACACACTAAATATGTAATATTCGTAGCTATCGAATATTAAAAACATTATTTTCCTTCTTGCCGCATAGAACTATCCATGTAGACACACACTTAATTCTAACTATTAATAAAAAAATATGAACTATGCCAACTTACTATTTTAATTTGTAACTATAACATGAGAATGACAACACTAGTTATATCTCGAAACGTAATACACCTACGGCGACAACAATACAACTGAAGGTTATCTGTCTGCCACGGCTTGAAGCGAGACCTATGACTCATACACAAACAATGCCTTTATAATTTTCATTTAAGCATATTAGCACGATAAGTGATGTATGTTTTACTGATAGTATGCTTTTTTTAATTATTTAAGTTCTTTTTATATGTAGACTAGGAGATGCACGCGACTTTGACCGTGTCTAACTTGGAGAAAAACCAACCTCAGATTCATGTGCTTACCTGTTGAAATAATATATTTTTCCGGGATTAAAAGTAATCTTTATCAAGTTCCAGATACAGAAAATATATGCCCATTGATACCAAGCAACTCCAAAGAAGGACAAAAAATATGATTACCTAACACTTTTTATTGATGACTCGCTTTACATTACGAAAGGCAATGAAAAATAATGTTGTAAGGCCCTTCTTTTCTTATGACCCATTTCTGCACAATGCTGGAATACACAATGCTGGCTCGTGCTGGCTCTTTCAGGCGTTACTCTTTCGTATTCGATGTTGCATTTTCTAAAAAGTTTTATATTGGTTGTGTCGGTAACATACCTTGTAACTAACCAATAAGCATTTCTAGTTTAGATTCTTGTAAATTTGTATTAAGTTCTTGGACACTAATTAATCTATCTAACTGTCTTCACGATGTTTGCTTGGGTAGTCATCACATCGCCAGGCTTTTCGATATATGCATACTTCTTTTGGTTTCATGCAGATTCATACTTTCACGTTTTCATGTTTGAGCAATCTGCTCAAGTGGTATTTGTATGTAAGCCTTGGTCGACCCTAACTCTTTCTACCCTCTACTTTTACACAATGAAAATTTTCCGTCAATCGTTCATCACTAATTCGTAAGCCAACAGTCATGCTCTTTTCCAACCTACTATATTGTGTATCACTTCGTTACATAATCGGTCGCCCATCGTTTTCATACATTTGCTGATATATCCAGGTATCTGATACAGAATAATTACTTTTTGACATTAGATAGTTATTTACTATCAAAGTTTTTACGACGTCAGATAGCTGTATTGTTATCAATTTTTTTATTGAATGAAGCCGAATTATTGGCTTATAAACCAATTGGTTTTAATAATTCTGAGTATATTAACAATACTTCTAGTAGTTTAAACTTAGTTCACCAAAATATTGAAGGCATATCTGAAAAACTACTACAAATAGAACTTTATATAAAGGAACACAATGTTCACATTTTTTGTATTAAAGAACATTGGTTAAAAAGTCATGAACTATTATTCAACAATGAATTTTATTCACTTAGCAGCGCGTTCTCAAGAAAGAAAGCCATTCGTGGGGGCTCTCTTATATTTGTATCTAATAATTTAAAATGTAAAGAACGTAAAGATATTGTGGCCCTTTCTATTGAGCGTACTGCTGAATTTTCCTGTGTTGAGCTTGAGCAACTCATTGTCTTCTGTGTCTACAGTCCTCCAGATAGGGATTATAATTTATTAAAAACTGTAATGGAAAATGTATTGAAGCCTTTGTTTACTAGTAGAAAACATGTTGACATATTTGTGCATCTTCGAAATGTATCAGATTTATGCATTTGTTTATGTCTTTTGGCTTACAAAATTTATTTTGTGAGCCAATTAGAATTACCTCACATTCTAGAAAATGTATAGATAATATATTCTGCAACTGTGCAACAACAACAAGGGAGATACTAAGTAACTTTCCATCAGATCATCTTGGTCAGAAAGCAGCGTTTCCTGTTAATGTCACTTCCAAAGGAAATAAAATTGTATGTAGCACAATGAGTGCATATCGACTTAAACAATTTAATGTTAATGTTTCAGCAAAAGTCACTTATATTAATTTTAATCAGGAAGATCCAAATGGCTTATATAACTCCTTATTTAATACAATTAAAGCTGAGTACAACAATATATTTAAATCAAAAACATTTTATAAAAACAAAAACTTGCAATTTTGTGAGTGGGCAACTACAGGTATTTACAAAAGTAGGGCTAAGTTGTACGAACTATATGGTATGAAGCAATTTAATTTTGATCCTGCTTTTATTCAATAAGTAAAAAAATATTCCAAGACCTTCAAAAAGACCTGTGCTGCTGCCAAGTCGTTACATATCACTAAATAGATTAAAGTTTCAAAAAATAAGGTAAAAATGACTTGGAATGTAATCAATACTGAAACCGGTCGATTACTACCCCGTGATAATAACTTTGAGTTAATTATAAATAACAAGGTGATTAATAATAAATTAGATGTAGCAATAACTTTTAACAACTATCTTATAGACATACCCGCGAAAACAACTAGCTCCTTAAATTCTTGTCCAATCAAAGCTCAACGCATGTTTGGGGGCAGCGTAGATCAGTGCAATGTCTTATTTAGCTTTATATGTGTTAACCCCAACGATATCAATAAAGTATTCAAGTCGCTTAATTCAAAAAAGACAGCTGACTTGTGGGGTATTTCTGTGAAATTGATACAGTCTATTATTGTTAATTTATCTCCACATCTAGCTGAAATATTTAAGAAATGTATCAATAAAGGAGTATTTCCGGATTAAATGAAACACAGCAAGGTAATACCTCTATTTAAGTCTGGATCCAAAACCGACCCTGGTAATTTCAGACCTATTTCAATATTACCTGCCATTCGCAAAATTATTACATAAAGAGCAGTATGGGTTCACAAGGGGTCGTTCTACCATTCATGCAGGTGTGACACTTCTGAATCATATATATGACGCCTGGGAGAATAGACAAGATGCTATTGGTGTATTCCGAGATCTCTCTAAAGCATTTGATTGCGTTGAACAAAAAACACTATTGCGAAAACTCTTTTATTATGGTATCAAAGACTCTGCACTGGACCTTGTTGCCTCCTACTTAAATGATCGGATACAACATGTTGATGTTAATGAAATTCACTCCTCTGGAGCATCTGTAGCTATGGGCGTACCGCAGGGATCAATTCTAGGTCCGTTTCTATTTTTAATTTATATTAACGATCTGCTATTCTATATACAGAACTTGTGCGAGATTGTTCTATTTGCTGATGATACGTCACTTATTTTTAAAGTAGATCGTACGCTTTCTGATTTTAACGGCGTTAATAGTTCACTTGCCCAAGTTGTAGATTGGTTTACGACCAATAATTTGCTACTAAATGCTAAGAAGACAAAATGTATCAGATTTAGCATGCCGAATGTCAGGAATTGCGGTACAAATATAACATTGAACGGTGATACCCTTAATATTGTAGAATCAACTGTATTTTTGGGGATCACTTTAAATAGCAAACTGCAGTGGAACGCCCAAATAACGTGTCTTGCAGGTAAACTCAGCTCGGCAGCCTTTGTAGTTAATAAAGTCAGGCAACTCACTGATGTAGAAACTGCCAGGCTAGTATACGTGGGGTAAAGCAGCTGATCTACAAGTAATTTTTGTACTCCAGAAGAGAGCTATACGTGCAATATATAAATTGAGTGCTAGAGTGTCTCTTAGAGAGAAATTTCAAGAAATTGGCATTTTAACGGTTGCATCACAATATCTAACATGATATTTGCAAATATATCACAATATATTTGCAAATATCATGTTAGATAAACAGAACATACATTTATACAATAGACACAGTGACATACATTCGATAAATACTAAAAATAAGCATAAATTAATTGGAACGCATCATCGTTTACAAAAGGTTCACGACTCTTTTGCAGGAATTGGCGTACGCCTATATAATAAAATTCCTTTAGACATTATGAACCTACCGTTACATAAATCTAAGGCGGACATTAAGACGCACCTCTTGAAAAGGGCTTATTACACAATTAATGATTATTTGAATGATAAAAATAAATGGAAATGAGTTGCTTGCTCTTCGCTCGAGCTATTTAGGATTCCAATGAATCTTGTGTTATATTATCTACTTGTCTTGAATCTGCATATATATGTTGTATTTTTTACATTTTTTTTTACATTCCCCTGTATAAATAATTTGAAACGCCAGTCAACTAAATGTATGGCTGCGTTTAGTCCCGGTAATTACTAATATACATAATTATATGTAATTTGACTTTGTTATTGTGTGAGCACTATGTAGACTTACTTATAATTTTGAAATTGACATGATAGTTGCTGGGTAGTTTTTGGGTATGTCATGCTCGCCTAAGTGTCCTGGCAGTGGTGGCGTATGTATCGGGTCGCCTTGTTCCCTACAATACGGTTGAGTAAGGCGATGGCTGATATATGCGTCATACCCGTGAACGGGTGCCGTCTGTTGGGACTGGTCAGCACATAGCTGTTATAGCAATTGTTACAAATAATATTTTTTAAATTTAAGGCAAACTAAGTTTAGTCGACGTTCTCAAATAAATTCAAAGGAACTATGTAAGTGTAATTTTAATGAACACAACATTTATTTTGTTATTTTTTTTTTTGTATAATTTCATTACTGTATAATTGGTCAAATATCGTGTTAATCTAACTGTGTCAAATGGCGGTTAGAAAAGAGTTGCCATGAGTTTTATTGCCAGGTTCTTCCTCTGGCTCTACCTATTGCTTTGCGAATCTGGCAGTAAATGTTAATATAGAAGCAGTAATCTTTAAGTTCATAAGTGTTACATGGATAAAGATTTTTGATTTTGATTTCGATTTTGATCTTTATCGAAAAGAAACGTTGGCTCCTACACTCCAATTTCATTCTCTTGTTTTAGACGTTCCTGGTAGGTATTTAAATTTTGCACGTAGATCTTTATTTATTTATTTCGAAAACCAACAGCGATTTAAATGTACCTAAATCTAATAATAAAAATATAATATGATTCCAGTATTCTTAATATTGATAGTGGATAGTGAATTAATAGTTCTAAGATTAGGTAAGATAACGACCTTTACAAAAAAAAATTGAAAATAAATAAAAAACAACAGTTGATTAATGGAGCCGTATCTACCACGGTATCTAACTCTTCCACTTGATCCCTCCCTCTCCTTTCCGTTCCCGAACAACACGGGTGGGGCAGAGATGTCATCCTCACCCTGTGGATACAATCGTGCCCAGAACCGAAAGATTCCGCAGGCCTTTCTTGTGTCGCACCATAAAAGCATGGAACTCTCATCCAGCGTGTTTCCTTTCTCTTACCATCCTGGGTCCTTTAGGAGAAGCGTAAAAAGGCATATTTCTGGCCCGTCAACCTGAGGGTCGCTATCGGGGTCTACCGGCTGGGATAGCGGCCCTCAGTCACGGATCGTAGTGTCTGCTTTCAATCAGGCAGACGGCGCCATTGTGATGTGTCGAACATATAAAAAAATGGAGCGGGAGATCCAATGGACCAACTTCAATGGCGAAATGTATGTGACGCCATAACTCTACAAGTTCTTAATCAAATTTTGTAATTATTGTACTAAATCGAATTTACAGGTTAGAAACTAAATCGTGACGAAGCCTGATTTATTGAATTAGCAAAATAATAAAGTTATTACCAAAATGGAATTTTTCGTTGAAACAAAAACCACGCGCTTTTAGAAAATTTTTATTCTTGTAGAATTATAAAAAATTATCATTCATGCTACCGTCCTTTCCATTGAAGTTTGATCAAGAAGCTTCTCTCAAAAAACTTAATAGTTTGGGTCTGAACATTGTCTCAGAGCATTAAAATAGGTCGATTTCGTACAATTATTAGTAGAACAGTATTTTGGGGACAATTTGTAGAATAGCGAGGTACGTGTAACATAAATGTATGTCGACCTACGTCTAGCGGCAGCATTCTTATTTCTTCGCTTTCAAATATCAGTATGTTAGTTTTAATGGCATTGAAGCGAAGTCTTTAACTTTCACACTTATCTTTCATATTAGTCAGTTATCATTTCTGCAGACAGTTTTCCAGATTTATTATGAACAGCAAGGCGGACATGACAAAACTCTTTGACGCCCGAAAAGACGTCAAATAAAAGGCGACATATCCCTACGCTTACAATCCCTATTAACTGTTAATTGTACGGATTATCAATGAATAGGAACGATTCTTTTACTGAAATCCATGTTGCTGTCCACTAGTGGCGCCGAATGGCAATAGTTTAAAGAGTTGCGACGCTGTACCTTATTGGTGGACAACGAGAATAGCTTGTAAAAGTTGTTTTGTTGTCCCCCAGTGGTGGTCAAACAAGTTTAGTGAGGCGACATCGAATGATCGATAAGAAAGTATGACGATGTCCCCCAGTTGTGGATAACGAAAAAAATATAATAAGAATAAAATATAAAAAACATAAATCCCAATATGGTCGACAGTGTAACACAATTAGTGTTATAAACTTCTATGAAATAAAAAAACAATCAATCATTCAACGAAATTATCAATATAGTTAACAACATTAGAAATCAAATCTGGTGTTATGATAGATAATATTTAAGCACAATAAGAATCAAACCAATTACGGCCATATTTAATAATTACTTTTATCTGCACATGATATGAGTATCGTAGTTTACCTATTATGGGCATTCGAACTAACTCTCAGTGATAAAAACGCCCTACGTAACCAAACAAGCTATCGTACAATGGCTGCTTTCAGTATCCACAACCGATTTTGAGACTGCGTCGATACTGCGTCGCGTTTGGGCGACTCTTTGGCATCTGGGCCCAACAACGATGTCTAGGTGACTACTCGGATACTGTTTTGTGATTTGAAAAGTGATTCCACCGTTCTTTATGAAATTTTACTGTGTTAAATTGCAGATACCAATAAAAGCTAATCTGCATAGGCTGTGTATCAAAACAGTTGATCATAAAAATCTCAACTCGTAGTTGATGCAAGCACATCTTTATAAGGCAACAGCACGGCTTATGTTTATGCTCTGTCCATATGATACTTTGTCCTAGGTGTAAAGACTTTAGTGTATTCTTCTTTTACTTTATAAGGAACCAATGGATTAAAATGTTTTTTTTTGTAGGAATAGATTTGGTTATGGAGAGAAGCAATATTGTCTCTATATGGTTCTGTACCCAAAGCGCAGTACACAAAACTCTATGGGTCCGTATTGGATTGCATAAATTTTCGAGGCATAACTTAAAACTGCATAACGTTTTTTGGCATACTCTTCGTTTCGCATAACGTTCAAACAGAATAAATCATTAGGCATACTGTATTTTCCCATAACTTTTTTAAAATAATGATTTACCCGCATAAAATGTTAACGCATAGTTTTTTTTACAAAAACGATTACCAATCATAACATTTATTGGCATATCACTCACTCTTGCATAAAGATTACAAGCCATACATATAGAATACCATAATGTTAACGAGTAAATATTTTTATTAAGCTATTGCATAGTTTTTATCGCGGGCTTTGAGTGGGCTTTATTCAAGAAATTCCGTAAGGAAAAAAACCTAAGACGAAGGTCGAGACGAGGTCACACGAAGTTCACCGAGCACGGCCGAGCGTTGGCTTAACGTGTATGTACATATATTATATGGTACGATTGTACGAAGCTCGCACGGATCGAGACGTAATGATAGTAAGTGTGAGTGTGAGGCTGAGGATGAGGGTGACTGTGAGAGTGAGGGAGAGAGTTTTTTTTTCGATTTATTTTTTGTTTTTTTTTAGTGTAACTTGAATTAATATCAAAGAAAAACAAAGGTATGCTAAAAATGTCGATAGTCACTTTACTGAAGTTCAAAATTTTAACACATATATAGAATATATAAATAAAATACAAAAAGAAAGTAGGTAGATTTAAACGAGCGATTCTATTCTGGCGCATCCCGCTGCCGCGGCCCGCTCGCTTCGCTCGCTCGGCTCGCGCGTTGAGGTTACAAGTGACCTAACACTCTTCCTCGCTTCGCTCGTCGTCTTACCTATTTACGACTTTGCTTAAGACTAGTCTAAAAAAAATAACACTTAAAATATCGTTTTATAAGTTACAGCTTAAAAACTTGGCTATGAGTGAGATGATTATTTACAATGGTGTCTTATCATTTCTTAAATATTCTTAGTCAAATTATTATTCATTTAGTATTTAAACTGTTATCCATACCTCCTTTATGCGTTTTGTATTTTATGTTAAATTATCTTTAGGCGTATAACATTTATACCCTTTACATTTATGCTGATTAAAATTATGAAAAAAAAATTAGAGTAAGTTAATGTTATGCCAATAAAACCATTATGCGTTTATAACACTCTGCTTATCATAATTTATGCGAGAAACCTTTATGCTGAAACTGTTATGCCAAACTACATTATGCTGAAAAAAAATATGCGATCGAAAGGGCACCCAAACTCTATTACTAAGGTCCGTATTCCAGAACGTTTCTCAATACTCATTCAACGCTTGAGGCTAGCTTTTGCCTTATAAAATCTACTCTCAAGCGTCGAATGAGTATTGAGAAATATTCTGGAATGCGGCCCTAAGACTCCGCTTTCCGTTCGTTTGTGTATCACCAGGCTGTATCTCATAAACCATGACAGTTGAAATTTTCACAGATAATGTATTTTTGTTGCCACTGTAACACCAATTACTAAAAATAAAATAAATATTTAAGGTGGCTTCGATACAAGAAACGTGATATTTTGCCTTTTTGACTCGATATTAATAACGATTACAAATAGAAACTTTAAATACTCTGTCCGGTATCTTATAGGGCAAGAAGAGGGAGACAGAGGCATACTACACGCCCATTTCTCACCATTCTGTCCCACGTAACAGATTGTGAGCATATCTAATGTTATATAGAAGGTACGGACCGGTATTAATATAATATTATACGAAATGTCCACATGTCACTGTAAGTATTTGTCCCACGTAAAAAATTATGAGCTCAATGCCGTGCTAAAAATCGACAGACGCAGACTAAATGGTCGCTGTTAAATTGTTTCAAGTCGACCATAAGGCCTTCAACTTTACTTAACATCTGCCATGTTACTAGCAACTGAGTCCAACGCTTCGTATCATCCGAAGCACGGAAACGCTCGTAAATGATAATGCCACAAAGTGCTCACTCATCTTAGGACTAGGCATTGCGAGAGATGCTAATGGCAATGATTGTTTACAGAACACTGATTAAGATGGGTTACGGACGCTTCTATATATACAATGTAGTTTTGGTACAATAACATTACATAACAAAATACGTTATTATATAACAAAAGAAGCGCTCGTGGCCAGGCGGTCTCAGTGTTCTGTAAACGATCACTGAGTTACGCAACTTTCACTATGGCTGGTCCTCTGATGGGTGACCACTTTGTGGCATTTACATTTGCGAGCGTTTCCGTGCTTCGGAAGGCCGTTGGTCCGGGTGACCAGTAAAATGGCAGTCGTTAAGCCTGGTTGAAGGCCTGATAGGCGGCTTGAAAAATTTCAACAGTAGGTAGCCTCAACCTGCGTCTGTCTATTTCAACACGGCAATGGGCTCACCACCTATTACGTGGGACAGGAATCCACACAGTGAAAAGTGGGCATGTAATATGCCTCTGCCACCCCTTCGGGGATAAGGCGTGATGGATTTTATCTTTGTCTTTTATAACAAAATACGTTAATAGCAATCGTTAATCGTTACGGCAATGGGCTCACCATCTGTTACGTGGGACAAAAATACATACGGTGAAATGTGGGCGTATAGTATGCCTCTGCCTACCCCTTCGGGAATAAAGGCGTGACTGTATGTATGTATGTATGTAACATCATCACTACATATTATAAACAAAGTCGTTTTTCGCTGTCTGTCCCTATGTATGCTCAGATCTTTAAAACTACGCAACGAATTTCGATGCAGTTTTTTTAAATAGATGGAGTGATTCTTATAGAAGGTTTTTATGTTTATTTTGTTAATTTTTGTGTACATTAACTTAATTATCACGATATCTGTTGGCGGTGTCGAAAAACATGAGCTGTTTAACTAAAACGCTGCCTAAACCCTTTGAGACATAAGAAAATAATGTATTGTGGAATTGTGTATCTAATATAGATCTACAAAAAAAATCCGCGACGGTATATGTATATCTCTTAAGAATACCGTACTATATCCATTTTAAATACTTAAAAAAAACAGCAATAATAAAGCGGTAATTTAAAGGCTATTTACACAAAAACATTATTAATGCTTTTCATTTTTAATGTGTTACTTGGCTTTAGAAAGATTATTTTGTCCCTAAACACTCTGCAAATTAAATGAATATCTTAGGCGATATGGCAATATCAAAAAATGCGCAAATAAATTAATTTCGTGTAACAATAATTCGACCGGCCGTGCGGGCACGGGCGTAGGTACTTGAGAAACAAAGTCGTTTTTGGCTGTCTGTCCCTATGTATACTTAGATCCTTAAAACTACGCAACGAATTTCTATGCAATTTTTTTAAATAGATAGAGTAATTAGGTATGTCATATCATTCTACAAAAAGTCCACGTCGGTATATGTCTAATTCTTAAGGATACCGTACTATATCCATATTAATGCTTTAAAAAAACAGCAGTAATAAAGCGGTAATTTAAAGGCTATTTACACAAATACATTATTAATCCTCATCATTTTTAATATGTTAGTTGGTTTCAGCATTTTATGAAGATTATTTTGTCCCTTAACACTTTGCAAATTAAATGAATATCTTAGGCGATATGGCAATATCAAAAAAATGCTCAAAGAAATTAATTTCGTGTAACAAAAATTCGATCGGGCCGTGCGGGCGCGGGCGTAGTACTTGAGAGCGGAGAAGTAATCAAGTAATTTGGAAAATGTTCATACATTATCGTGAAGTGAATAGACGATGGGATTAAATGGGTGCCACGGGGTTCGGAGTATGTCACGGGCGAAGCCGGGCGGGTCAGTTAGTTACATATATTTTCACAAGATTGACTGATTGATGAGATTGAGATTGACCAACGGGCAATAATTTGGTGCAGGCGCCCCTACATGGTTGGGAGATTAAACGACGATTGCTTTCAAATTTGATATAAATAAAAAAAGACAATACATAACTCAGTAGGTAGTCAAAAAAATAAAGTACAGGTTCGAAATTCGATTCAGAAATTGCTAAGAAGATGGAAAAGAGACGATAATTTAAATGCTAGATTATAAGTTTGTTACCGCCTGCTAAAGATATTCAATTTTAAATTTTAATATCAGTAGATAAAGATAAACCAAGTTTGCAAGTCATAGTAAATTGCGCATTTGGTATGCCTTAAGCGCAAGTTATTATGACTTGCAATATTCATTTCCAATAAAAAAATAGTGAAATATTTTAGTCAGGTATATCTGTTGGGGGTGCTAAAGGGCCTACAGAGTGTAATCACTGGAGATTAATATGTTTTAAAGTTATTTATTCAAAGTCGTACAAAATGTTATTTAAACTAATGTTAACAAAGAATTTGACACTAGATTCAAGTTAATGTTACTGTTAATTGTTATTGAATGCGCCGGTCCGTACGGTGGCGACGAATACACTAAGTTAAAGACAGAGTTTGTCGTGCTGTAATAAGAACTGCCTAGTCGGCAGAGTGTTTGGTTGTTTAGACCGAACAACGAAAGAGGAGTGTGAAAGTAAGGGTCTTCGCTTGAATGCAAGTAAAACTAAGGTTCTAGTATTTGAAAGAGGTGACGTAAGAACTAAATGCGAGATTAGGGTAAACCAGGAACGTCTAGAGCAAGTGAATGAAATTGTGTATTTAGGAAGTATGTTTAGCGCGGATGGAAGATGTGATTCGGATGTAGAACGGCGAGTAGCTGCCGGAAACAAAGTTGACGGTGCTTTGTCCCAGTTAGTAAAGCGACAAAGCATCGTAAAAGAAGCACGCATGGCGATTCATAACGCAGTGCTAGTGCCAACTTTGCTTTACGGTAGTGAAACCTGGGTATGTCAGCAGATGCATGAAAGTAAATTGAATGCTGTGGAGATGCGATCACTTCGAAAATTGTGCGGCGTTAGCTTGGCCGACCGAATACGCAATATGGCAGGTTTGAATGAAAGTGTCAGCGTTAAGCTGGAAAAGGGCGTGCTCCGTTGGTTTAGACACGTCTAACGAATGAGTGAGGAACGATTGACGAAGAATATATATTGTTCAAAAGTAGAGGGTAGAAGAAGTCAGGGTAGGCCGAGACTTACATATGAAGACCACGTGAGCAGATTGCTCAAAAACGGAAAGGTCAAAAGTACTCGGATACCCAGACGTGCGTGTATGAAGCGATTGATGAATCTCGAAGAAGCGAAAGAAGTATGTATGGATCGCGAATCCTGGCGATCTGTCCTCTCTGACTACCCCGTCAGGGATACAGCGTGAAGATAGTTAGTTAGTTAGTTGGTTAGACCGAACAATGTTTTTAAACATGGAACTTTGATTAAAATCTAAAAGAATGCAAGCCTTTTCATTAGATATTCGCAGTCAGCCATATTGGATTTCAACAGACGACTCTATAACTTTCGAGTTACTTTCATCAAACCCTTTCACCCTTTCCTGTTTCACCACGAATTTAGAATGACATAAAGATGCCATATAGTTGACAACTATGCATTTTTAACCAAATTACCAGTAACATGGCAGTCGGTAAGTCATGTCGAAGGCCTTATTGGCAGCTTTTATTCAACTCGGCAATGGGCTCACCAACTGAGACTTTAGACAAAAATGCTTACGGTGAAAGTGGGCGTAAATTATTGATCCCCCCCTCCCTCCGAGATAAATGCATAATTGATAAGTAAGCGACGACATAATACGTCAATTGCGATAATTTTACTGATCACTGGATAAAAATAAATTTTAATAATCTTATCGAAGTCACTTTATCTCGATGCTTAACAACATGTGAATTTTTTTGTACTGCCATAATGAAGGGTTCCGTACCTCAAAAGGAAAACGGAACCCTTATTAAATAAATAAATAATAATATAGTCATGTTAGTACATGAATTGTTTACGGCGACGCCCCCAGACATGTCGACGGAGTATGTGGCCGTAGCCGCAGAGCCTTATGCTTTGCCGCCATCACCTCCCTAGCGAACGAGGTGATGGCGGCCCAATACTGTTGACTGCCGACCACGGCTCCAATTGTTATTGGGCAGATTTATAGCCCTTGATATGTCCTCTAATATCCCCTATTACTACAAAATGCCAAACACCATACCAACATGGTTTTGTTTACTCTCGCTCTACTACAATCAATCTGATATTATTTGTACTTGTAGAAGTAGTTGATAACCGAGCGCCTATCGCCGTCATATAGACTGACTTTAGTAAGCCATTCGGTAAAGTAAATCATAATATTATCTTAATTGAGAAACTCAGCAGGGTTAGTATTACGGACAATCTACTCTTATGGTGCGCTGCGCTGGTGCTTATTTAAATAATCGTGAATCTTGCGTTTGCGAAGGTTACGTCTTGGATTCTTTTATTTCCTATCGGTGTCTTGCAAGGACCTGAACTCGGCCCAGTTTTCTTTAACATATTTATCAACGATATTACCTTCTACTTCATTCAACATTCAAAGGTACGTATGCTGATTACCTAAAATCTCAAAGATAATGGTGCACTTTAAAATCACATGCTAAATACAGCGAAATTATATCCAGTTCACCAGAAATGTTTACCCTCTTCGGATTCCACGATTATTTTCTTATACCGCTGAGGTTGCAGACAAGAATACGGACCACCTGATGAAAAGTGGTCACCTTAGCCTACGGATGCTTGCAACGCCAGAGGTGCGGCACTCTCGCTGCCGATCTAGACTCTAACACTCTAAAAACCTTCTAAGCCTCCTTTTTAGGAGTGCTGTTGGATGGGCGATTGACTGTAATTCCTTATATCAATAAAATAAATATTAAAGGTTTCAAAATTTAAGATTACGTTCTTAGAAATTCAATGAACTCTTAAAAAATTTCAAGAAGTTACCTCATAGAATCCTCGAAGGCGTAGTTAGAGGCATACTATACGCCCACAATTTACCGTATGCATTTTTGTCTCTTATAATAGGCAATGGACATGCCTGTTGAAAATGGACATTCGCAGCTTTAGGCAACCTGCTATTAAATTTCTTTAGGCCGCTAATTAGACCTTCTAGTGGACTAAACGAGTGCTATGTTACTGGAAACCGGAATTGCCACCAACCCATCGCGATTACAGAATACTGAGTTAACGAATACTTCGAGCGAATCATCTACAATATTTACTATTGTTTTATTTATTAACTGAGTGGACATTGTGGTACTAAACGCTGGAGGTACGTCCTGAAATGAACTAACTCTAAAAGCGAAACTTCCACAAAGATAACCTAAATATACATTGTCATTTATAAAATAACCATCATCATCATCATCATCATAATCATCTAATATATATAATTCTCGTGTTGCGGTGTTTGTGGTTAAACTCCTCCGAAACGGCTTGACCGATTCTCATGAAATTTTGTGTGCATATTGGATAGGTTTGAGAATCGGTCAACATCTATTTTTTATTCCCATATTCCCACGGGAACGGGAAGTTCGAAGTATGTCACGAGCGAAGCCGGGCGGGTCAGCTAGTATGATTATAAAGATATTATATTTAGTGCTGAGATTACAGTAGCATGCGTAAACAGGCCGCGGGTGTACGTGTTTATAATAATTAGATTTATTACATGGTGCTTAGTGTAAAGTGTAATCAGTAAACAGGTTAGTTATTTAAATAATTTTGGGGCGTTTTTATACAGCGTAATCTAGCTCATGCTTTTCAATGCCCTTGCCGATTTTAGCATTGGATACGGTATCTCCAGTTACGGCAGAACCTTTAAAACTTGCCTTTATCTTATATACCAGATACAAACTACTATTCTGAAGAATAATACCTCTCCTCGTATGAAAGTAAAATTCAAGGACAATGTAATGGAATTTTATAAGCACTTTAGAGTATTATCCGCCCACACTAAAATCAAATACCATCTTCTTAAAGAAAATGTCTTTAATAAATCACTACAGATCCAAATCTATACTAATAATTATAAAGCTGAAGAGTTTGTTTGTTTGGTTGAACGCGCTAATCTCAGGAACTACTGGTCGGATTTGAAAAAATCTTTTTGTGTAAGATAGAATTTATAAGCGACGGGATTAAATAGGTGCGACGGGAGTTCGAATTATGCCACCGGCGAAGCTGTGGGGGTCATCTAGTATATCATAAAATTCAAACGCGTTACATTACTAATAAAAGTTTGGTAACGGTTGAAGCAGTAAATGCTAGTAGTAAGAGAACCATTAAATACATGGTTCCCCGCCTGTTGAACAAGTTAAATTCAAATTTCATACACAGCATTTCTGAAACAAACTTAAAACGCAAATTATTTTCACACTTTTTAAACTACCTGTAAGTTGTGTACCGGTCCCACTTTTGAAACCAGTTCCTATTGTTTGTGCGTAGCGAGCTCTGTAGCATAAGAAGTAAATAGAAAATATACTGCTTAATGTATATCTGTGAATGAGTGCCTAACTACCTACCTACTACTAACCTAACCTATCAGTTTGTAATAATGTAAAAAACCAATGAAGTAGATTAGATTATTCATTATATAATATTATATACATACATACATATTGTCACGCCTTTATCCCCGAAGGGGTAGGCAGAGGCATATTTAACGCCCACGTTTCACCGTATGCATTTCTGTCCCACGTAACAGGTGGTGAGGCCATTGCCGTGTTGAAATGGACAGACGCAGGCTGCATCGAACTGCTGTTGAAATTTTTTAAGCCGCCCATAGGCCTCCAACTTGGCTTAACGACTGCCATTTTATTAGCAAACAAGGACCAACGGCTTAACGTGCCTTCCGAAGCACGGAACTGGGGTGGGTCTAAAGGGCCGAAAAAATGTAATAAAATGTGTCTATTTTAGATGTTAAATTTGGAAGAAATTTTGAACCCGTTGCCTTTTTAGTGAGATGGTAACAAAAAGGCTAAAATGTCTTATGTGCTAGATACTAATTAGCACGACCAATTAAAGTCCTGGTAGTCTCGGACTGGACTGAATATTATATAAGATTATATTTGTTAGATCTTGCTAAATTGTCTGCTTGTTTAGAAAAAATACTGTGCTAACGTAGTACAGCACTGCAGACAAGTCTTAGTAGCTATCTTTCTCATTTTTCTTCATGTTTTTATTTTTTTTTATAAAATGCAACGTATATGAAGAAAACTTACAAAAAACTTTTTATTTCAATATTATATTTTATTTAAAACTAGCTGTGCTGCCCGGCTTCGCTCGTGAAATTCTTTGACCACACGTTGCACCTCATGCATTTGACCCATGCCCCTTAATAATATCCAAATACTTTCATATAAGTTGATTACACCAGTTGTTTTACACCCTTAAGGGTAGAATTTTGGAAAATCCTGAAACACGAATTTATTTATTTCTAATCAGAAGTAGTAGGTATGCGAAGTTTGGTGTTGCTATCTTTAAAAATGGAGAATTTCCCCCATAGAAACTTAGAACCCATATTTTACCACTTTATAGGTAAAATCAGGCAGATCAGTGAAACACGCGTACATTTATTTGTAACCAAAAATACGTATACGTAATTTTATGTTTCCAACTTCGAAAATGACGAAATTCATGCAAAAGTTTGATCCATATTATACATACCCCCTTAGGGTAATAATTTCAAATAACCCTTTCTTAGTGGGAACCTACTATATAAGGACAGCTTAGCCTAAAAATTATAAGTTTTTTAGTCCAAAGGCTTCGTCTGGACGTTGATTATAAGAATGAGTCACCCACAAATTTTATCAATAAAAGACAACCTCCATTTTACCTCTTAAAGGTAAAAATGAGCAAAACCGGGATACACGTGTCTATTCATTTAAATAAATATCCATCACGCCTTATCCCCGAAGGGGTGGCAGAGGCATATTATATGCCCACTTTTCACCGTGTGGATTCCTGTCCCACGTAATAGGTGGTGAGCCCATTGCCGTGTTGAAATAGACAGACGCAGGTTGTGGCTACCTGCTGTTGAAATTTTTTAAGCCGCCTATAAGGCCTTCAACCAGGCTTAACGACTGCCATTTTACTGGCAACCGGGACCAACGGCTTAACGTGCCTTCCGAAGCACGGAAACGCTCGCAAATGTAAATGCCACAAAGTGGTCACCCATCCGACGACCAGCCATAGTGAAAGTTGCGTACCTCAGTGATCGTTTACCGAACACTGAGACCGCGGGGCCACGAGCGCTTCTCTTGCGTTGTAATGAGAAATAGGTATACGTAATTTCATGTCTCTAAATTTGAAAATGACAAACTTTTATACAACCGTTTATGCCTTATTTTACTCCCTTAGGGATGAATCTTTAAAAATCAGTATCTTAATTATAAGGGTCCTTTACCCTAAAAAAAATAATTTCCTAGGTGCAATAGTTTCGCCTTGGCGTTGATAGTAGTATGTTTATAGTTACGAGTATGAGTTTAAACTCAAAATTTAATAAATTATGGTCTACTCGTAAATTCGAGCCATAAGAAACCTAACCTAACCTAACTAGTATTTATAAATACATACCAATAATTACATATTACACACAAAAGTAGATTTCTTTTTATACCACTGAGGTGGCAGACTAGCATACGGCCTACCTGATGGAAAGTGGTCACCGTAGCCTATGGACATTTGCAACACCTGAGGTGCAGCACTGCACAGCATAGCTAGTTACATTGTAAGAACGAATTAATTTGTATAAACGATTGATGGGTTACTCGTTCCACCGTTCAATGGACAAGTGAATTGTCTCTCAAAGTCCAAAGCAAGACGCAAAGAAAAAATGAACACTATCAGAATGTTTTGTTGCATTACGATCGCAAATTAATATAATGTTTTACGTGATGACACGTGGTAAAAAATCAACATCAAATCTGTAAGGCCAAGTAAATAAAGATAGACAACAAATATCTGAAAATGTATGCTCTTCCTAATAAATTGTTCGATTGCATCGTACAAATATATTAAAACTATTACAATAAACTTATCTGAGAATGGCGGAATTTGATCACAGAACTGGGAAAACGATGAAGAAGAAACTATAGTCGATAAGATTCCAAAATTTGTGTAAAATATTTTTAATTTCAGATACAATAAAATGATAGTCATAACATGGGTCGTAGTCGCCATCTTGGCATTGCTGCTATACCTGCGTCAGATCTATTCAACATTTTCAAGAAAGGGAGTCAACCATCTACCCTTTATTCCTTTCTTCGGACACACCTTCAGGGCATTCTTTAATTTAGAAAATATTGCTGATACGATGTCTAGACTAACTGCAGCCTATCCTGAAGATAAGTACGAATTATTCTATTTCTTGTTTACAACTACCGTAGCAATTTGACGGTGGGTGATTATTTTAGTTTATAATAGTCCACTGCTAATTGAAGGTCTCTTTAAAATTTTGTAGATGTGGGGAGATATTTAAGCAAGTGCACCTCTGGCAATTGAGGCTGGCTTGGGCACGGATGATGACAGTATGACTCTTTTGCGCCCTATTCTCACTTTCTATCGATTCTTCTGTATACCACTGACGATAAAATTTAAAATGGATAAAAATTTTCAATTATTAATGTTTGACTATTAACCTAAGACATATTACAAATTGCCAATATTCTTAATTAAAATTATTGCGTTACATAAATAAAGTTGTCAACCAAATTATTGAGTACAAACAAACATAAAAAGAAAAGGAAATACGATACGGCTGTAAGTCTTTAAAAAGTACCTAAATAAAAGTGTTTTTCTTTTTAGAGTGGTAGGAATGTACGAAATGACAAATGCTGTATATATGGTGCAAGATCTAGAGACAATGAAAAACGTCGCTGTTAAGGATTTCGAACATTTCGTGAACAGAAGATCCTTTACAAATGAACTAGACTCCACCTTCGGTAGAGTCCTGTTCAGTCTTAAAGGTAAGTATCTTAATGGATATTATCACTGTAGATATATTTTTATAGTAATATTAGTTCAATTTTTTAACCGACTGCAAAGGAATGATTACCTATTTTTAATTCCAACCGCTGCACGAATTTCAGCGAATGAATATGAAAAATATAAACTATACGATGGATTTCTGCACTAAAATGTTTATTGCTATAAATATTTTCGTGCTTTTTATTAAATTTGTAAAAGGCATTTCAGTATATCAAATACACAGATAATTGTTGTAATTTTTCAGTAGATGAATATCTTTATTGCCAAACTTATAATAGTATAGAAACGATAAAATTAAATTTGTACTAACCTCTGATTTAATTATAGATGAAGAATGGAAAGAGATGCGCCCGACGTTGAGTCCAGCTTTCACCAGTTCTAAAATTCGTTTGATGGTGCCGTTGATGGTAGAGGTTGGAGAAGAAATGGTAAAAGTATTGAGCAAAAGGATTAAGGACTCTAAAAGTAAGGCTTATTACAATACCAATCACTTATAATGTCATGTTATTAATACCTGAATAATCGAGGATGATGTGAAATAGATTTTAAATAGAAATGATAATTTTCACAAAAAGTTTACATTAGACATTTTAGTTTAACCTGTCAGTTGATTTATGATATAATTTATAGTGATAAAATAGTATATAAATAAATAATAAATATTGTGAAAAATGTTTTAACACAGCGCCGTCTAGTCCAAAGTAAGCTATTATAAGCTTGTGTTATGGGGTTTAGACGACTGATAAACATACTTATATATTTCTAAATACATACATATTAAATTTAGGAAACACCTAAACTCCGAAACGTACATTTGTGGATCACACAAATATTGTTTTCGACCCGGAAGTCAGTCGCGGCAGTCGCCATACACTACTACTGCGCCACCGAGTCCGTCAATATAGTTGATAGTAATTACAAAGCATCAACGATTTTTTTCCGCTTTTATGAGCTTTGTTTTCAAAGGGTATAAACACAATTACTAAAACTTCATTGACCTTCTCTGAAATTGCTGGCGATTAAATAAGAGTGGCCATGAATTTTATTTCCAGGTTTTTCCTCAGGCTCTACCTATGGCTTTTCGAATCTGGCAGTAAATGTAAATGTAGAATTGCAATAATCTTGACGTTTATAAGTGTTACTTTGTTACCTACATGAATAAAGATATTTGCATTTTCATTTCATTTTTTTGTCACTACCATTTGTCTGTCACCGTTTTGTTTATAAATTAATTGCGTATATACTTTAACACTTATGAACCATAATAGCCAGACAATTTAAATTTTATAAATGAATTATTTATAAAAGACTTAAACTCAGCAATCATAACATTTTTGAGGTTTTATAAATGATAACTCACACTTGACAGGTATTTTATTAATGGTAAAGCCATAATTAAAGTAAGGTTGCTTTTCAAACTACTGGACTTATTTTGATAAGTTTTCCTATACACGCGTGCATAATGGCAACGACACTGCTTACTGTTTGTTATTGTGGACATACATCATTTTTTTTTATCATTTTCATTTTACTTTTGCCTTAAGTTTTAGATTTACAAAAAATCGCCAATATAAAAGATACTGTTGTTTCAGATCAACACATTGACGTGAACCTTAGGGATCTCACTTCGCGGTATGCCAATGACGTAATAGCTACGTGTGCTTTTGGCCTAAAAGTGGATTCTCAGTCTACCGACAGTCAATTTTACCAGAACGCCAAGGACATGACTACTTTTAATTTAGTGAGAATACTGAAAATTTTCTTTTTCAGACTGTTTCCCTACATTGCTGGTGTAAGTCTTCTTTTAATATATTATTATATTGTAATATTTAAACGATACTTAACATTAACATTATGAGCATTAAAAAACTCATATTTATTTGCAACGAGTCACACTGTATTAGACTGGGTTTAGACCGCTCTCGAAACAGACTTAATGCTTAGTACAATTATTGATTCATAACTGTCTAAATTTGTGTCAATAACACGCTATTTTGAGTTCCAGAGCTGCTTATTTGTACTAATTGTTAGCTATAAAACCGCAATAAAGCGTTTTTATATACAAAAAGCCTTAATTTTCTTTTTAAATTGTAACGACTACTATAACTTTTCAGACTTTCGACTATTACTAGTATCTAAGTGCACTATTTTATTGCTATAAGTTTCTTTTTCCCATTAGCTCTTCTAACTAGGCCTAGATATTGCTTATGTTGGAAGTGAGTGAACGTTTTTTATGCTTATGCAGAAAATTAACCTACGTTTGGTGCCTACGAAAACTACAAATTTTTTTACGGATGTGGTACTAGCTACGATGGTAGAACGAGAGAAAAGAAACATCATTAGGCCCGACATGATCAACATCCTCAATGAAATTAAGAAAGGTGATAACCTAATTATATTTTGTCTAATTGAGATTTCGATGTCCTGGTCTAACATCCAATTGCATCGTAGAACAATTCGAATGTAATTTAAAGGAACTTCAGACTTTGAATTTGTAAAATAAATTAATTTTAAATGCTTGTAGGTGATATAGTTTAGCGCTTATAACTTTCACAGTGTTATTAAAACTTAGCCGCAATTGAATGGGTGGCAGTTATTCCGAGTATAACGAATACATTTATTTCTAATTCGCTGTTTCGAAATTTAAATTTGAAACCATGTCCTTTTGCAATTTCATAGAAAATATCTTACTGTAAATATATCTATTTAAAGAATATCAAAGTATGTAATTTTTTAAATTTATTTAAATTAACATACATACATAAATACAGTATCATCCACTTGACGCAACAGAGAAAATGTTTTAGGTGACATATTCAACTGTGTCCCCGATATATGTCCGAGGTAAATCATAGATAATTAAAGACAGAAATCTGTCTATATCCAGGGTGAACAAACACTGTACAAAGATCTCAGGGGCTTATAATGATAAAAGGCAAGGATACAGGCGCCTTTTCGGTTTTAGATGGCGATTATTGCTATGTTATGTAGATACACCATTTTAACTTTTGATTTATCTTGTAAACTGTTTTAATTAATTACAGGTAAATTATCACATGATAAAGTGGAACATGACACTAGCACTGGTTTTGCTACTGTTGAAGAGTCGAGCATTGGTAAAAAGATGCATAATAAACGTGAGTCCTATTAACCAAGAATTACCTAAATTATAAGACGTTTCTTATGCTTTGCAATAAAGATTGTTACGTGACATCTAATTTTGTACGTTATAATATTGCATTCGTACGAAACCATGTTGAGTCGCTTGTACAATACATACTATTGCATAAATTATATTACATAATTATATAATTATCAAAAAAAAATATTATTCTTATAAAAAATAATAACTTATCCAAATTTTAAGTTTTTCTAGTGGAATTTGCTGAATTAACGTGTTTCCCATGATAATAAAAAAAGGTTTCTGAAATAAAACACTCGTAAGACAAAATTTTGTCTCCATACAAAATAATCACTATCAATTCATTACTTGCTTGAAAGGTGAAGGAAGATGAAACACATGAACAATACCTGTTTTGATATTATTATTGATTGAATAGTAAAGATGATCTTACTAGACTTAGAACGACAATAGAGGAGGGAATCCCACACACCCTCGATTTGTCAATCCTAACGTACAACGGTCAAGGATAACCTCTACTAATGGTAACGGAGGAATGAGGAACCGAACTCCTCAACGGAAGGGATGTAGGACAGATAAAAGAAAACCTAACCCTCCAGGTTGTCAAAATTTTTCAATACTATACTTTACGAAGTGACAGTTACTCGACAAATGTTTCGCCTACAAACGAAGCATCCTGAAGACTGTTTGACAGCGAATGTCTTGAGGATGCCTCGTGTGAATGAAGGATGAATCGAGGGTGTGTTGGGATCCTCATCCTCTCCTCCTTTGTTATCGTTCTACGATAGATTTCGGCTATGTAACGCCCGATTCAATTAGTTATTTTACTAGATTTGGTATTACAGAATGGTCGGACACTGATTTAGTAGCTCAAGCTGTACAGTTTCTCTTCGCTGGTTTCGATACCGTCTCAACTGAAATGTCATTCATTTTGCACGAGCTGGCTACGCATCCAGAAATACAGGAAAGACTGCTAAAGGAAATCGAGGAAAATGACAAGAAAAATAATGGTGAATTCGATTTTAACTCAATACAAAGTATGAAATATATGGACATGTTTGTGTCAGGTAAAGTTGCATTGATTTGAAACGTTAAATTGAAATGATTTTATTTTAGAAATCTCAATTTTTTTCTTATAATAGTAAATATAAATAGCGTTAATTGTTTCAGAGTGCCTCCGCTTATATCCCGCCGCTTCGTTTATGGACAGAACATGCGTGAAAGACTATAATTTTGGCAGAGTGAACAAAACTTCGACACAGGATTTAATTGTAAGCATTGTCTTTTAATTCTATTTGACTACAGAACTCATAATTAAATTGCCAGTTTTTTGGAAAAGGTGCCATCATCGCTTTGCAATTAATGAAATGCTAGCTAATAGGTATTATATAGATAAGATATTAAACAATACAAATAGTATGTAATCTAGTATTTTATTTATTAACAGGTCCGCAAGGGTGATATTATTGGATACCCTATTTGGAAGTTTCACCGTGATCCTGAACTATTCCCAGAACCTGAAAAATTGGACCCTGAGCGTTTTTCAGACGAAAACAAACATAAAATTAAACCTTTCTCTTATATGCCTTTTGGAATGGGACCCAGAAATTGCATAGGTTAGTATATTTTTCATTTTGCAGCTATCGTTTGGGTTTGATATTCGGCATTGGTGGTAACAACTGCCGTCTGACTTCGCAACCCCTACGCCATGCTTAGTTGACGTTACTATACTTCATCTATTTCTTACCACCACCACCACTGACAACCAATTCAACACACTTAACTGCTGCGGTCACAAACAGGAAGAACTTCCATATTATCTTAGGATACTGTTTTACAATATTTAAAAGATTGTCAATATTCTTGGAAGAGTTGTCGATTTAATTCCGTTCGACTATTCCATTAGTCTATAACAAAGTCATTTGAATACCCTGGTTGCATTATACTATACTATTTATTTTAGTTGCATTTGGGATGTAATTATAATTTGGAATGGTTTTTTTTAAAGACACTGTGGTACACCGTAAGCTAGTATTGCAAAACTAGCATACGGTCCACCTGACAGAAAATGGTTACCGTAGTTTATTGATGTTTGCAATACCAAACATACATACATATTGTCACGCCTGTATCCCCGAAGGGGTAGGCAGAGGCATACTATACGCCCACTTTTCACCGTTAACATTTTTGTCCCACGTAACGGGTGGTGAGCCCATTGCCGTGTTGAAATGGACAGGTACAGTCATGGCGACCTGCTGTTGAAATTTTTCAAGCCTACCATAAGGCCTTCAACCAGGCTTGACGACTGCCATTTTACTGGCAACCGGGACCAACAGCTTAACGTGCCTTCCGAAGCACGAAAATTTAAAATTTCATAAAATGTGTCAATTTCAGATGTTAAATTTGGAAGAAATTTTGAACCCGTTATACCAGAGGTGGAATAAACCTATTCTAACGCATTAAACATGCATTTAATTTGATAAATTTTGTACTTTTTTTAAAGGTTCGCGTTTCGCTCTCTGTGAAATCAAAGTGATGCTGTATATTCTTCTTCGTAAGTTGAAGATGACGCCTTGCGAAAAAACAACGATACCTTTGGAACTGGTCAAGGGATTTCTCATGAATATTAAAGATGGTGGCTGGGTACGGTTTCAACTAAGACAATAAATATATATATAAAATTATGACTTTTAATTTTTTACAAGATTTTCCTTCTGGCCCCATTAGTATGATCTGAAAATAAAGCTGAAAAGAAAGTACCGCTCGCTATGGTTTTGAGTCGGTACTCGGGAAGTATGGGGATAAAAGTATGAAATGTAGCGATAAGAAGTATGAAATGTGGTAAGGCTGCGGGAAAAGACAGCGTTACTGCTGAGATGATCAAGTACGGTAGGTCGCGCGTCTAGGACACACTATGTCTGTTATGCAACTTGTGCTGGCGGACGGGTGAGGTCCCAGATGACTGTCGAATAGCAGTTGTAGTACCTATTTACAAAGGGAAAGGCTCGCGCCCCAGCTACAGGGCGATCAGCTTGGTCAGTTTAGCTAGTAAAGTGTATGCAAAGGTTATAACGGCAAGAATGCAAGAAAAGTCTGAGAGGTATTTATGGGAGGCTAAATGCGGATTCCGGCGTGGAAGAGGTTGCATGGATCAAGTGTTTTCTCTCCGCATGATCGCGGAGAAGTTTCTGGCTATTAACCAGAAGGTTTTCTGCGCTTTTGTGGATCTGGAGAAAGCATTTGATAACGTTGTGAGAGAAACTTTGTGGGATTTGCTGCCCGGATATGGTGTGGACGGCTCGCTACTGCGGGCAATACAGTCGCTTTATAGAGACTGTAAGGCTTGCGTGCGAGTAGAGGGGGAATGTGTCACCTCTTTTTGATGTCTGTACAGGCGTCAAACAGGGTTGTGTCATGTCCGCCTGGCTGTTCATAGTGTATCTGGACAGTTGCCTGCAGAAGTTGAAAGATTGTGATATGGGTGTGAATTTGGGTGACTTTAAAGTAAACTGTCTGCTGTACGCTGATGATGCAGTGCTCATGGCCTCATCAGAAGCCGACCTTCAGGCATTAGTCACTAATATGAAAGAGGAGTGTGAAAGTAAGGGTCTTCGCTTGAATGCAAGTAAAAGTAATCGCTGTAATAAGGTGTGTAGGAACGCGCAACGCCACTACATTCAAATTTCTGTTGAAAATGGTAACCCCGCCAAAATTTGGAATTTTCTTAAAACACTGGGAGTTGGTAAGTTAAAGCAAAATTTACATCCAAATACTATCGATCTTGATGCTTTGAATAAGCATTTTTCCTCTAAGTGTAGTTTGATGCTACTACCAAAACTAATACATTGAATTATCTTTCGCTTCTTCCAACTCCCGAGTACCCATCTTTTGAGTTTAATCAATTTACTGCTTGTTTAAGTTAAGTATCCTTTTAATTTCATCTAATGCTGTCGGCAATGACAACATTAGTAGAAAAATGATCCTACCAATCCTAGATTTAATACTTTCAGTCTTATGTGATATTCTTAACTACTCTATTTCAAGTGAAACATTTCCTTCAAGGCGGAAAGAGGCTCAAATCATACCGTTACCTAAAAATTCTAATCCTACATCATTTACTCATTATCGTCCTATTTCTATTTTACCTTTTCTATCTAAAGTTTTGGAACGTCTGGTCCATTCCCAAATTAACTCCTTTCTCTGTGAAAATGATCTTTTTAATTCCTTTCAATTTGGTTTCCGACCTGGGCACAGTACTGTTACGGCTCTAATTAATGTTACAGAGGATATGAGAATGGGCATGGAAGTTGGAAATCTAACACTTCTCGCGCTCCTTGACTTCAGCAATGCGTTCAATACAGTGGATTTTGAGGTTCGCCGACAATTTATTCGCATTGAAGATTCATTGTCCTCATGGTGTGACATTTTAGTCAGTGTACCGCAGAGTGGCGTTTTATCTCCTTTACTTTTCGCAATATTTATTAATTCCATATCAAAGCAACTCGTCTCTTCCTATTACTTTTATGCAGATGACTTGCAAATTTACGCACAAGCCCCACTTGACAGAATCCACGAAGCTTTTGCCACGATTAACTGTGACTTGGAGCGGGTTTGTGAATGGAATAACAAATTTGGATTACAAGTATATCCTGTAAAAACGCAGCTGATACTTGTGGGCAGTCCATGGATGATATCTCGGGTTGATTATACACAGTTACCTCAAGTACTTTTTAATGGCATGCCGCTACAAATTAGCAACTTCGTTAAAAATCTAGGAATATATATCGACCGAACTCTATCCTGGCGCCCACAACTTCAGGAGGTTAGTCGAAGGTGGTTTGCATCAGCAGGCTCCTTGCAAAGACTGCGGAGCTTTCTGCCAACATCCACTAAGGTCTCCCTCGCGCAGTCTCTCTTACTACCCATTTTAGATTACGCAGATGCCAGCTATATTAATCTTACCGAGGAGCAACTCGATAAGATTGAGCGCCTTCAAAATTTTTGTATAAGGTTCATTTTCGGCTTACGTAAATATGATCACATATCTCAATACCGCAACATGCTCAAGTGGCTCCCAATTCGTCTTCGCCGGAATACTCATATCCTTTCTTTCTTTATAATATCTTATTCAACCCCCTTACTCCCTCGTATCTTAAAGAACGTTTTAAGTTTCTAAGTGATACCCATTCGAGGGTCACGAGAGCATCGGCGAACTTAACACTGCAAATACCAGGACATTCCACTAAGTTTGCTGATAAATCCTTTGCAGTAGAGGCTACACGGCTGTGGAATGCGCTACCAGTTTCCATCAGGAAAGCTCATACAGTAGTGTCCTTTAAAAAAATGGTTTACGAGCATTATTTGGAAATCTGAAATAACTATAAATCAAGTTAATCTTGAGTATGTATGGGATATATGACTATGGCATGTACATATGTTTGTATTTATGTGTATATACAGTATGTATGTATATATTTATGTGTATATACAGTATGTTTTGTATGTATGTGTTGTATGCATGTGTTTATTGATGTATATATTTACGTCTATATAAAGCATTATATTATGTATAGTATATCTAACTACTTGTGTAGATTTGAGAATTCGTTTACACTACCCACGCTGTGTCTCTGTATCTCTACATGTTCCTGTTCATCCAAAGGTTGCCTGGAAGAGATTGCTGTATGCAATAATGCCGACCATTGTACTTAACTTTAAGAAGCCACTGTATTCCTGTAAATTTTGTCTTGTTTTTATTGTTTATTTTGAACTATGATGATGTTAGTACAATAAAGCATATTATCTATCTATCTATCACGACTGGCGATTCATAACGCAGTGCTTGTGCCAATTTTTCTTTACGGTAGAGACACCATGTCAGCAGATGCATGAAAGTAAATTGAATGCTGTGGAGATGCGATCACTTCGAAAATCGTGCGGCGTTACTTTGGTCGACCGAATACGTAACGATGTGATACGCAATATGGCAGGTTTGAATGAAAGTGTCAGCGTTAAGCCGGAAAAGGGCGTGCTCCGTTGGTTTGGACACGCCCAACAAATGAGTGAGGAACGATTGACGAAGAATATATATTGTGCGAAAGTAGAGGGTAGAAGAAGTCAGGGTAGGCTGAGACTTACATATGAAGACCACGTGAGCAGATTGCTCAAAAACGGAAAGGTCGAAAGTACTCGGATACCCAGAAGTGCGTGTAACAAGCGATTGATGAATCTTGAAGAAGCGAAAGAAGTATGCATGGATCGCGAAGCCTGGCGATCTGTCCTCTCTGACTACCCCGTCAGGGATACAGCGTGAAGATAGTTAGTTAGTTAGTCACTATGTAACAATCAACTACAAGTGTTTATAGCACAGAAACATAATAGTAACTCCTAAGCAGAGACTCAGGACAAACAGTACTTCCTGTGCACGAGTCAAGCGAGAGTAGCGACTGTCATTATTGTACACGTGACTCGTTTATATTCATCCAGTGTCTGACTTAGTTGCCTATGTAAAAAAATCGTTTATTGCCCGTGGTCCACCTGCGTGGTTCATCTGGGTATTATATCATAAAAAGAAGCGAAACTTAGTTGCCATTGCTGAAAATGGTTTACGTGTTGACAACTGGTTACGGTTTAAGACTAAACATTACAATTAGTTGCCAAGGAAGATAAACATTCTTCCTTTGCAGCTGGTTACAAAACGTGGATGTGATGCGGTAGATGTGTGGAGTCACACGGATGGACCGCGTGAGGAACTCTCGCATCCGCGGCAGCCTTCACGTCCGTGACATTGCAGACAAGTTGCAAGAGTGTCGCCTTCGTTGGTATGGTCACGTCTTGCGGCAACCGCCAGGCTACGTAGGTAACAAATGTCTGGCCATGTCAGCCCCGCCGGGTCCCGGTAAGTGGGGAAGACCCAAGAAGTGCTGGCTTGACGTCGTAAGGGATGACATGCGTGCCAATGGTCTCACTACAGGGGATGCCGACGACCGTGCGAAGTGGAGGAGAAAATGTAGAAAAGCGGACCCCGGGCGTCGCGAGACGCAACTGGGACAGACGCTCGGATGATGATGATGATGATGACAAAACGTGGATGTGATGACAGCCGAAGCCTTCTGTGGGACGGTATGACAAAAACTCTAAATGGTAGAAGAAAATGAATGAATTTAAGTGTGCGGAGATTTGAATGAATGAGTAAGTACTGCTTACGATGGATTTGAGTGGATAATACGAAAGTATTGGAACAAAAGGTTGAACGACGCCGGTCAGCTTATGCGGGTATTTTGTAAGGAAAGGATTTGTTTGTGGCGAACACAAAGTGCAACCACAAACAAATTCTTATAACATGTAAGTCAAAGAGAAGCGTGATATATCTATTCCTAATGGACAGGGCTTATCTAGGCTCTGAACTGGGATCAATCCATAACCTAGTCATAACTAGGATTAGTGGTGTGTACGCGGATTGGCATCATCATACAGAGTGTCCTAAACCAGCCTAAAGCATCAAAAGCTAGAAGCTGCACGATGTCAATATTAGAAGAAAGAATGTCGAATGTGTATGGCAGAACCTAACTATGGTAAATGCCAATGTGGAAGTGTGGAGAGATGAAAAGAGGCAGTAGCAATAAGCATGATGCATGGTGAAATGAAGAAGTGGAAGAAGTCGTTCGAATTAAGAAGAAAGTATGGTCGGAGCAGGTACTTAGCCTCGTGGAATGATTTCAATATGAAAAAGTGATACAATCCAACACGAAGGCACTAACAGAGAAAGCCCACGAAAGGTTTTCGTACAATTACCGGGATAGTGCCAGGCTCTTCTAGAAAGAGTTAGCCAAGACTTGGAGTTATTCAACAATCTGCCCTATAAATTAAGTGATTAGTGCTAACAACGACGTCCTAACAGATCAATCTGACGTCCTGCCCAGATGGAGTGAATATTATGGAAAGATAAAGATAGGCAAGTAAAGACAGAGATGCCACATCGGGAAGTTTGATGCTTCGGATCCCAGTGTCACTGAAGTCATTAGCATGATAGATATTGATCAAACGATAAGAGGTATGAAATGTGGTAAAACGTGCTGCCGGAAAAGACAGAGTGACTGCTGATATTATCAAGTAAGTATGATGGGTTGCGCGTCTGGGATACAGTATGTCTGCTATATAACTTATGCTGGCCGACGGGTGAGGTCCGAGATGACTGGTGAATAGCAGTTTTAGTACCTCCTTACAAAATGAAAGGCTCCCGCCTAAAACGGTGTGATGGTGACTTAACTGTAAATTCTTTGTTGTGCGCTGATGATGCGGTGCTTATGGCCTCATCAGAAAACGACCTTGAGGCATAAGTCAATAATATGAAGAGAAGTGTGAAATTAAGGGTCTTTGCTTAAATTCAAGTAAAACTAAGATAGATTCAAGTGTTTCAAAAAGAAGACTTAAGAACTAAGCGCAAAATTCGGGTAAAAACTAGTAATGTCTAGAGCAAATGAAAGTAATTGTGTTTATTGCGCGGATGGAAGATTTGATTCTGACGTAGAATGGCAAGTAGCTGTCGGAATCAGAGTTAGCGTTGCTTTGTCCGTATTGGTAAAGCGACAAAGCATTGTAAAAGAAGCACGCCTCGTGAATCTTAACACAGTGCTAATGCCAACCAATTGCTATTCAGTGGTGAAACCTCAGTACGTCTGAAGATGTATAAAAGTAAATTGAATGCTGTGGAGATGAGATCGCTTCGAAAATACGCAATATAGAAGGTGTGAGTGAAAGTGTAATCGCATAGCCTGGCGATCTGTATTCTCTGACTACCCCGTCAGGATACAGTGTAGAGATAATTCCACTGATAAATAAGAAGCGTCCCGTTTCTTCAGTGTTACGATACTGATGATGGACAATGTCAACATCGAAACCTAAATGCTAGTTAAGAAGTAGTTATGATATTTAATGTCTTTAGCACGGGGTACGTGCTAAAGACATTAAATATCAGTAGATCAAGATAAACTAAGTGTGCAAGTCATAGTAACTTGCGCATGCGATATGCCTTAAGCGCAAGTTACTATGACTTGCAATGTCGCTTCCAATGTTGAATCATTTGCACTAAGTCCATATTTGGTAATAATAATAATAATATCCTTTATTGTACACCAAAAATTAAACATATTACAGAAATTAAGTTCCAACTTAAGTACAATGGGCGGCCTTATCGCGAACAGCAATCTCTTCCAGGCAACCTTTAGATGGATAGGATTGTATTGAAATAGATTGTGGGAAGTTTCAATGGTGACGTATTCTGTGAAAATAATATAAATATATATTTACCTAAACACTACAAATAAATAATGTAATAAATAAATACTCATAAATATATACATAGATACATACATACATACAAACATACAAACGACATTTACTTTAATTTACATTAGATAAATAATATTGTTTAACCTGTGCTTTAAATGATCCTAAAGATTGAGCTCGCCTGATAGATACCGGTAGTGCATTCCACAAACGTGCGGCTTGCACTGTAAAGGATTTATCAAAGAATTTTGTGGAATGAACCGGTATGTGTAGTCT
This sequence comes from Thumatha senex, assembly GCA_948477245.1. Classification (NCBI taxonomy): domain Eukaryota; kingdom Metazoa; phylum Arthropoda; class Insecta; order Lepidoptera; family Erebidae; genus Thumatha; species Thumatha senex. The sequence goes on from OX419732.1 coordinate 29,619,714, forward strand.
CAAGTTCTCTGATGACCTTAAAAACCTCAAATGCGTGTCACATAGAAACTCAAAACGATCTTTGAGGTAAGAAGGAGCTAAAGGATTAAATAATGTATTATAAAGTAAGGAGAGTATATGAGTATTCCGACGAAGGCGAATTGGGAGCCACTTGAGCTCTTTGCGATATTGTGACACATGATCGTATTAACGTAAACCATAAATAAATCTTATACAAAAATTTTGAAGGCGCTCAAGTTTATCGAGTTGCTCCTCTGTGAGATCAAGATAGCTGGCATCTGCATAGTCCAATATTGGGAGTAAGAGAGACTGTGCAAGCGAGATCTTTGTAGTAATTTAACAATTAAATAAACTAATAGTTAGGATTTTTATCTTTAAACCTTTTTAACCGCATACTCCTCAGCGGGCAGATCCCAAACCAATGGAGACTGAGTATTATTACTCCAGTCTTCAAAGGTAAGGGGTCAGTGCAGGAGTGCGGGAGCTACCGCGGTATTAAGGTGATGTCCCACACCATGAAGATCTTCGAGAGGATTATAGACTCTCGGATCCGGCAGGAGTGTACTCTCTCGGAGTGTCAATATGGGTTTCGCCCTGGTTATGGGACCACGGACCCTGTTTTTGCCCTGAGGGTTGTCGCAGGGAAATACATGTCGAAGAACACGCCTCTGCACTGTTTGTTTCCAGACATGCAGAAGGCCTTCGACTGTGTTCCTCGTGCGATGATCTGGTGGGCACTGCGGTCCAAAGGGGTTCCAGAGGTCTATATTTAAACTATCCAGGACATGTACTGTGTCTCCGATTCAATGGTTCGTACTGCTGTTGGCGACACGAAACCCTTCCCCATCACCGTTGGGGTACACCAGGGTTCGGTCCTTAGTCCGCTTCTGTTCAGTTTAATATTAGACGTATTGTCGGACAGCATCAAAAACCCGCATGAGCAGCCTCCATGGTTGCTCATGTATGCTGACGATATTGCGCTGGCAGACGCGGACAGGGGCAGATTGGTGCGACGTGTAAAGGCGTGGAAGGAGACGCTTGAGAACGGTGGTCTGAAACTAAATGTGGTGAAGACCGAGTACTTGGTACTAAACTGGACAGATACCACATCCGTCCGCATAGGCGGTGATTTGGTCGAGCGCACGGACCAGGTTAAATACCTGGGATCTGTTTTTCACACGTCCAGTGACATCGATTGCGATGTCAAGTCACGCATTGCTGCCGCGTGGGCCAAATGGCGGAAGATGACCGGTGTCATTTGTGACCCTAAAATGCCGATCCGGTTGAAGGGACAGGTCTACAAAACCATTATTAGACCTGTCCTTTTACATGGCAGTGAGACGTGGCCGATATTGGAGCGATACAAGCAGAAGCTGCGTGTCACGAAAATGAAGTAGCTGCGGTGGATGTGTGGGGTCACGCGGATGGACCGCGTGAGAAACTCTCGCATCCGCGGCAGCCTTCACGTCCGTGACATTGCAGACAAGTTGCAAGAGTGTCGCCTTCGTTGGTATGGTCACTTCTTGCGGCAACCGCCGGGCTACGTAGGTAACAAATGTCTGGCCATGTCAGCCCCGCCGGGTCCCGGTATGAGGGGAAGACCCAAGAAGTGCTGGCTTGACGTCGTAAGGGATGACATGCGTGCCAATGGTCTCGCTACAGGGGATGCCGAAGACCGTGTGAAGTGGAGGAGAAAATGTAGGAAAGCGGACCCCGGGCGTCGCGAGACGCAACTGGGACAGACGCTCGGATGATGATGAGGATTTTTATTGCAATCTTTATAAAATGTATTAAGGAAATAAGGTAGGCTGCGCAGTTTCGAGGTGGTGGTGGACTGCGTTGATGTTTGTATGCATTCCTCTGATGTTGCAAAAGTCCACATGTAGTGTGGACGACGATGCCGCTGTGGAAACTTTACATTTCTTTTTTTTACTAGCCAAAGATCTTAAAAAGAATGGGGTAGTTGGGAATGATGTAGAAAACCCCTTTACAACATTCTCAAATACCCCATTTTATTATTCCGTGTGCCAGTGACGTAGGAGTCACAACGAAGCTCCTACTCTCCAAATGCAGGCACAGGTATTGCAGCTGGCTGAACGGCCCCCGTTCTCTCCCTAATGCAGTGTCCGGGTCCACTCTGACCTCCGCCTCGGGCACGACCACAGCATCTGGGACTTTACACAGGCTGCTGGTTCAGCCTCCTGGGGCGGAGATTAGGTGACACCAGGTTCGGGTCCCGTACAATCTGCGGCCAGTGGACAACCGTTTCACCGCCATTCATTTCAACATTCCCCGCCTATACTAGCCAATGTAGGCACATAAGGCTCTGGTCTCACCGTCACCGGCACAGTTTCACCCCAATGAGCTCATGAGGAATCCTGCTTGCCGACGGAGAACATATCCCAGCAGGATTACCGCTGTCTTCTGCAGGGTGGACGTACTGCGCCAGGTAGGTTGCTCGTCGAACGGAATACTGTTAATGCCCATCCCTCTTAACGTGTGCTTTTTCGTCGATCCCTAAGATATTAAATCTCAGGACTCTAATTAACGAATCTTTTTTCACTGTACACTCAGAGTGTTGCATTAGCCTCATGATTAAGTAACGACTATCCCCTGATCCCCGAGAATAAAAAGATTGATCCGTCCGTTTTTCGAGTTATTTATAGCAAGCTTTTTCATTTGATACCCATATTGTAGCAGTGCATTAAAAGTAGTAGCTCATAATTGAACCTTGCAGCTACCACCCGAAGAAACTTGCCATAAATTGTACCTTATTATTAAGCTTGTAAAAAAATGTAGTTTATGTGGAGCTTGTGATTAGCCACCGTTTATTATTTACTATCAAAATACTTCGTAATACATTTTTAAACTGGCATAATATAGTTATTTATACATATCTTGGATGCTAACTACTAGAGTCGTGGTAGTGTGGTAGACAGACTAGATTGGTAACACATGTAACATAATTCAATTTATAGTAGACTTGATACTGATTCTTTCAAGCCACGGATTAAGCCTTTACAGTGATCGTTAACAGAACATTCAGTTAGCGGGGCTACGAGCATTTTGAAGTCAGTTGTGACTATTCATTTATTTTATCAACTAACTATCTTCACGCTTTATCCCTGACGGGGTAGTCAGAGAGGACAGATCGCCAGGCTTCGCGATCCATGCATACTTCTTTCGCTTCTTCGAGATTCATCAATCGCTTCATACACGCACGTCTGGGTATCCGAGTACTTTTGACCTTTCCGTTTTTGAGCAATCTGCTCACGTGGTCTTCATATGTAAGTCTCGGCCTTCCCTGACTCCTTCTACCCTCTACTTTTGAACAATATATATTCTTCGTTAATCGTTCCTCACTCATTTATTGGACGTGTCCAAACCAACGGAGCACGCCCTTTTCCTCCAGCTTAACGCTGACACTTTCATTCAAACCTGCCATATTGCGTATCACTTCGTTACGTATTCGGTCGGCCAAGGTAACGCCGCACAATTTTCGAAGTGATCGCATCTCCACAGCATTCAATTTACTTTCATGCATCTGCTGACATACCCAGGTTTCACTACCGTAAAGCAAAGTTGAAACTAAAAGGCACGTATCAATATGGACGAGCTCTAAAAATAGAATTTCGACAAAGATAAGCAAATAATGCTTAGTCATGATAAATGATTATTAAGGTATTAAGTCAAGTTTGCAGGCCGCGTACATACGCGTTTCATAAAATTTATAATAATAATATTATATGGTGGTGTCAAGTGTAATCAGTAAACAGGTTAGATATTTTGATATTTTTGGGGATTTAAATACAGCGCAATCTCAAATTAGGCTAATAAAAGATAATGTGGATTTTTGACATCTGATAAATATACTTACTATGTAACAATAAGTTTTTTCTTAGCTTAGTGTACAAACTTGCGACTAATATCAAGAGTCTGTAGAGTTTTCTAAATTGTATTTGGCATGCCAGCATAAAACAAAGGAGGTATGGAACCTCCTTTGTTTTATGCTGTCATAGCATTTGGTTTCTCTTTCTCACGCTATTTTAATATCACAAATATATTTAATACAGATTGGCGCGAAAATTGAAAAACAATGAATATTCATTTATGAATAACAGATTCCAAGTTCAGATGTTTTTTTATTGTAACAGTATTTATGGTCAGACTACGTATATATAATATTATACTTATTAATACGTGGAACGAAACATTTTACCTCTTTTCAAGTAAATTACCCTAACCGATGAAAGTGAAATTGAACAAAAGAAGTGAAGTTAAAGTTTATACTGTAAATTGTATAAAACTATGAATTGGTTACTCATATCGTCAAGCAAATAATACGTGAATTGTATCTCAAAGTCCAAGGCAAGTAAGTTCACAGCAGAGACGTCAATAATAAAGGAACTCTGCCAATGTTTTTATTTGTTGATAGATGGTAAAACTTCGACAGCAAATCTGAAAGGCCAAGTAAATTTAAATGTATATGTTGTATATCATATGTACCAGCTGACCCGCCCGGCTTCGCTATCGTAAAGCAAAGTTGGCACTAGCACTGCGTTATGAATCGCCAGTCGTGCTTCTTTTACGATGCTTTGTCGCTTTACTATTTGGGATAAAGCACCGTTTACTCTGTTTCCGGCAGCTACTCGCCGTTCTACATCCGAATCACATCTTCCATCCGCGCTAAACATACTCCCTAAATACACAATTTCATTCACTTGCTCTAGTCGTTCCTGGTTTACCCTAATCTCGCATTTGGTTCTTACGTCATCTCTTTCAAATACTAGAACCTTAGTTTTACTTGCATTCAAGCGAAGACCCTTACTTTCACACTCCTCTTTCATATTGGTGACTAATGCCTGAAGGTTGTTGAATTTGTTTGTGGTTGAACATTGTGTTCGCCACAAACAAATCCTTTTCCTTACCAAATGCCAGTTTAAGCTTGCCAGTGTCGTTCACCCTTTTATCCCCATACTTCCCAAGTACCGACCCAAAACCATCGCGAGCGGTACCCACCCATCCATTCAAGTCTCCACGTACTATAAGTCTTTCATTTCCTTCTATCACGTTTTAGACGGATCCAGAGGATTCTGGGACCTACCAGTTTATACTCATACATGCCGGAGGCCAATCGCGAGGACAACAAAATTCCAACCCCCCGACTGCCATGTTCGCTCTCTGGTACTTCAGACCATAGCGCGAGCACCCCACCCGGGAGCTCCAAGACTTCGCTGCCCTTGCGCTTGGTCTCTGTCAAGCACACTACATCTAACTTTCCTTCATTCATAACATCCATCAACTCATTCATCTTATCTGCCATTCCTCCCCTAACATTCCACGCAGCTACCCTGCACTCCATCCTCCACTTCCCGCCGTGTCGGGCCGCGCGTGAAGGGTGGCGTTCCCCTACCCCGCTCTGGCACATACTTTTCGCACCAGCGGGGACAATCTGGTGCGCGTCACCTCGGGGGCACGCCCTAACATTGTTCGCCCTAGTGGCACTCGTGTCGGAGTAGAATTGCAGCCGTAGCTGGCAGGGACGGCGACGTGCACGCTTCTACTCTTCATCCCCACACAATAATGTACCTATTAACATTTTCAAAATTCGTTGATTACTTCTCCGCTCTCCAGTACGCCTGCACGGCCCGGTCGAATTATGGTTACACAAAATTAATTTCTTTGCGCAATATTTTGATTTGGCTCTATCTCGTAAGATATTTACTTAATTTGCAAGGTGAAATAGACAAAATAATCTTCATGCAATGCTAAAGTGAACTAACGTAGTAAAAATGATAAGGATTAACAGCATATTTGTGTAAATAGCCTTCAAATTACCGCTTTATAATTGCTGGTATTTGAAAGTATTAAAATGGATATAGTATGCTATTCTTAAGAGATAGACATATGTCGTCGCGGACTTTTTGGAGACCTACATTAGAAACACAACTGCACTTTACATTATTTTGTTATATCTCAAAGGGTTTAGGCAGAATTTTGTTGAAAGCTCCCAAACGGGTTATTTTTTCCGACATTCCCAACAAATATTGTTATAATTTAATCAATGTATACAAAATCTTAACAAATTATACATAAAAACCTACCATAACAAAAGAAACCGCATCGTAATTCGTTGCGTAGTTTTAAAGATATAAGCATACATAGAGACAGACAGCGAAAAGCGACTTTGTTTTATAATTATGTAGTGATGTACATAGGCTGCACTAAAAGTATTGGGAATGGAACATTTCCACTGTTCCTGTCTTATTAAAATCTTTTTAATTGAAAACTCCTTGGTTTTAAAAATAGAATACAATTTATTTATTTAAAAAAAAAGATTCTCGGTCTTGTCACAAGGTTTTGTCAAACTTGTTTAGTCGTTGAGAAAATGGAATTGACTCGAGAAAATTCAAGAGCAATGATTTATGATGACTTTCGAAGTGGTCTAACACAAAAACAGTGTGTTGACCGGATGATTTCTGCATTTGGTGATGAAGCCCCATCCAAAACCACAATTAATCGCTGGTTTGCTGAATTTCAACGTGGACGTGTCAAGCTCAGTGATGATCCCCGTCAAGGTCGTCCAAAAACTGCAGTCACCCAAGAAAACGTTGATGCTGTGCGTAAACTGATTGAGGAAGATCGACATGTGACATACCGCGAAATTCAGGCAACTTTAGACATTGGCATGAGTCAAATACAAATAATCCTGCATGAACAATTAGGTGTAAAAAAGTTGTTTTCCCGATGGATACCGCATTCGCTCTGTGAAGAGCAAAAAGCGGCTCGCGTTACTTGGTGCGTCAGTACTCTCGAAACATTCCACGCAGGATCCTCAAATGCTGTATACAACATCGTATCAGGTGACGAATCCTGGATATACGCGTACGAACCCGAAACAAAAAACCAGTCACGAGTTTGGGTGTTCGAAAATGAGTTAAAGCCAACAAAAATTGTTCGTTCACGGAGTGTTGTAAAAAAAATGGTGGCCACGTTTGTCTCCAAAACCGGCCATGTTGCGACTATTCCTCTTGAGGGACAAAGAACGGTTAATGCAGAATGGTATGCTAGCATTTGTTTGCCACAGGTCGTTTCTGAACTCCGTAAAGAGAACTACAACCGCCGCATCATCCTCCATCACGACAATGCGAGTTCTCACACCGCGCCCAAAACAAAAGAGTTTTTAGAGCAAAAACACATAAAATTATTAGACCATCCGCCGTACAGTCCCGACCTAAGCCTTAATGATTTCTATACTTTCCCTAAAAAAAGAATAAATTGCGTGGTCAGAGATTTTCATCACCTGAAGAAGCTGTGGACGCCTACAAAACGGCCATTTTGGATAGGGTGCCCTTTCGATCGCATATTTTTTTTCAGCATAATGTAGTTTGGCATAACGGTTTCAGCAGAAAGTTTTCTCGCATAAATTATGATAAGCAGAGTGTTATAAACGCATAATGGTTTTATTGGCATAACATTAACTTACTCTAATTTTTTTATCATAATTTTAATCAGCATAAATGTAAAGGGTATAAATGTTATACGCCTAAAGATAATTTATCATAAAATACAAAACGCATAATGGAGGTATGGATAACCGTTTCAATCATAAATGAATAATAATTTGAATAAGAATATTTAAGAAATGATAAGACACCATTGTAAATAATCATCTCACTCATAGCCAAGTTATTAAGTTGTAACTTATAAAACGATATTTTAAGTGTTACTTTTTTTAGACTAGTCTTGAGCAAAGTCGTAAATAGGTACGACGACGAGCGAAGCGAGGAGGAGTGTTAGGTCACTTGTGACCACAACGCATTGCATAGCATACCTTTGTTTTTCTTTGATATTAATTCAAGTTACACTAAAAGAAACAAAAAAAAATACCCTCACCCTCACGCTCACAGTCGCCCTCATCCACAGCCTCACACTCACACTTACTATCATCACGTCTCGATCCGTGCGGGCTTCGTACCATCGTACCATATAATATATGTACATATACGTTAAGCCAACGCTCGGCCGTGCTCGGTGAACTTCGTGTGACCTCGTCTCGACCTTCGTCTTAGGTTTTTTCCTTACGTAATTTCTTGATTAAAGCCCGCGATAAAAACTATGCAATAGCTTAATAAAAATATTTACTCGTTAACATTATGGTATTCTATATGTATGGCTTGTAATTTTTATGCGAGAGTGAGTGATATGCCAATAAATGTTATGATTAGTAATCGTTATTGTAAAAAAAAATTAGCGTAAACATTTTATGCGCATATATCATTATTATAAAAAAGTTATAGGAAAATAAAGTATGCCATAATGATTTATTCTGTTTGAACGTTATGCGAAACGAAGAGTATGCCAAAAAACGTTATGCAGTTTTAAGTTATGCCTCGAAAATTTATGCAACCCAATACGGAGCCTTTTGGATACCCCAACTTCCGAATGGAATGGTTGCTTCAATGATTGGTTCCATCGTATGGAAAAATGTGTCAAATTTCGCGGAGAATACTTCGAAAAGCAATAAATACATTTTTAAATAGTAATGATGTGTCACTTCCTTGATTCCCGAAATATTCAGTGCCGCCCTTGGATTTGTTTTGTAATGTATGAATAAAAATGAGTTCTATCTAGTTTTTTTTACACTACTATCTTTTTCAATTATCTTAGTTCATGCTCTTCTCTCGCCGGCCCGCTGGAAGAGATTTCTGTTATATATATGTACTCCACATTGGCACTGCTTATTTCTAAACTTACTTCTGTATAATAAATTGTGAAAATAAAAATAAATAAATAAAGATTGAGTCGGTACTCGGGAAGTATGGGTACAAAAGGGTGAATGACGCCGGCAAGCTTATAGCTAAGCTGGCATTTGTAAGGAAAAGGATTTGTTTGTGGCGAACACAATGTTCAACCACAAACAAATTCATTTGTATACGAGGAGATGTAAGTCAAAGAGAAGCATGATAGATCTATTCCTAATGGATGACGGCTACGTAAACAGGTGATGGACACAAAGGCTTATCGTGGCGCTGAGCTGGCATCAGACCACTCATAACTAGGATTAGGAGTCTGTTCGCGGGTTGGCGTCATTGTACTGAGTGTCATGAACCTCAGCCGACTTATAACATCAAAAGCTGGAAGAAGATCAGAAGCGAAACCTGGGTATGTCAGAAGATGCATAAAAGTAAGCTGAATGCTGTGGAGATGCGATCACTTCGAAAATTGTGCGGCGTCACCTAACCAAGAAGTGATACGCAATATGGCAGGTTTGAGTGAAAGTGTCAGTGTTAAGCTGGAAAAGGGCGTGATCCTTTGGTATGGACACGTTCAACGAATAAGTGAGGAACGATTGACGAAGAATATATATTGTGCGAAAGTAGAGGGCAGAAGGAGTCAAAGTAGACCGAAACTTACATATGAAGACCACGTGAGCGGATTGCTCAAGAACGGAAGGTACTCGGATACCTAGACGTGCATGTATGAAGCGATTAATGAATCTACAGGAAGCGAAAGAAGTAAGCGATCTGTCCTCTCTGACTACCCCGTCAGGGATACAGCGTGAAGATAGTTAAGATTGACACCAAAAATCTAAAAATGTATGCTCACCCCAATAAATCGTTCGAAATGCATCGCACAAATCTTTATTGTGAAATTACTACTGTAAACTCAACTGAGAATGGCGGGACTTGATCACAGAACTGAGAAAATTAGATTTAAAATATATTTTCGTGAAATTTATTGTTAATATTCTGAATTTCAGATACAGTATAATGATAGTCATAACATGGGTCGTAGTCGCCATCTTGGCATTGCTGCTATACCTGCGTCAGATCTACTCAACATTTTCAAGAAAGGGAGTCAACCATCTACCCTTTATTCCTATATTCGGACACACCTTCAGATCATTATTTAATTTAGAAAATAATGTTAATACGATATCGAGGTTAACTGCTGCCTATCCTGAAGACAAGTATGTAGCAATGTGAATCGTTATATTTCTAATTTAAAATTAATGAAGACATTTTTGATAGTAACGCGAATCTTTGGTGACAAACAATAGAATCCGTCTATCACAGTACACTTTTAGACGTAGGCCTTTACCATATCTGTTGTTGCAGGGAGATATTTCAGCAGGTGCTTCATTTGCAGGTGAGGTTAGTTTGAGTGCGGATGATCACAATATGATTCCTTTGAGCTCCATTCTTGCTTTCTATCGATTATCCAGTAAACAAAGGACAATTAAAATTTGGATAGATAAGGATTTTCAGTTATTGTTGTTTGATATACTACTCGGGATTTTAAATATGAGGTTAGGTCCGATAGAAGCTTCATTTTGCGTACGCTTAGGTTTTGGAATGAGCTTCCTGCCTGGGGTTTCCCAAACTTCCACAGTATGGGGTTCTTCAAAAGGGGTCTTAGAAGGTTTTTAAAGGGTCGGCAGCGCGAGTGCTGCACGTCTGGTGTTGCAAACGTCCATAGGACCACTTTCTGATTTTTGATGACCACTTTCCATCAGGTGGGCCGTATGCTTGTCTGCCCACCTCGGTGGTATAAAAAAAACTAGGAATAGGCTTCTTAGACAGGACTCTACCGGTGGCTAATAAAAATGTCCTGGTTTTAGGGTGGTGGGAATGTACGAGTTGACAAATCCTGTATATATGATACAGGATCTAGAGACAATGAAAAACGTCACTGTTAAAGATTTCGATCATTTCGTGAACAGAAGAATCTTTACCAATGAACTGGACCCTATCTTCGGTAGAGTTCTGTTTAGTCTTAAAGGTCAGTACTTTATTCATTATTATCTCTCTATATAAGTTTAATAGTAATATTAGTTATATTTTTAACCTGACTGCTAAGGAAGGGTTATGTTTCTCGCACGTATCTTATATGTAGTAGTCTTTCAAACCGCTGCACGAATTTTACCGACTGAATATGAAAAATATAAACTATACGGTGGATTTTGGCACTAAAAGGTTTGTTGACTTTAACTTTTAAGGTACTTTTAATTAAATTTGATCTAGGTATTTCAGTATATCAAACACACATATATTCATTGTGATTGTTTATATGTTGTGTGAGTTGTCCCGATACGATATATTTATATTTATTACTTGGACTCTAATTATCGCCAAACTAGACTAAATGGTTAATATCCAATTTGTACTAACCTCTGATTTAATTATAGATGAAGAATGGAAAGAGATGCGCCCAACGTTGAGTCCAGCTTTCACCAGTTCTAAAATTCGTTTGATGGTGCCGTTGATGGTAGAGGTTGGAGAAGAAATGGTAAAAGTATTGAGCAAAAGGATTAAGAACTCTAAAAGTAAGATTTATTATTATACAAATAATCAAGGATGATATGATACAGATATGAAACACAAATAATAATTTTCACAAAATAATTACAGATCAATACATTGACGTGAACCTTAGGGATCTCACTTCGCGATACGCCAATGACGTTATAGCTACGTGTGCCTTTGGCCTAAAAGTGGATTCTCAGTCTACCGACAGCCAATTTTACCAAAACGCAAAGGGCATGACTACTTTTAACTTATGGAGTGTGATGAAATTTTTCTTTTTCAGACTATTTCCATACATTGCTGGCGTAAGTCTTCTTTTTTACTGTATAATTCCATACTTATTTACTTTTTTTATTTATATTTAACCTGTTGGAGACATAAATGACATTAAAAGCTAAAATAGCAAAAAAAGATAACATTGCACAACAGATGGCAGGACGCCGAGTGGTTGTAGTCGACTCACTACAACCACTCGACATATAGACACTCAAAACCTCATCAATACAGACATATACACACTCAAAACCTCATTCTTTATTTGAAACGAGTCAAACTGTATTAGACTGTGTTTAGACCGCTCTCCACATAGGCCTATTGTTTAGTACAATTATTGATTCAAAACTGGCAAAATTAAAAAAAAGAGTGGCTATGAGTTTTATTGCCAGGTTCTTCCTCAGGCTCTACCTATTGCTTTGCGAATCTGGCAGTAAATGTAAATGTAGAAGCAATAATCTTGACGTTCATAAGTTTTATTTTATGACCTACATGAATAAAGATATATCATTCATCATATCATTCATATCATTCATTCATGTTGTAAGCGAATTAACGTTTTTTTATGCTTATGCAGAAAATTAATCTACGTTTGGTGTCTACGAAAACTACAAACTTCTTCACGGACGTCGTTCTAGCTACTATGGTAGAACGAGAGAAAAGAAACATCATTAGGCCTGACATGATCAACATCCTCAATGAAATTAAGAGAGGTGACTACATAAGTATATTTTTTACTAATTCAATTTCGATTCGATGTCTAACTGGTCCAACGACCAATTGCACCGATAAACAAATCGATTGAAATTTGGAAAAGCTGACTTCAAGCTTTACCTCTTCAAACGCACTGCTTGTAGGTAATGAGTATGTATGTTAACAAAATTGCCATAATCGAATGTCTGGCAGCAATGAATTACCAGTATAAAGGATAAATTTATTTCTCCTAGTCCTTTGCCTTACATAGCTTTTTGCAAAGCGAATTGCATAGAAAAAGTTAATTACATAATTACTGTAAAAATATATCAATCACGCCTATATCCCCGAAGGCGTGGCAGAGGCAAATAATTCGCTCACATCTAACCAAATGCATTTAGTTTCCCATGTAGCAGGTGGTGAGCCCATGTTTTCAAGCCCATAAGGCATTTAACTTGGCTTACTGTAACCCCCCCCCCCTGTGGTATGCCCGTACTTAGATATGCGCGCGATTGAGAAACGTGTGTAGAAAGAAGATGAGTAGATTCTAAAATCTCTCGCTAACCGCGAGTTATAATTCTAGCTAAAGAAGGGAATACCTAAGTAATGCTATTGAACATGTTACGTAATATATGGCCTTGTGATCCGTAATCGTCTAGTGGTTAAATTAATAAAAAATAATTGTTTGATAATATTTTATAAAATCTCTGAAAAACACATTGATCGAAACATACAAAAGATGAATGGTGAATTGTTATCTTAAAGTAAAGAATAGTTTGGATACTGCAAATAAAGTCTCATGCATTCTGACCTGATATAACTGGCTCGAACTAATTTCTCCTTGTAGGTGATTCGGGCTCGATTCTGGGTCCTGTAAATTTTAATTGACCTATGAGACTAGCCTTTGTCCATACTACATTACCCCAATGTGCGTCCCGTCAAATATAACACAATATAAGTTTATTCCGACAGATTCTGGTCTAAAAGAATATTTCAAGTAGAAGTCGCAGAATGAGTGAGTGAGTTGTTTGATGTGAATATTTGTAGTCCTCTTGACAGCAGGACGAAGTGACCAGAATAAATGTACTCAACATTAAATACTGTTTTTGAAGCATAGCACTAACATGTGCTGATGAGCAATCTAGGGTATCAATCCCTGTCTGGAGTCTAGTAGTTTGATATGGAAGGATAGGTCATATTGACTGAGCGTACTAAAATAGCTTAATAAACATAGCTTCCAAAGTGTCATATTTGAATTCAAAGCATGTGTGTAATTGGAGCTCAAAGTAATTTTAATCAAGTTAATCATAACTATGCGAGGATTTTCGTCATCACTACAGATCGGCCAAACTGTGCTAGACTTTCCCCGGAGGTATTTGTTTAACCCCATAAGTCGTCCTGTCGTGTGAGTACCATTAGCGTCGAACACCATGGCTAGAGAAAAATTAAATGAACTCGCATTACTTCACAGCCAATGAGATAATTTCGAGTAAAGTTGTATATACGCTCCGCCATATATCGCCTCGAAGTGTGACTAATATCTAGTAGAATTGACACTGATTAAATACATTCAGCACTTAATTCAGTCTTTATCTGAAGTCTAGCACTTACCCGTACTAGCGTGAAACTTAGAGCCTCATATTAAATATGAAAGGTCATAGTTGGATAGTTGGATGTATGAAAGGTCATATAGAAGACTAGCGCATTATAGTAGCTTAAATAAATTAAGCTTACTAAATAATACATTTGCAGTCTAGGCACATCTGTAAGCTGGAACTCTGGATCATATTCATCAAGTTAGTCATGACTAAGCCAGATAACATCACAACTAGGAACTTCCCACGTTGCAGGTTCAATCATAGATATCCCCCGAGAACTTATTTACAGCCTCATAAATCGTCCTGTTTGTGTGAGTATCGTAGCGTCAAACGCCATGTCTCATTAATATTAGTGTGTATTCGAATTATATAGGTTTGTAGTCGTTGAATAGCTGTGCACGTCGACTCAAATAGTAGTGTCTGATGGTGATATACGCTGGACTATCTATATTTTCTCGAAGTTAGTCGAAATCTAGTATGATTCAACACTGATTAAATGTACTCAGCATTTAATTCAGTCAAAAGGAACAATTTTGTAACGTATGTAGTACGCTACATTAATTCAGTCGTCATTTGTAATCGCCAGCACGTCGCATCGTCAATAATACTTGTTCTTATAATGTTTAGACCAAAACCAAACCGGATAAAGTATATTGAAGTTATCTAATTAAATCAGCTAATCGTTCTGTCGTTAAGCTAAATTTAATTATTCCTTATTTACTAACACTTTTTACGATGTTGTAAATTATTTAATCAATGTTTTAAATTATATAAAATCTGAAGTTCAAAAGATTACAAATGTATATAATATGCAAATAGATATCTAAAAATAAATTCTACATGCACAACCTCTTATCTAAAATCACACACATGCACATAAACAAATTTCATACATCTCAGTACATATGATACATATATTTTATTATAATATAATCTGTTTATATCTGACCCGTTGAGCCTCATAATGATGCTCAATCAACGATATCTTCGTATTTAATTAATTAATTTTAGTATTTAACTTACGTCCATGAGAAAATTCATAATCAAACACTAAATAATCTCAGCTTATTAATTTTATTTGCACACTGAATTATCTAGATATATTTTAATAAATCAAAAACAAATCTATTAGTTAATCTTAAAAGCATTCAAATAATAATCCATCTACCTAGAAAATAATTAATTTAATTTGAATAAAAGAATATCGAAGAAACATTAGATGATTTCAATAAGTAATCGTACTTAATAGGAATAATTATAAACAAACGGCAGTCTCAATAAGTAATCATACTTAATAGGAAGAATTATAAGCAAACGGCAGTCTCAATAAGTAATCATACTTAACTCAATAGATATAAGATTACCTAAAGTAATAGTAATAAACATAATAGGAATAATTATAAACAAACGGCAGTCTCATTAAGTAATTATACTTAATAGGAAGAATTATAAGCAAACGGCAGTCTCAATAAGTTTTCATACTTAATAGGAATAATTATAAACAAACGGCAGTCTCAATAAGTAATCATACTTAATAGGAATAATTATAAACAAACGGCAGTCTCATTAAGTAATTATACTTAATAGGAATAATTATAAACAATCGGCAGTCTCATTAAGCAATCATACTTAACTTATAGGCAGCTAGCTAATTTCACACAAACACTAGACTTTGATTCGGAGGTCTTACTCCTAGTTAGGCAGATGTGCCTCGATACGCGCCCGGTTTGCAACTGAATAAAACTTTCATGATTTGAACTCATGGTATTTTGGCCCTTTGTCCTCAGTTTTGAACAGAACAAAAAAGGTATCCCTTTTTTTTGTTTACAAAATGCGCACGACCTTCAGAGAATGTTATTTTAACACAAACATGTGTCAAGTGGTCATAAGACAAAATATCAGATATCAACACAAAAGTTTAGCAGAAAAACTGTTTAAATGGTTTAGTTCCCACTTATGCGGCCAATTTTAACTAGAATTAATATCATTGTACCCAAAGCACTTATGAACTGTCACCCGATATTACTATTTATGTGCGTATTTTTAAATGAATACCTCTTAGCATTCGTCTGACCCAAAGAAAAAATAAGTACAAAAAATATAACGATTTATGGTCCGAACCGCACTTGTATGCAAACCCAACGAAGTTTTTCGTAACAACAAAAAATTATAAGCCATTTATGTATTCCACTAGTTACTTTATTTATTATATAAAGGGGGGCGGTAGAGGCCGTCACATTACCATGTTACTAGCAACCACGACCAACGATTTATTGTGCCTTCCAAAGCACGGAATCACTCGTAAATGGAAATGCCAAAAATCGGTCTCCCCTCCGTGACCAGCCTTAGCGAAGCGCAGTGATCTTTGACAGAACACTGAGATAGCGGGGCTACGAACAAAAAATATTTTTAAATATTGGATAACAAATTATATATTCTATTATAACACAGACAAATGCAGTGGGTTCTTCTTTAAAGACACTCGTCGTAGCAATGTTATAAGTAATATCTTCACGCTGTATCCCTAACAGGGTAGTAATTAATAGCTAATTGCTATGTTTTACGATATAATGTCAAAGATAATCACGGACATTATCAAAGAGAGAAAAATGCCTGCATCCATAAATATTAATGATAATGATTAAGTAGAAATTGCTATGTAAGTAGATATACCTATTTCACTTTTGATCTTTCTCGTAAATTGTGTTTAATTATTAATTACAGGTAAACTATCGCATGAAAAAGTAATGGAACATGACACTACCGCTGGTTTTGCTACTGTAGAAGAGTCGGGTATTGGTAAAAAGAAGCATAATAAACGTGAGTTGCTTTCTTCAGAAATCACCCATACGTTTAAAAGATGTTCTAAAATATGTTTTACAATAAGTCAATGTTACGTCAAAATACAAAATTCGGTTCGTTTTCATATTGCATTCGAACAAAGCGAGTCAAGTAGCTTGTATAATATTATTATTCATAATCACTGAGTTTCAATTATTAGCATTAAAATGACAGCTTGTCCAAAGTTTTGGTTTATTCGTAAAATTTGAGTTGAGTGAAGGAAGAAAAAACAAACTAATTTCGATACAATGCCCAATACAAAATTAGTACAGTTGAATTAGTGAAGATGACCTTACTAGATTTGTTATTACAGAATGGTCGGACACTGATTTAGTAGCCCAAGCTATACAGTTTCTCTTCGCTGGTTTGGATACGGTCTCAAATGCAATGTCATTCATTTTGCACGAGCTGGCGACGCATCCAGAAATACAAGATAGATTGCTAAAGGAAATTGAGGAAAATGACAAGAAAAATAATGGCAAATTCGACTTTAGCTCAATACAGAGTATGAAATACATGGATATGGTTGTGTCAGGTAAGTAATATTTAAATTTCTGCAAGACATAAGTACAGCTTTAACAGAAGAAATAAAAAAGAATGTAAGACTTATTTCAGAATAACAGCGTAACAATAACAACATAATAATATTAAAAAGATGTGTGCACTTCAATTAGCTATACAACTGTAGTATAAATTTATATAACAAACTCAACTTCTTTCCTATAGTTCTTTAAATAAAAGCCTTTAATATTTTCAGAGTGCCTCCGCTTATATCCTTCCGCACCATTTATGGATAGGATATGCGTGAAAGACTACAATTTCGGCAGAGTGAACAACACTTCGGCACAGGATTTAATTGTGAGCATTGTCTTTTGATACTATTTGAGTACAGAATTCATCAATCAAATCAAAATCAAAAATCTTTATTCATGTAGGTCACAAAGTAACATTTATGAAAGTCAAGATTACTGCTTCTACAATAAATTACCAATCAGTTGAAAGAGGTGCTATAATCGCCTAATGATGAATGTTTTGCTAGGAGTAAAGTCAGTAGGTAAAAACATTAGTTATAGTAATTAGTATTTCATTTATTGTCAGGTCCGCAAGGGTGATATTATTGGATACCCTATTTGGAAATTTCACCGTGATCCTGAACTATTCCCGGAACCAGAAAAATTAGACCCTGAGCGTTTCTCAGACGAAAACAAACATACAATTAAACCTTTCTCTTATATGCCTTTTGGATTGGGACCCAGAAACTGCATAGGTTAGTATCTTCTGCTTTATCTTCATCTCCATCCCTATTGCTTCCGAACGCTACCTGATGTCTCATTTTTTTGGCTGTTAGGAGCAACTATCGTTCGATTTTCGAATTTTGGCATTAGCGGCAGCAACTGTCGTCTGACTTCGCAACTCCGTAAAGACACATGCGTTGTGCGTCGTAGAGGTCACTAAAATTAATCTAGTACTAAAAATAGTTTTATTTCAGAAGCTTTTATTTTATATTGTGGCTATAATAGTGAACACAACTTTCTTTACAACTTAAAGTTCAATCATTTACATACAACCTAAAATAAATAAAGAAAGAGAAATTTACTTGATATCCTAAACTCAAACTCCTTTCTTTAAACTCTTCTCAATATTAATACAAATTAATTAGTTCCTACAAATGGACCACTGATGACCATTTCAACGCACTTACCCGTTGTGCTCACAAACAAGATGGTACCTACTTACTTTCATCTTATTTCTAAATACTGTAATAAAATATTTAAATGGTAAACATTTTATATGGTTTTATTGTATAGTGACTTCTTCCATTGTAATCTTATTTATCTATATCAAAATCATTTGAATACAGTATAAGGAAACTACAGTACTCTACTTATATTTTCGAACAGATTTCCCTATTTATAACGCAGAGGTGGCAGGCAAACACTTGGTACACCTGGTGGAAAGTGGTTACCTTAGCCTCTAGACGTTTGCAACACTAGAGGAGCTAAACATGCTTTATTGGATAAATTATGTATTTTTTTAAAGGTTCGCGTTTTGCTCTCTGTGAAATCAAAGTGATGCTGTATATTCTTCTTCGTAAGATAAAGGTGTCTCCTTGCGAGAAAACTACGATTCCCTTGGAACTGGTCAAGGGATTCCTCATGACCATTAAAGATGGTGGCTGGGTCCGGTTTGAACTTAGACAATAAAGATTTACATCAAACTTGGAATTTTATTTTTTAATAGTCTATGCAACTTCCACCATTGGTATTATCTGAGAATAAAATAAACCTTACGGTTTAGACTATCTCTGTGTTAATGCTAAACACGGTACAAGTAGTAGCGTACTTGTTAGGGTGTCGAACTTGAATTTTTCTGTCCTGATTACAGACTGTTGGTCTGCCGTAGTGAACGCACTCTTTAATAATAAAACTAAAAATAAAAATGTTTATTTGATATAAGGATTAACAGGCAGTGGTCTTAAATTTGGCACTTATTTTGACATACAATTTTGCTGCGGTGGATGTGTGGAGTCACGCGGATGGACCGCGTGAGGAACTCTCGCATCCGCGGCGGCCTTCACGTCCGTGAAATTGCAGACAAGTGGCAAGAGTGTCGCCTTCGTTGGTATGGTCACGTCTTGCGGCAACCGCCGGGCTACGTAGGAAATAAATGTCTGGCCATTTTAACCCCGCCGAGTCCTGGTAAGAGGGGAAGACCCAAGAAGTGCTGGCTTGACGTCGTAAGGGATGACATGCGTGCCAATGGCCTCACTACAGGGGATGCTGACGACAATGCGAAGTGGAGGAGAAAATGTAGGAATGCGAACCCCGGGCGTCGCGAGACGCAACTGGGACAGACGCTCGGATGATGATGATGATGATGATTTGACACACAATTTTGAACAGTTATAATTATAGTTTCCTAAACTAGGCCGAGCCTGTATTTTATGATACATTGCAAACGTACAACCGATTCCGAAAGAAGCGGATCTGTGAGATCCAGCCAACTATCAGCGCATTGCTCCACTTCAGTTATCTAAGTGTATAATTCGTGTTTTTTGTGTTCATCATCAACAAATCTGCGAGATCACTCGCAATTAATTATCGGCAATATAGCGTGAGACATATATTTAGGGTGAGGCTGAGTAATTTCCAAGACACGCTAACTTCTCCTGGGACTTCACCGGGATGAGCGTAGTGTAACTTATCTGGTGTGCATTCTGGTTTACAGGAGTCACAGTAATGGGAATAAGGGTGGGATTAGTCCAAAAAAAAACCTACATTTGTCGGTGTTAGATGCACATAACCTAGTTCTAAGCATGATTTTAATAGTTATGTGGCATATGACAAAAATAAAAGATTACAGACACAATTCCTTTGTTTAATACTGATTCACAGAAGATGAAATAAGTAACAAAACTATCACTGTCTAAGGACACGCGTACAGTTCCGAGGAGACCAGTGCACCCTGCGACAATTTGTAATTGAATGCCCGAATGGTCGCCGGTGTCCCCCACACTACCTCTCCATGATTCCGTACAGCTCCACTAGGTGGCGCTTGCGTTTCGCAACAACTTCAAAGTCATGAATACGGACGAATCATGACAATAAACCTTCCATACTCATGACCTAATACGACACATACATATTGTCACGCCTTTATCCCCGAAAGGGCCTACCCTTAATCCCCGAAGGGGTAGGCAGAGGCATACTATACGCCCACATTTCACCGTATGTATTTTGTCCCACGTAACAGGTGGAGAGCCCATTGCCGTGTTGAAATAGACAGGCGCAGGCTGTGACGACCTGCTGTTAAATTTTTTTAAGCCCATAAGGCCTAACGACTGCCATTTTACTGGCAACCGGGACCAACGACATTTGCGAGCGTTTCCGTGCTTCGGAAGGCACGTTAACCTTCCGAAGTACGGAAACGCTCGCAAATGTAAACGTTATCGACAGGCTTTTTATATGTCACAACAGACAGTTGCCTGTAGGATGGAGAATGTGTAAGTAAAACATATGACATTTATTATTATTCGAGCAATACGAATATACGTTAGATGCTATTAAAAATGGCAGTTTATTGATTATCTCGTTAATTACTCGTCGCATATTATTCAGATTACATATTTGAGAAATCTGTTGACGGTACGCTCCGTTAATAAACATTAGGTAACCATAACATATTATACCATTCAATATCAGCATACACTCGCAATTCTGACTGCCAGAACCGCGGCTCACCTTAATTTTAAGATAGTTCCTGTTTCGTGAAGGTACTTTTAAATTAACTAAAGGTTTCTACAAAAATCCTCTCGCGATCCTTACTACCGCAATTTTTTTTCAGTTCCTTCCATATTTGACTGAGGAGGCGAGCGTAGCGAGCTGACGAAAGTCTCTGTTTTAACTCCACTGGTACGGGAAAAATGCTATTGATGTCCGTCCGTCCATTCAGTCTACAGGTCACATTTTTCATCGGATTTGCATGCAACTTGGCATGGACAATCCTTGATGTAGACAACAACTTTTAGCGAGGGGGTTTTTCGATCGGGGGGAAAATGGTCCCGTAGTGGTTAGCAAGAGCGCTCAAAACGAAAAAAGCAATGATGATTTTTTTTTAATCGGTGAAAAATTGAAAATAAAAAAAAAAAAAATTTTTTTCGAAGTCTACGGTTTACAGAACCACTAATTTAATAAGTCTACCATAAGCAAAGCCGGTGAATATATATACAACTAACGCTCCCCAGCGTAACAACAGCGAACCAGAATAAAAACAAACAATTACGAACCCTGATGTCTGCAATTTCCACGCTTCATCCACAGATGTCTGCAATGGTGAGCGTTACAAAAAGATAGAAAATGGTAAGGTATATCTTTTTGTTATCTTAAACTCAACAACTCAATCAGAATTTGTAATCTATGTTTGCGTGATTTATACTGAAAGCCAGACGTCAGAAAATTTTTATTCATTACAAATATTCTGGCTGACGTCATTTTTAGGAAGATGATTGAGTATTACGCGAATAGGCTAGCAGACTCGTTAGCTCAGTAGGTTAGAGCACCGATATATATCTTCGCTTGATCATCGGAGGGCGGAGGTTCAAATCCTTCACAAGTCAGTTGTTTTTTTTTTATTTTTCCGCCAGCTGCCTACTTATACTACTTTTACCCAACTACAGCAAAGACAACAGAGGGTAACAAAGTTAGCAGTCTATTTTTAAGCTATTGCATAGTTTTTATCGCGGGCTTTGAGTGGGCTTTAATCAAGAAATCCCGTAAGGAAAAAACCTAATACGAAGGTCGAGACGAGGTCACACGAAGTTCACCGAGCACAGCCGAGCGTTGGCGTAATGTGTATGTACATATATATATATATAGTATTATATGGTAAGATTGTACGAAGCTCGCACGGATCGAGACGTGATGATAGTGAGTGTGAGGGTGAGGATGAGGGTGACTGTGAGAGTGAGGGTGGGGTGAGGGGTGAGGGTGAGGGGTGAGGGTGAGGGTGAGTTTGAGGTTAAGGGTGAGGGTGAGGGTGAGGGTGAGGGTGAGGGTGAGGGTGAGGGTGAGGGTGAGGGTGAGGGTGAGGGTGAGGGTGAGGGTGAGGGTGAGGGTGAGGGTGAGGGTGAGGGTGAGGGTGAGGGAGAGGGAGAGGGTGAGGGTGAGGGTGAGGGTGAGGGTGAGGGTGAGGGTGAGGGAGAGGGTGAGGGTGAGGGTGAGGGTGAGGGTGAGGGTGAGGGTGAGGGTGAGGGTGAGGGTGAGGGTGAGGGTGAGGGTGAGGGTGAGGGTGAGGGTGAGGGTGAGGGTGAGGGTGAGGGTGAGGGTGAGGGTGAGGGTGAGGGTGAGGGTGAGGGTGAGGGTGAGGGTGAGGGTGAGGGTGAGGGTGAGGGTGAGGGTGAGGGTGAGGGTGAGGGTGAGGGTGAGGGTGAGGGTGAGGGTGAGGGTGAGGGTGAGGGTGTTATTTTCTGTTTTTTTTTTGTGTAACTGAATTAATATCAAAGAAAAACAAAGGTATGCTATGCAATAGCTTTACCGCGGCAGTCTCCGAGTGCCACACGTCTTTTTTTGTTGTGTTAAGTATGTATTTGCCTTAGCGTCTAACCTGCTCAAAAGATTTTATCGTATAAGGTATTAAAAGCGTCATAATATAACGTAGGTTATTTTACGATTGTATAATGTTATACAATCGTAAAATAACCATATGTCCGGAACCAAAACATTAATATATTTAAATGAAAGTGTTTAATGGCCATATTTCAAATTAAAATTAATTTCTACAAAACGTTTGATCACCTTAGAGGCTGTACCACCCTATGCCGTGTCTAACTAAAACACGTGATTCGTTAGTGCAATTTGATGGTAAAAAACAAACCATTCTCTCCATGCCCGGATAAAAAAGGGATTAGATACTAATTTATTATTCTTTTAAATTATTTGTGTCATAATAGTCGTAAGGAAGACTTTGTTATGTGGTCTTGTTGCTACGGCGCGAGAAGTTAATGGAATGAATGAAAGTATACATAAAAAATAATATTTTAGAACAAGTTGTTGTGATAGATGCAAGCAATAGCAGGAAAAATAAAACTGGTTTATATTTATGTGCACTATACAATACTTGATGTATAGTGCAGATATTAATAAACCTTATTTTTCCTTCTTCATCTATGCAATCTTATAGCCCATACTCTATAATTTTATAAGATTTAATGGGCTATAAGATTTAATGTATTAAAAAAAATCCGACTCAAAAACCCAAGTTCCCTTTTAAAAGTAAAAATAAACATGTTATTTTGTAACGTGCATGTGATGCGCTTTCTTTTGAGAACCCATTTGAGTATATTTTGCAGACATTCGGTTATTCTTTCTTACTTACAATTTTTAAACAGCTTAGCCGATTTTCATGGGTGGGTGACCACTCTGACCTTAATCTGTGACACACCTTTGAAAGCCTAATGGGTAACTTGAAAATTTTTAACAGCAGGTAGCCATTATCTGCGTCTGTCTGTTTGATACGGCAATGGGCTAACCACCTTTTACGTGGGACAGGAATACACACGCTAAAAGTGGGCGTATAATATACCTCTGCCACCCCTTCGAGGATAAGGCGTGATTGATAAACTAAATTGTTTAATTATTATTTACTTATCAAAATCAGTTCTACCAGGTACATGGTTCTTTCTAGGCATGTGAACAATGTAATGAACGTTGTTTTCAAATACCACTTAGGTGGCAGACAAGTACAGGTGGAAAGCGATCACCGTAGACTACGGACGTTTGCAGCACCAGAGGTGCAAGGCAACACTCGCGCTGACGAACCTAAAATATTATGATTTTGGTAATATAGGACAGCTTATGGAGAAACTTAAAGAATAACTATAGTCCGGTCAATTTAGACATTCGAAGCTACCTAAATTCCCATAAATAAATATCCATCACGCCTTATCCCCTAAGGGGTGGCAGAGGCATATTATATAAAAAAAAATATCATTAGGTATATAAAATATGATTACAAATAAATAATATGTTTTATAATAAATGATAATAATTTGATGCCCCCGTTCTTTCCCATGTATGGAAAAAAAATTCATGGCGATTTTCAACAAAACGGTAAGTTTTATCATTTATTTTTATAATAAAACTTGAGACAAAATTGTAGATCATAAAATTATCTACGAACACCGTTTTTGAGATATAAATATTCAAAAAGTTGTAAAACTTGTAATCTTCATAATATGCACACGTTTCCACTAACTTACCGCGTTTTTTTAAACATGATTTTCCCAAGAAATTATCACTAACGGCATTTGCTACATTCAAATTTTTTTTAAATCATATTTTAAACAATCTGATTTTCAGTGGAAATTTACTCTTATTTTTTCGTCTAATTTGACCGGACTACTATGACATTTACATATATACAATATGATAATACAAAAAAAAAGAATGTGGAACTAAACATTTTCGTACCTACCCAACTCTACATTAGGTTTGACCTTTGGTTGGTTATTTTGTCATACTCTTAGATTAAATAAACACCATCTAAGGGCATACTATATATTTTTACATTTTCCACACATCACTAAACATTATTTACTATTTCAACGAGATAAGCCATAAACATTTTTATTACGATTACATACACACACGCACAAATATATCGATACAAATTATTATATCATCACACACAAAAAATGATCCTAAATGGGAACCGAAACCTAATTCACGAGTTCGACCTTTGACCTCGCAGCGAGTCACTCTAACGTAGAAAAACATGCGAGTTTGTTCAGCTCAAATGACTACCGACCTGAAATTAGATCTACTTGACAGGGTCACGTGATTGACCTTGACTTAGCCAGCTGATGATAGTCTCTTATTGCGTAACAAACTATCTATATGTGACAAAAGTGCGCAAAAAACAAGTTTTGTTCTATAATTTTTTTTTTATCATCAATGTTTAGTTCGTTTGCAGCACTCGAGTGTGCTAGACGTGTTAACGTGTTTTATTTTATTACGATACGTTAATAGTGCAAAGAAAATCAACAATCTGTTAGTATGTATAATTTATTTCACGCTTAATAGAATTTAAATAAAAGTATAAATAGACTAGGAAAATTATGACATTAGGTATATTGCTGATGACCTTACGTCATATATACCGCAATGTTTGTAAACATACCTTTGTACTACTTTTTCGACCAGGTTGCACCGGCCGTGGTCTGTCTGGTCAAGGCCGGTATAGTTTATAATATTGTAACAAAAGAATTTTAAAAAGATAATTAGCTAAAATAATTTCAAATACCTTTGGTTACTTTTTAATTTTAAAAGCAATGTTTACAAAACAGAGCATACACTATATCTACTACACTACATTTTTCTTTAATTCAAAATTTTACTTTAATAGATTAGACTTGTTCATCATTATCAGAGCGTCTGTCCCAGTTGCTTCTCGCGACACCCGGGGTCCACTTTCCTATTTTCTTTCCTCCACTTCGCTAGATTAGACTTGTTATTAGGCGAATATTATTTTTGACACCATCCCAAACAAGGAGCTACTTACTATAGTACGTAAGTACTTAACTAAATATTTATAAGAATTTTTGACTAAGAAGTATAAGTAAGCATTTTATTACATTACTCCCTTTTTTAATTTTTTTTTGCGTAATTTTGCAACATTATGACTAAGTCGCCATGTTAAATATTCAACGTACAGTAGATAAAAGATTCAAGAGATTCTTCAGGACATTGTCACATCTTCTTCCGTTTATAGAGTTCTCTTTGTTGTGTTATCAGTAGTTGGTTCTTTGCCTATTCTATTGGAACTTGTTGTAGATTCTCGACTTACTTTTTTCTATTATAACTTATATTCATCATATTATTAATCATCGAATATTTTTTTTTTTATTTATTTATTTGTTCATGTACACACTAATAATAAAGAAAATAACAGTATGAGGAGACATAAGTACAATGGTACTGCTTATTTCTAAAAGAAATATCTCCCAGCAGACCGACGACAGGAGAACGTGAAGATATAAAAAAAAATTAAGTAAAAGTGTGTAAATAGAAGAGTAGGATAGGATTTAATTAACACACATACCTAAGAGCGTAGTATAAAAAAATAAATAAATAAAATAAATAAATATCCATCACGCCTTATCCCCGAAGGGGTGGCAGAGGCATATTATATGCCCACTTTTCACCGTGTGGATTCCTGTCCCACGTAATAGGTGGTGAGCCCATTGCCGTGTTGAAATAGACAGACGCAGGTTGTGGCTACCTGCTGTTGAAATTTTTAAGCCGCCCATAAGGCCTTCAACAAGGCTTAACGACTGCCATTTTACTGGCAACCGGGACCAACGGCTTAACGTGCCTTCCGAAGCACGGAAACGCTCGCAAATGTAAATGCCACAAAGTGATCACCAATCCGAGTACCAGCCATAGCCCAGCTTGTGACATTGTCACATCTTCTTCCGTTTATAGAGTTCTCTTTGTTGTGTTATCAGTAGTTGGTTCTTTGCCTATTCTATTGGAACTTGTTGTAGATTCTCGACTTACTTTTTTCTATTATAACTTATATTCATCATATTATTAATCATCGAATATTTTTTTTTTTATTTATTAATTTGTTCATGTACACACTAATAATAAAGAAAATAACAGTATGAGGAGACATAAGTACAATGGTACTGCTTATTTCTAAAAGAAATATCTCCCAGCAGACCGACGACAGGAGAACGTGAAGATATAAAAAAAAATTAAGTAAAAGTGTGTAAATAGAAGAGTAGGATAGGATTTAATTAACACACATACCTAAGAGCGTAGTATAAAAAAATAAATAAATAAAATAAATAAATATCCATCACGCCTTATCCCCGAAGGGGTGGCAGAGGCATATTATATGCCCACTTTTCACCGTGTGGATTCCTGTCCCACGTAATAGGTGGTGAGCCCATTGCCGTGTTGAAATAGACAGACGCAGGTTGTGGCTACCTGCTGTTGAAATTTTTAAGCCGCCCATAAGGCCTTCAACAAGGCTTAACGACTGCC
Organism: Thumatha senex; assembly: GCA_948477245.1. Taxonomy (NCBI): domain Eukaryota; kingdom Metazoa; phylum Arthropoda; class Insecta; order Lepidoptera; family Erebidae; genus Thumatha; species Thumatha senex. The sequence goes on from OX419732.1 coordinate 29,646,975, forward strand.
ATTTTACTGGCAACCGGGACCAACGGCTTAACGTGCCTTCCGAAGCACGGAAACGCTCGCAAATGTAAATGCCACAAAGTGATCACCAATCCGAGTACCAGCCATAGTGAAAGTTGCGTAACTCAGTGATCGTTTACAGAACACTGAGACCGCGGAGCCACGAGCGCTTCATAATTCGCTTCATAATAAAAAAATAATTTATCAATAAACTAACATACTTACAAAAACATAAAATTTCAATAAAATTACATACTTACAAATATGTAAAACATCAATAAACTTACATATATAAATAATTAGGTTTACAGTGAAGAGATATAGTGTTCACGGACTTTCCTTTTAAACGTAGTAATAGTTTTACTGTCTCTGATAGCAGGCGGAAGAGAGTTCCACAATCTGACCGCATGTACTGCGAAGGAGTAGGAGTAGAAATCGGTTTTGTGTTTAGGAAATTTGAGATTCGTGCGTAGGTTTGAACTGCAGGGAGCGTCAGGAGAACGAACAAACGTTTATGTTGATTACGTTCTTTACTAGCCTAGTCATTGTTGATATTATAATAAAATATTATTTAAAAACAAAAACAATATATTATATTGTATTGTTTATGTTATTATAATGACGATAATAACAGATAGTCCATAACCTTACTACACTTAAATAACAAGTGTTATTATTGCGTTACAGTTTTTTACCAAGTAGCCGCTTGATATAAGGCACGTTAAGCCGTTGGTCCCGGTTGCCATTAATATAGCACGAATGTAAACGAAATATTTTTGCAATCTGCTTGTATCGAAATTTTACACATAATACAATCTCTATACTGGCCTTTCCTCGCTTTTAATTTGGAAATACTTCATTTAGAATATAAATGATGATATTAGTAGAATATAATGTCATTAGTATTGATTGTATTTAGTCCAATTAACTCAAATAAATTATTACCAAAAATAACCTTACCACAAATAATCAAAATGGTATCTATAAAAGAGCCCCAGCATAAAGTAGTTCATTAAAATAATATCACCAAAATATAAAGCAGTCCTAAAAATACGTAGGTTTTAGTACGACACGACCAATAGTTGAGATGAGATTGTAAACAACAACGGCTTTATACAAACGAAAGCTAATATCTTATCGTTTTCCAGAGTACAAAAAAATGACGATAAATAAATATTTTTCCACCTAGAGTGATTTATTATAGGATATTGGAGAGCGGTGGAATGAAAGGGTAGAGACTAAACCTCAGGCTTCAAAAGCAATTGTGTCTAGCGCTCCGATGATGATTATGATATTGCGTATTATATTTCACATTAAAAAGATAAAATACCTGAAAATTACCTAATTTTGTAGCCAGTTTATAATAAAAACTGCCAGCATCAAATGACATGACATGACATTATGTCGTTTGTCAATTGACATAACCTTGAATCAATTTAATTCAATAATCGTGGACATCTTTTGCTCCTGTTTCTTTTTGTTCCCAACTTATGTCGGAATTGACAAAATTAAGTAACGAAAAGTCGTTTTAAATCAAGGCGTAGTTTAGATCAATTGGCATTTTTGCGAACTTTTAGGACATGTGATGACTGTCGAGGTAGTTTCAACGTATATAACTACTTGTACTCTTTTATCACTTACGTTTTTTTTTTCGTTCTTTGAGGGAGCCGAAACCTATCATGTTTACATAATAAATTTGTGGACAAGTAGTTAATTCAATATGTGCAACAAGTTCTATAAACCAATTGTACACATATAACATTCATTACAAAGTATTCATTACTCATGTACAAACTCTACAAATCTCACCTTATTCTTATTTCAGACTATGATAATCTTCCTAATATGGATCGCAGTGTTAATCGCGGTGTTAGCGATATACCTGCGTCAGATCTACACAAGGTTCAATAAATATGGCGTCAAATACTCATTCCCGGTCCCTCTGTTAGGTAACATGACCAGGGTTTTGCTACGTATGGACCACATTGCGAACGACATGCTAAATCTATATAACAAGTTTCCCGAAGAAAGGTAAGTAAAACATTATGTTAATTTATTGCTGATACGTTACCGATGAAATTGCCATTGCATATCTTTAATCAAGATCAATATGGATTAACGGATAAAAATGCCTTATCAGAGTCAGTCTGATCTGTAATTGGAATATCTGACATTTTTAGATAAGACTGACTTGAACCCAAAGACCGTAAGGAAGTATCATCATGACTAAATTAAGATGGATACATAAAATATTTTGAACATCAACACGCTAAGGTAGCATAATACATGTACGACGAATGCTGTGTATTATATAGTACGAATATTACGCGCAATCAACAAGTACTTTATGAATCACGGTGTCTAACATGTGCCTTTGCTATATATTATACATGCCATCAATCATTATTTTTTGATGTCAAAGCAATATCTTCAATTATTTTACATCACGAATATAATACGAACGATATATATTGCCACAATAAATAATATCGTTCGTAAAGTTTTTATATTCTACAACTTTTAAAAATACGAGTATCAAACTCAAACTTTGTATGCATGCAGTAGGTACTTAGTTTATTTCTTTGTTGAGTTTGACAGTGTGGCGAACATAGCGTAAAGCTATCAAACTTCATCAATACTAAGAATACTACATCGCGCTATAATAGTTCTCGCGCTGAAGAATGATATATGCAACAGCCCAACATCAACCGTTGGGCCGCGGCCCACCAGGCGTGATCACCTTGCCTGGTCGGAGGATCCTCCCTTTGTATCGAAGGAACACCTCCACCCGTTCCTCCACAGTGGTGACGCCGACGTGATTGGAAGCAGCCTTCACGGAGCAGATCAACAGCATCATCGCTACCATCACCGCACTCCAGTATGACGGTAATTAAGTCTCAGCCAGCCAGCATCTCTGGCCTCATCAGGGATACCACTAGCTAGAAGCAACCACTTCAGCCTGGCTTCCTCATCGGTAACACCAGCGTCTAGGCACAGTACACTGCAACTACGGTCAATGTAAGAAGAGCATATCTCTCCCGTCTACGCAGCTGCCAGTCACTACACAGAAACCACCCAGACTCACTGGGGTTACCTCACCGCGCACCGCAGCACTGCACTCAGCCCCGACTCACTGGGACTAGCAGCATTCGATTCCGACTCACTGGAAACAGCGGCAGACGATTCCGACTCACCGGGATCAGCGGCATACAGTTCCGACTCACTGGGACTACACGATCTGGCACGATTCACAACAGACGAAGCTACCAGACTCATACTCGCAATCGACCTCCGGTCTCGGAGGGGAGGGATATGGCGATCAGCGCCACATAGCATAAAACTATCGAACTTCATCAATACTAAGAATCCTACATCGCGCTATAAGAGTTCTCGCGCTGAAGAATGATTTATGCAACAGCCCAACATCAACAGTTGGACCATGTGATGTGAGTTATGTTCTGATTCGAGTTGGTTTATTAAATGTGATTTTACAATTTCCAAATTTTTCGAGTCCTTCACTCCTTTGTTTGCTTTATAATTAACGTCCTTTTGATAAGGTATTGTTATCGGCTATAGATCGAAACTTAATCACATTAAGTGTCCTTATACAAGTACATTGACAGTCGGAATCAATGCACGATAAAGAGATATCCGTGTACGCAATGATTCCATAGATAGATAAGCATATGATTAGATGAATTACCTAACAATGTACTTTAATAAATAATAACATTATTTATACAGGCAGACAGACTAAGGAATTTTTTTAATAAAATGTTATAAAAAACTTTAATCACCTGTTGCCCACAAGCAAATTTATTAATTCATGGTTCTATCACTTAGACCAAGGGCACATAATCTTTTTTTATCTGTAGTCTTTGATAGCACCACGAGTATATTTGTCTTGTCCGTGGTTCCATCGATTAGGACTACAGACAAATGACATTGCCTGTGTTAAACTAGAAGCTATTTTCCTGGTTCTATAGTAATAGTATTTATTCTAAACTTAGTTGTTTTATTTCGTTAGCGCAGTGTTGTTCATTATTACCACCTAAACACTTTTTAACGTCTATTGTATAAAGTTCATTTATCTGGTAGAGCTATTCAGAAATATACTATATTGTCAATTATTTAGTCTGAGTAGTCTATTATAGTTTTTGTAAGAAGCCAAACGACTTCATCTCCTATCGATGCAGCTGATTAACTGACGGGACAATAACGTTAGCGCCTTAACGGGGCCCTAACCCCAGACGGCAGTCGCTTTCAACAATGTCGAAAGTCTAAAATTACAAGCTAAACGATAGCTGCTCCTAGAATTCAAATAGAAGTGGACCCCATGCTCCAAATCCAGGTGGTGTTTGGAAGCAATTGGAATTACACTAAGATGAGGAGGAGACTAATATTGTTTTTAAAACGGATACAAGGTTCATAGAACCAGTAATATTTCATAAACTTTATATATTAGTATGAAATAATAATTACATGGTTATTAACAAATTAAAATTTAACATATTTACAGAAAACAATACAAAAAGAAGGGGGCGGGTGGTGGGAATTATTACAAGACTGACAATGATGCCCCGACTAGGTGTCGAAGAATTCCTCCCCATCAAAATCAACCGGTAAGGTTCCCATAAGGCTGGCCGCATTGCCACGTTGTATGGCAATGCTTATTCTCTGAGCGAGAAAGAGGCCAGCCCTATGGTCACGAGAAGAATCGACCAGTCGCTTTGCGATATCACTATACAGTGAACGAGCACTTGGGCCCCACGAGCCCAGTGTCTCGACCCCAAACGGCTCAAAAATATAATTACCTATTAAATTATTATATTTGCGCCGCTTGAGAGTCTCGGCGGATGCAGCAGCAGCACAAGCGCAACTCGCCGTGCTATGAAGATGAGAAGGAGCCAGGGTGTCAACACAAGTTGCATCCCAAACTAAAGGCTTTCCCATCTTCCATGGCACCAATGACATACCGTCTGGCCTCTTGCCATCGTCACGCGCCAAACCATTAGGTTCTAGAACGGCTGGAACACCGGCGGTGACAAGAGCCCGACGGATAATGTCATTAAGGTATGCATGACGTGACCTGCGACCTGCACTCCTGCTGCATGAGAGACCGTGATGCCCAAGGCTGTCGACTACTTCACCACATTGACAGCAATGCGGAGAAACGCAGGGAGCACCTAAACGAAGACAGACAGCAATTCTGAATTTAGTGTCGTCCAACATAGTACCTATGTTGGGCGATGGAAGAGCCTGAAGCCAAACTCCTGACTCCCATTCTCCCACAGCCAATAGGCGAGCACGTTCTGCAACATTCGAACACGTGTTCAATAATTTTTTTCTAACCTCGTTGCAGAGCGGCCTATCCCACTGCCTCTGGGAGCACGGGTTGGTCGGTAAAACAGTATCTGGGCACTTAGGTTTCCAAACATTTATGGCTTCAATCTTGCCTGGCACTTCAGAATTGACCAGTGTAGGAATTAAAATTTTCCTGGTCAATTCATCAGTGCCGTGTACTGAAGACAAAAATGCAGGTAAATTTATATCAGAGATGTTACGAACACCGAGGCCGCCCCAGCGTATTGGTAAAGACGCTTGGAGCCACGCTCGGTCGTCCAAATCTGCATTCAAAATTTTGGAAAGCGTGGTATGAATAATTTTGTCCATATTTTCCAAAAGGGTCGGATGTTTAAAAAATTGAGATGAGCGAAGGGCATGAGTAAATTTTGGGACGAAAAGACAATACCGAATAATTGTAAAGGCCGATTGTATATTTATTTGAAGGAGTCGATCCGAAACTTCACAAAAATTTTTGATCTTTTCCTCAATGAAAGATTCATAGGCATCTTCTAGAACGGGAGACCCAAGGAGGCGTAGAGAACAATTCTGAAGGATTTTCAAATTTGGAGCCAAAACATTGAATTTTGAAATAGTAGAAACACTATCAATATTGTCATTTAGAAAAATTTCACACTTTGAAGGATTCAGATCCAAACCAATTAATTTAAATTTATCTTTTATCAATGCCAAATCTCTGAAAACTGTGTCTACATCTCCTCCTAGAGTACCGTCATCTAAATACCAGACGTTAAATTTGGAATTTAGCTGGCTAATTATTGGGTGTATTGATAAGCTGAAAATGAGTGGCCCGAGAGGGTCACCTTGTTGACAACCCACTGCAGAATCTAAAATATTTTCCTTATACATTAATTTTGATGGGTTTCTGTAGCACTGCCAAAGAAAATTAAAAATTTTGGGTGTTTCCAATTTGGCTTGTGTCAACAAAGTGTCCCTGTTTACTGAATTAAAGGCATTCTTCAAGTCAACTTTAAGAATGACCTCTCCTTTCCCGCAGCCAAGGTAAGTAGACAGGGCATGTATGGCAGCTTCACAACCCCCTTTTGATCCAAAACCGAGCTGTATGGGTTGGAATTTGCCAGACAGTTCTTCCTTATAAAACTGACAGCAAATTTTGGCTACCATACGCCTGAAAGTACATCCCACGGCAATGGGACGAATTCCACCCTCCTTCTTGCGAAGAGCACACAGATTGGCACCATAAAGGATGTCGATGATGCCTTCGTCCACATTGCCGGACAACATAAGGTTAGCCAAACCTGTTAGCTCCTTCAAGAGTGCCTTGCCGGCCTCCCCAGCGGCCGGACCCAATAGGTCCTTTAAATGTTGTGGAGTCAAACCATCAAGGCCACCAGCAGAACCACTACGGAAGGAGTTAACAGCTGTCAGAACTTCCTTGGCTGAAACAATCAAAAAGTCAGATTCAGAATTTGGAGGATCGGGAAAGGACAAGTCATCTATTGGCGCAGGATGCTTGCTCCTCAGATCAGCAAGAGTATCTGGAGAGCAAGGCGCCACCACGTCGCTACTAAATAATAACCTGGATGCTCCTCTTATGTCACCTTCTCTTAATTTAGATTCTACATAATGATAAATGGAATTCTTATGGAAGGTTGTGAATTTGGGGTCAAATAAACGCGACGAATTACAGTTTTCTTTAATTTGGCTAGTCAAAGATTTATTGGTTGTCTGATTTTTAGAAATATGTAGAATCCTATAAGAAAAGGTAAGTAGTTGCTCCCAAGCAAAAGTAGAATTCTCCCGTACTACAAGGCCAATACAGTGGGCTAGGTTTTGTGCCACTGCAGGTCTTGCAGCACGAGGAATCCTTTTTAAAACCGGAACAGAATTTTTATATTTAGAAATAGTTTGCCAAAAAGAAATTTTTATCTGCTGGGCCTCAAACGTTGATATGTTCGAAAGTACATTTTGGGATTTATGTACCTTCCCAAAATGTACTTTCAAACCTCGCTGACCCTTAAAAAAACGAGCTTGGGAACAATTAGGACAGCGAACCAAGCAATTTAGAGACGAGGTCGGTTGACTACTTACATTCAAAATGCCACCATCACCGCAGTCTTGCAACATATATGGATAAACTTAAAACTTACACGTATAAATCAATAAAAAAATAAAATAATAAAAAATACACCACAAATACACTTATTGTTTGTAACGCCACGTGTAGTTGTTACCGTGGGATACGGATAATGCAGCCTCTTACAAACTGTTGCCGCTGATAAACTCTCCAAGAACAGACGGCGCTTTCCGCATCAGTTTGTCAGTGATGTGTTCAAGTGTGGTGGGATATATTGCGCTAAACATTTCATAATATTTACTGTACTACTCGATTAGTTAGACCGAAATAATCATATTCTTGTTACTGATAAAAAAAATACCAAGTATGTAACGAAGTGATACTCAATATCACAACTAGAAGGTTTGAATGAAAGTGACAGTGCTACGTTGGTTTAGACACGTCCAACGAATGAGTGAGGAACGATTGACGACGAATACATATTGTGCGAAAGTAGAGGGTAGAAGGAGGGTAGGCCGAGACTTACATATGAAAACCACGTGAGCAGATTGCTCAAAAATGTAAAAGTTAAAAGTACTCGGATACCTAGACGTGCATGTATGAAGCGATTGATGAATCTGCAGTAAGCGAAAGAGGTATGCATGGATCGCGAAGCTTTGCGATCTGTCCTCTCTGACTACCCCGTCAGGGATACATCGTAAAGATAGTTTGTTACTGATAGAAACATAAAAAATACCTACTGTACTACCAGTAGGGCTACTGGTAATGATGTATTCGTGGCCCAACTTATAGGAGTACGGACAATTTTTTTGACCGTTGTACTTTAAATAATGTTTGATGTAATTATAGCGACTAATTTATTTTTGTTTCTTACCTCACTCCTACTATTGAATCCCGATTGTTTTTTTTTATTTGCCTAGGAGTTGCAGAAAGTTTGATATTTTAAACAGGCTCCTCTGCCAGACCTTTATTGCTTGGAAGATGTAAACAAACCTACATTTTATTTTTAGATTCATCGGAAGATTTGAGTTTGTCAATGAAATGGTGATGATCCGTGACCTTGAATTGGTCAAGCAGATAGGCGTAAAAGATTTCGAGCATTTTCTTGACCACCGTTCCATTTTCAGTGAGAGTAATTCCTTCTTTGCTAGAAATCTTTTCTCTTTAAAAGGTAAGTTTGAGAACATAATATTTTGTAAGTTTTACAAATTCATAGCTAAAAATGATTATAGACTATTAAAAATTCAAATTGGACTAAATATAGCTAGGTGTATTATTATTTCAAAAACAAACTTGAGGTGAAATGATCAAGTTATAAATTACAAATGTTTCTTCTTTTACTTAAGTACCATTTCCTTTTTTGGAGTGTTGTATGAGTATCCGAACAGTGAGATAAATTTGATTATTAATGCAGGTCAAGAATGGAAAGACATGCGTTCGACGCTGAGTCCGGCATTCACTAGCTCCAAGATACGAGTGATGGTGCCTTTCATGGTAGAAGTTGGAGATCAGATGATAGCAATACTGAAGAAAAAGCTAAAAGAATCGAAAAGTTTGTATTTTTTTCAAACTGAATATAATATAATAGTAGTAAGGTTATGGTAATGGGGTACAGACTCGTGGTCCCACCAATTTCGTCCCACCGTTTTCGTGGTCCCACTAACAGAAAAATCTCAATTCATGTTTTGTTGTTCCATCATGGATAAAATATCATTCTAGTCATTATCATCATCCGAGCGTCTATCCCAGTTGCGTCTTGCGACGCCCGGGGTCCGCTTTCATACATTTTCTCCTCCACTTCGCACGGTCTTCGGCATCCCCTGTAGTGAGACATCCCTTACGACGTCAAGCCAGAACTTCTTGGGTCTTCCCCTCTTACCGGGACCTGGCGGGGCTGACATGGCCAGACATTTGTTACCTACGTAGCCCGGCGGTTGCCGCAAGACGTGACCATACCAACGAAGGCGACACTCTTGCAACTTGTCTACAATGTCACGGACGTGAAGGCCGCCGCGGATGCGAGAGTTTCTCACGCGGTCCATCCGCGTGACCCCACACATCCACCGCAGCATCTTCATTTCCGTGACACGTAGCTCCTGCTTGTGTCGCTCCAATAGCGGCCACGTCTCACTGCCATGTAAAAGGACAGGTCTAATAATGGTTTTGTAGACCTGTCTCTTCAACCGGATCGGCATTTTAGGGTCACAAATGACACCGGTCATCTCCCGCCATTTGGCCCACGCGGCAGCAATGCGTGACTTGACATCGCAATCGATGTCACTGGACGTGTGAAAAACAGATCCCAGGTATTTAACCTGGTCCGTGCGCTCGACCAAATCACCGCCTATGCGGACGGATGTGGGATCTGCCGAGTTTAGATAAATATCATTCTACTATCTTCGTCTTATGTAGAAGAACTATAATGGACCACCTCCAATGGAAGTTAAACTATTGTACAATATGCTAACTATGAAATGGGCTATTGGGTTAGTGGTTAGATGAACTGGGTGATTATAACTATGGATGAAGGCGGCGTCTACCATTTTAATATCTGATTATCAAAATGTTGGCAGACGGTGACTCGCCAACTCACTAGATGGGCCCCCTATACAATCACCATAGGCATGATCGCACATTCAGCTCGCCACAAGCTGCCCTGCGGATGTGAGCTTTTCAATAACTTTCTGATATATTATTATTATTTTATATATTATTATATTATTATTATTATATATTATTCCCAAGGAGGGTTGGTGTCAGGCTGGGGGCCGACCATAAAAACCAAGCCAAAACATTTTGCAGTATGGAATTTAGTCATACTGCGCCGACCCCAAGTAAATTGGGATAAGGGCAAGAGGATGATGATTATTATTATATATATTATTATCATTATTATTGTATTTTTATACATTAAGTAGATAGGTTTGGAAAAAAATATATTCCTACAACACACATACACACAGGCAATGGTACCCTACCACTGTACGATATAATATAAATTACTAAACCACGCGGTGTTTCGCTTTCTCTCCAACCGGGTCGCAGTATATTGCTGGCCTATTCACGGCGACCCGGCTAAGGGAATGTCCCAAAATGAGGGTCTCCTCGGGGGGCTAGATGTGCTGCGATCGCCCACAAGAGGTTAGCGTGTGCCTGCTTCGAGCCGTCCGCAAACATCCCTATGTGAACAGAGAGGGTGAAGAGCGTTCGAACAGGCACTAGAAGGCACTCGTTTTTCGGTCCAATTCCGGAAGAGATCATCGCGAGCAGCCTGTCTCTAGCGCCTATATAATGTTGAAATATATATAGGATAATAAAAAAAAAAATATGTGTGTGTACCAGAGTACACATGTAAGCAGTGAAACTTCTTTACGACATTTTTTATAGCTATATAATTTCTTTTAACGTCGATAAAGAAGTTTCAATTCAAAAAAATTACGTAAAATAGATCTAATCTCAGACTGATTACTCCTCCAATCGACCGACTTTCAACACACTCACACACCCACGCACTCTTTGGACTGGAACCTTCATCAGTTATAACGCTATATATTGATGAAAACAGCATGAATATCTATTCAGTCGCGTAGAATTTATCGTACACTGATGATGAGTCGCGTATTATACGAATGGCAGTTCGTTCTACTAAAAAGTGGGACCATGAGACGTACATGTTTCGTATGACTCGTGGCCCCACTACATAGAGGGACCACGAGTCATTAGTTTTTAAAATAGTGGGACAACGCGCACGGTGGGACAAAATTGGTGGGGCCACGAATGTTTCGAGTACCTCCCATAATATAAAAGGCTTGACTGTGAATTTTGAGGTCTCATTACATTAATATTCTTATTTTCGGAAATTATATCAATAGCAAAAACATTATACAACCCACGTAATTTTTCAAAACAGTACAAAAGTTATTTATGACGATGAAAGGGTTAACATAACTGGCGATTCATAAGGCACTATAAGTGCCAACGTTGCTTTATAGTAGCGAAACCTGGGTATGTCAGCAGATGCATGAAAGTAAATTGAATTCTGTGGAGATGCGATCACTTCGGAAATTGTGCTTCGTGACTTTGGCCGACCGAATACGTAACGAAATGATACACAATATGGCAGGTTTAAATGAAAGTGTCAGCGTTAAGCTGAAAAAGACCGTGCTCCGTTGGTTTGGACACGTCCAACGAATGAGTGAGGAACGCTTAACGGAGAATAAATATTGTGCGAAAGTAGAGGGTAGAAGGAGTCAGGGTAGGCCGAGACTTAAATATGAAGACCACGTGAGCAGATTGCTTAAAAACAGAAAGGTCAAAAGTACTCGGATACCCAGACGTGCGTGTATGAAGCGATTAATGAATCTGCAAGAAGTGACAGAAGTATACATAGATCGCCTGGCAATCTGTCCTCTCTGATTACCCCATCAGGGATACAGCGTGAAGATAGTAGTAGTAGTAGAAAGAGTTAACATGGTTGGTTGAATAATTCGAGTTCGAGTCCCGTTCGAGGCTGAAACTTTATCCACTTCAATTTTAAAATAAAGTCAATATAGTAATTGATTTTGAAAATAATTTCTTATTTATTTTGAAATTTGAAATGTATTGGTCATTTTTATTTTGTAGCGGACTATATAACAGTAGATTGTAAAGATCTAACGACTCGCTACGCCAATGACGTCATTGCCTCTTGCGCTTTTGGTCTGAAGGTGGACTCTCATACGGATACAGAAAACCAATTCTACGCACGCGGAAAGGAATCATCAACCTTTGGATTTCGTCAAATGCTCATGTTTTTTTTGATGATGAACATGCCAAAAATCGCTAGAGTAAGTTTATCAAGTATGTTAAGTAAGAAAATGAATCTGTCCATCCATTTAATCCCGTCGCTTATAAATTCTACAATAATGCATTAAAATTTGCCCGATTTGTCGACATTTATGACGACTACTGCTCCGCTCTCCAGCAAAGTAGCGTGATGATATATAGCCCATAGCCTTCTTCGATAAAAGGGCTCTCTAACACAAAGAGATTTTTTTAAATCTGACTAGTAGTTCCTGAGATTAGCGCGTTCAACCAAACAAACAAACAAACTCTTCAGCTTTATAATATTAGTATAGATACTAAGATATTGTAACTAATGATATTCTGGATAATTCCTCCAGCTAAAATCTTTTACTAAGTTATTTTTACTAAGTTTAAGAAAGTATCACAGTGGTTTAACTTTCAGACATGCGTTCGTAATGTCAGAATTAAAACCCATCCCATTACGTTAATGACGATGTGAATTTACTCTTGAAGCAAATTTCAAGAGTTTAAACAAACTTAGTAAAAATAACATTACGATTATCCTGTACGATTTAAAACTCCATTTTAAATACTAAATACGTACTTTTCAGATACTTAAATGGGATTTTATGACAGAAAGATCCAAGGAATTTTTCAGAGATTTGGTATTGAATACAATGAAAAATCGTGAATTGAACCATATCATTAGGCCCGATATGATTCATTTACTTATGGAAGCTAAAAAAGGTAGATATTAAATTATAATTATCTCTGACATGCGATAAGATAAATTTTAAGAAACTGAAGTAAATTTAACATTTCAGGTAGACTAACACATGAGACCGGCAAATCAGATGACGCCACAGCCGGATTTGCCACAGTAGAAGAATCTGCCGTCGGCGTTAAGGAAATTGATAGAGGTATTTTTAAGGGATTCAGCTTTTTCTTACACACGTAATCTTACAATACAAGATAATGGAATTTCATGCAATCTCACATGGTCAAGAGTATGACGACTGTAACAATGTCTTACCACTATGCCATCAATTCTGGTAGCTATGTTATTTCTTATAGTCACTTTGCATCTAAGTGTATTCCCAGTTGCTTCCAAACCTTACCTAGATTTTTGCCTGGGGTTAACATTTATTTGGCTGCTAGGAGAAGCTATTATTTGGGTTTTGACAATGTTGCGACTACTTTCTGGCCTCCCAACCCCGGCGCCAAGAAAGAGAAATGAGGTCACCTGCATTTATGCCTCGTCTGTTAGTCAGCAGGCACATCACTAGCAGGTGAAGTCGCTTTGGCCCCCTAACATCTTGGTGGGGCCGCGACACTCGTGTTACTTTATACACTGCTATCTTAAATTAACTCCTGCAATAATAGCAATTGGGAATTGGACTTCCGTCATATGAGGTGTAGTAACTAACCGAATCAGCAATTTCCGGTGAGAAACTGCCGTTGGTTGGTTGGTCTAAACATCTTTTTATTATGGATTTGTCTACAATGATCCAATGTATCTAACAAATACAAGAGTATTTGTAATGAAATTCTTACGTCATTTGTTAAATTACACTAAACAAATTTCGTTCTACGAATTTTATTTTTTTAGCTTAATTTTTATCTTACTGACGAGTTAAGAATGTTTTCTCTCTAAATCTCATCTACGTCCAAATTATTATATAAAACAACATTTGTAGCGACAGTAATACACGTTGTTACATCGTTTTACTATTCAATCAATCAAATCAACCTATGGCATCCACTGCAGGACGTCGCCCTCTCCCAATTCACGCCACAACACACGGTCCTGAACCTTCCGCATACAGTCCGTCCCTGATATTTATTTATATTTACTACTAGCTGACTCGGTGGACTTCGTATCGCCTTTTCATTTATAAATTAAGTGCTATATATATAAAACCTACTCTTAAGCGCTCGTGGCCCTGACTCAGTCTTCTGTAAACGATCACTACGTTAAGCAACATTCGCTATAGGTGGTCCTTGGATGGGTGACCACTTTGTGGAACTTACATTTGCGAGCGTTTCCGTGCTCCGGAAGGCACGTTAAGCCGTTGGTCCCGGTTGCCAGTAAAATGGCAGTCGCTAAGCCTGGTTAAAGGCCTAATGGGCGGCTTGAAAAAAATCAACAGCGGGTCGCCACAGCCTGCGCCTGTCCATTTCAACACGACAATGGACTCACCACCTGTTACGTGGGACAAAAATGCATACGGTGAAATACGGGCATATAGTATGCCTCTGCCTCTATGCTTTCGGGGATAAAGGTGTGACAATATGTAGGTATGTATGTATGTATATAATATATTACATTAAAGTAAATACCCGTCAAAGCAGCTTCACTTTAAATTATTAACACCTTTTTACATCTCCAATAGCATAGAGATCCTCGGTGTTGAGATCTCTACTGACGTCCGATACCGTAGTCCTTTTTGTCGAAAACTGTCAAAAACTGGTGTCAAAAAACTCTTGAGTACCCAACAGGGCGCATCAGTACTTTACCACGTTCCAACCATTGCCTCTCTAAAAGTCTAAAGTGCGGCCACACATGGACTAATGTTGTCATCTAAGAGCTGGTGCACCCGATTAATCTTCGACCTTTTCACTCGGCAGTAAGGAGTATCATTGATCCTTTACTCGTATTTACGGGTGGTATCGAACTCCTTTGCGATATAAGTGGCATTGCCTCCTTATGCGTGTTATATAACCTCTGTACCTACAATGGTTGGTTGGTGCTCTGAAGAATTTTTTGACATGATGCCCACGAAAACTTTCTATCATCGCACCGCTTGCCACAGACAGAGTGTTCATCCTAACACTTTGTAAATAAAAAGGGTAAGGTCGAATAAGGGTGATTTTACAGCGTACTCTTGGATTGTGCTATAAACTACTTACCTAGTAAGTGGTTTTTGAAAAGCGCGAGTGCAGTACTTCTGGTGTTACGAGCACTAACGTATATGGCTACGGTGACCACATTGGATCAGGTGGATTGTATACTTGCCTGTCACCCCAGTGGTTAAAAAAAAATAACTTCTAACGAATCTACGGTTGGTGTAACAAAATAATGTACCTTTCTCTTGTAGAGCAAATTATGTGATATACCGAACACAGCGCCACTTGCCAGGTCATTCTTCCAGCATGTTTTTTGTTAAATTAATCTAGTAACCAATACATACAATATAACCCATACATAAAATAAACATACAAAATTTCATCCAAATCGGTCCGGCCGTTTAGGAAGACTTAGATGAAAAACATACGTACAGGAGAATTTTATAATTATTATGGAATTATAGATTTTCTTTTTTTGACAATCAACTGGCTATTATTTTTTTATTTCTTTAGCCCTGAAACAGAACTCTTTTGTATTCCAAGAAAATAGACCAAAGAGACCGAAACTCATACTACAGCAATGAAATATGACACAGACAAATTTCTCAACGCACCGATAAATGTTTGACAACCTATTGTTATTGTTAATATTGACTCTATTTTTAAATTTCTGAACAAAAAACAAAAGAGATTCAAAGAACATCTAAATTTCACAGGCAGGAACATTATGTATTGAAAAATTTAATGGTCATATTTAGTATTTTCTTTTACTTATCATTTTCATTTCTAACCGTTTAAACCTACCCTGAACCTTTACCAACATTTCAATATGAAAATCAGTCAAATCGGTCCGGCCATGGTCGAGTTTTAGCGAGACTAACGAACATCAATTCATTTTTATACATAAGAATTCAACTGCGTAGTAATTAAAGGTTTAAATCAAAGTTAAATGTTAGTTTTTTTTTGATATTTTTTGCAGTATGGTCGGACGAGGACTTAATTGCTCAAGCGGTGCTGTTTTTTGTTGCTGGATTTGAAACTGCGTCTTCAGGAATGTGCTTCCTTCTTTACGAGCTGGCTGTGAATCCTGATGTACAAGACCGATTGGCCAAAGAGATCAGAGAGACCAATGCTAAAAATGGCGGGAAGTTCGACTTAACTTCGATACAAAATATGACGTACCTTGACATGGTAACTTCAGGTAAGGATGTCTTATTACTAGAAGCGAATTTCTTACATACACTGGCCTACGTTAATTGTTTTAACTGTTTCAGAATTGCTAAGGTTGTGGCCTCCAGGTATAGCCCTTGATAGACAATGCACTAAAGATTACAATTTAGGAAAACCTAACAAATACGCTGAGAAAGACTTTATTGTAAGTTACCCTAATAAATAAATAAATAGTAAGTTGTACTACATATTAACCATCGAATATATGTGTCGTAGGCCTAACAAGGTACTATCTACATCATTATTATTATTATTTATAAAAAATAAATTATTGGTTTCCCCAAATTTCACTGAAATTATAATTGTCACACTTTTATAGATATTGTAATCCTATTCAACTAATATTATAAACGCGAAAGTTCGTAATAATGGATGTTTGTTACTCTTTCACGTAAAAACTACCGACATACATCAGAATAACACATAGGCATTTTTTTTTCTTTTTTCCCGTTCCCGTTTCCCACAGGAACTTGTTCCCGGGACAAGTAGCCTATGTGCTATTCTGATGTGTAAGCTATATTATTGTAAAGTTTCATTAAAATCTATTCAGTAGTTTTTACGTGAAAGAGTAACAAACATCCATACAAACTTTCGCATTTATAATATTATTAAGATTAAGATAAATCTACTTTAATTGGTACAGTGATTTTGCTTTAGTTTTCTTTCTTTTTTAAGTAATCCCTTACAGTATTAGTTTAAGTTTGTTGGAATCAATTAATAGTCAACGGACGATAGCCTCGATACTGTGTTACGATTGATCACATTATGGTTTCAATGCGTTCTCTTGTAGGTAAGAAAAGGGACAGGAATTTCAATCCCAGCCTTCGCCTTCCACCGTGACCCACAATATTTTCCCGAACCCGAAAAGTTCAACCCCGAGCGTTTTTCCGAAGAGAACAAGCATAAGATTCATCCAATGGCATATATGCCTTTTGGTATTGGACCAAGAAATTGTATTGGTATGTTATTCAAACATAAATATTGATCACACACATAAAAACACAATATGCTTATAATTTACTTTTGATTATTATATACCGATAATAATTTGTATCAACCTTGACAGGATCTTCACTTTTGCAATTGAGGTTGAGCAACTGGCTCTTTACAAATTGTTGCGAGTAACAATTGATTAAATATTAGATATAAATGTATAAAATATTAATATAATTAGATCATATATATATTTTAGGTTCACGATTCGCTCTGTGCGAGATGAAAGCCATCACATATCAAATATTGCTGCACATGGAGATTTCACCAAGTGAGACCACTTGCATCCCGGCTAAGCTGTCAACTGAAACCTTTAACATCAGAATGAAGGGTGGACATAATCTTAGATTTAAACTAAGAGCTTAAAATGTATAAAACATAATAAACATAATAACAATTGAATACTTAATGTTTATTACCGAGTTGAAGAATATTCATCTTCTAGTACTTGAAAGAAAATCATGCGGCAGAGTCTCGAGCTGAAGGTAGATTCCAAGACGTCTAGTGAAATATTACATCAGATACAATCTAGTAACACCTCAGAAGAGGCGGTGGCGGCGGAGCGGCTAAATCTGTTTTATTATTGACGAATGCGAATTTGGACAGAAAAATCCCTACCTTAGTATTTGCTGCATTTGATTTGGTATCACACAAATTGCTCTTACAGAAGATGCATGACCATGGGATTCGTAGACCTGCTCTTGATTGGTTGGAATCCTATTTAAAAAATCGACAACAATGTGTAGAAATTAGCAGTATAGACAAAACATTAACAAAAATACAAAACAGGTCATCATTTAAAACAAACGGCAGTGGGATTCCCCAAGGATTCGTGCTTGGTCCTTTATTATTTTTATTATACACACACCGGCATAATTAGCGGAATATAAAAAAAATGCTTAATATTTTTCAAAACAATTTTATTTTAAAAACCAATCAACGCCATTGGCTGTCGCTCTGTCGGCTTCCGCCCGCCCTGCCAGCCAGCCGCATACCTTTGCCTGCCGATGGAGAGTTAGAGCCTTGCTTAGTCTCCTGCGTCACCGGTACACAGGCACCCCTGTGATGTGATGATGATGAAAATCATGGCTCGGAAAAGAAAGAAAAATGGTTCCAAAGTGGCATCGTCGTTCATACTGCATGTGGACTTTTGTAACATTAGAGGAATGCACACCAACATCAACGCAGTCCACCACCACCTCGAGACTGCGCAGCCGACCCTATTTTTCTTAACGAAGACGAAGATATCACGCCCGGCCGATACATCTTACTTGATGTACCCTGGCTACAAGTTGGAGTACAACTTCAGGCGACAAGCCGGGGTATGTATGTACGTCCGGGATGATATCTGCTGTCGCCGTCTTAAGAGCCTCGAAGACAGGGACCTGTCTACACTATAGGTGCGCGTGGATCACGGGGGCCACACCCGGATCTACACGTGCATTTACAGGTCTCACAGTTCGCCTCTTTGACAACCTCTGGCAAAGTCATTGAGCATATCCCTCCGCAGAGATAGTGATGCTGGGGGACTTCATCGGTCACCATGTTGATTGGTTGGGTTCTCTGCGCACTGACTTTGCGGGGAGAGCTGCTCTCGAATTTGCCCTGACCTACGGGTTCTCAAAACTGGTCAATTTCACACGAGGATAAGGAGAACGAGCGGAGTGTTTTGCTGGACCTCCTGCTCACTACGCGTCCGGACGGATACACTGTCTCAGTGAATGCGCCGCTTGGCACATCAGACCACTGCCTCGTCCGGGCGCAAGTGCTTCACGCTAGGCCTGAACCACTCCGGCCAAATGAGTGGCGGCATGTATGACACTATAAGTCGACAGACTGGGATGGACTGCGAGAATTCTTCGCGTCATACCAGTGGAAACAGCTTTGCTTCACTTCAGATGATGTGAACTCCTGCGCTGCAGCAGTTGCTGAGGGGATCTTGGCGGGCATGGAATCTTATATCCCACACCGCTGGATTCCCGCAGGGGCCAAAAAGCGAACGTGGTTTAATCGGCTTTGCAGAGAAACCAAATTGCTGAAGGACTCTGCCTACAGAGCTTGGACCACGGCTCGAGCAAATAACGACAACAACATCTCTGAAGTAAAACGCAAACTAAACGCCGTTTCGTGGGCCGGCAAAAGAACGATTGCCAGGGCTAAATTCGATTTCGTCGGCAGAATTGGTGAACGATTAGCAGGCTACCCTTCTGGGAGTCGTGAATTCTGATCGCTTGCTAAAGCTGCCGAGGGAAACTTTTGTCGGTCTGGTTTACCACCTCTACTTAAACAAGACGGTAGTCTGGCTCAGAGTGCTAGGGAGAAATCCGATCTTTTGGTTCTCTCTTTGCCTCTAACTCGCCCATGGACGACGGGGGCGCTTTACTGCCTGGCATCCCGTGGTGTGGAACTTCCAGGAAATTAAGTTCACACAGCAGGAGGTCCGGCGAGAGCTTCAGTCCCTCGACGTTCATTAGTCGAGTGGGCCAGACGGTATACCCGCAGTGGTACTCAAGAAGTGTGGTCCCGAGTTGTGTCCGGTACTTACACGACTTTTCACGCTTTCGTATTCCACGAAACAAGTCCCGGCTTCATGGAAGACCGCAAATGTGCATCCTGTGCCTAAGAAGGGAGACAGGACCGATCCGTCCAATTATAGGCCGATAGCCGTTACCTCCCTTTTATCTAAGGTGTTGGAGCGTGTAATCAATACACAGCTCCTGAGGTAACTGGAACAACTTGTGTCTGAAATCGAGTAGTCATTTAGAGGACAAGGCGAAGCTGGCGTCCATAAAGCTTGGCGTGCTCAACAGAGCGCGGCGGTACTTGACTGCGGAGCAAACACTGCTCCTCTATAAGTGCGGCCACACATGGAGTACTGCTGTCACCTTTGGGCTGGTGCACCTGAATACCAGCTTCGACCTTTTGACTCGGTAGAAGGGTGTGCTATGAGAATTGTCAACGATCCTCTACTAGCAGGCGGTGTTGAAATCCTTCGTGATAGGAGAGACTTCGCCTCCTTATGTGTGTTCTATCGCCTGTACAACGGTCTGTGCACTGAGGAATTGTTTGACATGATGCCCACGGCTACCTTCTATCAACGCTCCGCTCGCCATAGACAGGGTGTTCACCCTCACACTTTGCGTCCGGAGCGCTCACATACGGTTAGGTCTGATAGAGGCTTTATATCGCGTACGCTTAGGTTGTGGAATGAGCTCCCTGCCTGGGTTTTCCCGAACGTCTACAGTATGGGGTTCTTCAAAAGGGGTCTTAGAAGGTTTTTAAAGGGTCGGCAGCGGAGTGCTCCACCTCTGGTGTTGCAAACGTCCATCAGGTGATCCGTATGCTTGTCTGCCATCTCAGTAGTATAAAAAAAAAAAGAAAAAAAAAAAAAGAGTCAAACCGCTCATCCGTGCCACAAAATACGCACGGGATGCACTGGACGCTGGAGATTCCAGTACTAACTCCGTTCTTTATGAGCGTTAGCACAGAGCAAGGAATATTGCTCCCTCTCGCTCGCACACAATATATACAGTAAGGCGTCTCTAGTAGAACGCTAGTGACATTGGTTACTTGCTCTGTGAGCGTGGGCCTAGGAACTATGGCGTTTACAAGAGTGCAAAGGATAAGCGACTAAGACTGGATATGGTTCCAGGGATTATCTCTCGACATTGCACATGAAGGCACCCGGGTGTTAAGTTTTGTAAGTCTGTTTTTTTTAATTAGTCTCTAACATAAACAAAGCCGATAAATACATACTACAACTAACGCTCCCTAGAGCAACAACAGCGAACTCGAACTAAAACAAACAATTACGAACCCTGTGTACTTCTTTTCCACGCTTCATCCACAGATGTCTAAACTGGGGAGCGTTACTTGTAACGCTTTTTTACAAAAAGATGGAAAATTCTATGTCATGTATCTTTTTGTAATCGTAAACTCAACAAGTCAGTCAGTCCCACTGAAGAATTAGGGTTGTCTGTGACATTACTATAAAATAAAAACTATTTGTTAAAAACTTAATTACCCTTTGCCTGAGATAAATAGCACTGGCAATATAATATCCTTCAGAATGTGCTCGAAACTTTCCGAACTAACGCCTATACTATTTTTTCTGGCGGAGCTGGGACCGCTGAGACTTGATTTCTCGTGGCGTAGGCCTATGGCCCTGCTCCCGCGCTTTCTTGCTCCATTTAAATAATGTGGCAAGGGCTCTCGCTTCCAAGTCCCATGGAGGGGTCCCGGCAAGGAGATTTGCTGCCTCGACGAAGAACGCCCGGTACTCTTTTATCAACCTATTCGCCATTGCCTTCAGCGGGCAATGTAATATAGCCACATTTCTCCGCCTATATGAGGGCCCCATATAGGGCCTGATCTGCACGATCCCGAGGTACAGTACAAGAGTACACAAAAAACTAGTTTAGTTCTATCAATATTATTTTATCATCAATGCTTAGTTCGTTTGCAGCGCCCGACGTGCTGGACGTGTTAACGTGTTTAACTTTATAACGATACGTAAATAGTGCTAAGAAAATCAACAATCGGTTAGTATGCATTTATTGCACGCTTAATAGAGTTAAAAAATAGTGAAAAGGACCAGAAAAATTATGACATTATATTGCCGATGACCTTACGTCGTGGACCGCACAAAATGTTTATAAACATACCTTTGTACTACTTTTTCGACCAGGTTGCACCGGCCGTGATCACACTGTCTAGTCACGGCCGGTATCTATCTATCTATAATAATAAAATTACGTGTGTATTACAACTTAGGAACTTGAAATTTTGAAAGTAAGCTAACCTAATAATTTAGGTTAAGAAGGGATTTATCAAAATTCAACCCCTAAGGGGTAAAATAAGGGGTAAACGGTTATTTGAAAGTTAGTTTTTTGCAAAGTTAGAGACATAAAATTACGTACACCATTCTGGATTAGAAGTAAATAGACCGGTGTATCGCGAGGTGTGTCAATATATAGAGGACATAATAGAAGTTGTCTTTTATTGATAACATTAGTGGGTGACTCATTCTTATAATCAACGTCCAGACGAAGCCCTTAAATCAACAAACTTGAAAAATTTAGGGTGAGCAACCCTTACATAGTAGGTTTCCACTAAAAAAGGGTTTTTGAAATTCCAACCCTAAAGGGATAAAATGAGGGACTGACGGTTGTATGAAAGTTCGTCAATTTCAAAGTTAGAATCATAAAATTATGTACACGTGTCTCTGTTTACATATAAATGGGTGCGAGTTTCGCGGTTTTACCTTATTTTACCTATAAAGGGGTAAAATAGGGGTTCTAAGTTTATATGGGAGATTCTTCATTTTCAAAGATACCATATAGACCATGATAAAAAATATATTATAAATAAATAAACGGGATTATTCACGTTTTACGACCAGTAATAGACCGACCGGTTTCAGCTATATTAAGAAAGACTTTATCAGAGGTGCAAACCGTTCGCCAAGGGCTCTTTACGCGCACTGCGTGCATTCGCTCTCGCCGCTCGCTTCCTGTTGGGGGGGACGTAGATCCGGTGGACGTAGATTTGCGCCGAGGCACACAGGAGATCCGCTTCACTATCGTCCCCACCCAGACTACTCCGAGCGTCTCTGCATGCATAGCTCACTGTGTCTTCAACAGACTCGCTTCCCATACAACAATTAGCACCACGAAGGCACGGCTTCCATGTAGGCAGTGGCGTGCACAAGGATTTTGGATAGAGTGCTGCTTTCATCTGCAAATATTTTTGTGTGTATCTATTTTTATCTGTCTTTACTAATATTATATGTGTGAAGTTTGGATGGATGAATGGATTGATTTTTGTTACTCTTTCATGCAAAAACCACTGAACCGATTGCAATAGAACTTGGTGTGTAAACAGCTGGAGACCTGGATTAACACATAGACTACTTGTTATCCTGATATTTCAACAGACACAGGAACTACGTGGGTGACACCGCGGGGCGCTTCTAGTCTACAATAAATAAGTAAACAACCTACTAATTTCAATTCAGCAACTTTTCGATATGGTATCATTGTTGATGTGTGTGTGAGTGGCCACCATGAATATCTAAAATAAAATAATGGCTGATGGTAAGAACAAGTCATCTAAATGATATTCAGAGACCTAGTAAGGTCGTGACATATTAAGTGTATTTTGCGCAAATAAGCAAAAATAAATGAACAAAATGACTTACATACTTGACTGTAGATTCATATTATTTTAATATGCTAGAATCAAATTAACGCGGCTATATTTTTAAATAATTATGTAAAACCTTGTCGTAAAAATTACAATATCGTTGTCAAATCATTAAAATCTTGTTATGAAAATAATATTACAAGGAAAACAAAATAATTTATTTGTGTGTACACAGCCCGCTAGCCGGTTATAATTATCGTAATACTTTTTATTAAAGAACGTGTGGTATTATTTAGCCTTTTTATGAATAAGATCCAAATCGCGAAACAGAATGTCCTCTAACAATTATTTTATTGAAGTAAAAACTTCTTTTAGATGAGATAAAATCTCTGGACACCGTTACGAGACGCAGCTATAGTGTGTGCATATAAAAAGTTTTGAAGTATTAGATTGATATCAACGGATCCTCGGTGGGGAGCAATCACTAAGCTCTGATATGCGTCATTTCATCCGTTTTGAAAAGGTGAAGGTATTGTCGCGGGAGAAGCACTTTGTGCCCCAAAAATCTAAAGAAGTCATAGAGAGGGACGCGGCCGAATTTTAATAGAGATGGGGGCTGGAATTTACCTCCTACATGGAAGCTGTGCCTTCGTGGTGATCGTTGTTGTATGGAACCATCAGCTGCAAAATTGAAACTGTCATCTAATCTTGTTTTTTGACAAGTTGTGATGTTTGGAGATATTGGTGACATATATCTTTAGCTTTAGACTAGTCCACGTGTCGAGGTCAGAGGTAGTGGTTTCAGTGCGATGGATCGTTGGCCCATTGATTAATGGCGGAGTGGGCCTTCGCTCGCGTGTCGGACTCAGCAAGCTTCCGTACGTTTGGCCTTCTATCCATTCTCTTAGGCTGCAACTTCTTCAGCTTGCATGCTACGTCTACCACCACTGGGTTATGATCTGACCCAATGTCTACACTGGGGTAAGTTTGCGCCTTCTTAATACAGTTTCGATACCATCTGTTGATCATAACATAGTCAATTTGGTTTCTAACTACGCGATCTACTGTGTGCTTTGGTGATGTCCATGTATACAGCTGATGTGGTGGTAGCTTATTTGTAATTATGAGGTCATTATCCTGGCAAAATTCAATAAGCGTATCAAAATCTAAATCAAAAATCTTTCTTCATGTAGGTCACAAAGTAACACTTATGAACGTAAAGATTACTGCTTCTACATTAACATTTACTGCCAGGTTCGCAAAGCAATAGGTAGAGCCAGAGGAAGAACCTGGCAATAAAACTCATGGCCACTCTTTTCTAACCGTCATTTGACACAGTTTGATTAACATGATATTTGACCAATTATACAGTAATGTAATTATACAAAAAAAAGAACAAAATAAATGTTGTATTCATTAAAATTACACTTACATAGTTCCTTTGAATTTATGTGAGAACAGTCGACTAAACTTAGTTTGCCTTAAATTTAAATAATATTATTTGTAACAATTGCCATAACAGCTATGAGCTGACCAGTCTCAACAGACGGGTATGACGCATATCTCAGCCATCGCCCTATTCAACCGTATTGTAGGGAACAAGGCGACCCGATACATACGTCACCACTGCCAGGACACTTAAGCGAGCATGATATACCCAAAAACTACACAGCAACTATCATGTCAATTTCAAAATTATAAATAAGTCTACATAGTGCTCACACCATAACAAAGTCAAATTACATATAATTATGTATATTATTTATTACCGGGACTAAACGCAGCCATACCTTTAGTTGACTGGCGTTTCAAATTATTTATACTGGAGAATGTAAAAAAACATAATGTAAAAAATACAACATATACCTATATACAGATTCAAGACAAGTAGATAATATAAAACAAGATTCATTCGAATCCTAAATAGCTCGAGCGAAGAGCAAGCAACTCATTTCCATTTATTTTTATCATTCAAATAATCATAAATTGTGTAATAAAACCTTTTTAAGAGGTGCGTCTTAATTTCCGCCTTAAATTTATGTAACAGCAGGTTCATAATGTCTAAAGGAATTTTATTATATAGGCGTACGCCAATTCCTGCAAAAGAGTCGTGAACCTTTTGTAAACGATGATGCGTTCCAATTAATTTATGCTTATTTCTAGTATTTATCGAATGTATGTCACTGTGTCTATTGTATAAATGTATGTTCTGTTTAACTAACATGATATTTGCAAATATATACTGTGATGCAACCGTTAAAATGCCAAGTTCTTTAAATTTCTCTCTAAGAGACACTCTAGCACTCAATTTATATATTGCACGTATATCTCTCTTCTGGAGTACAAAAATTACTTGTAGATCAGCTGCTTTACCCCACAGCAAAATGACGTAAGACATGACACTATGAAAATGACTAAAGTATACTAGCCTGGCAGTTTCTACATCAGTGAGCTGCCTGACTTTCCTAACGGCAAAGGCTGCCGAGCTGAGTTTACCTGCAAGACACGTTATTTGAGCGTTCCACTGCAGTTTGCTATCTAAAGTGATTCCAAAAACTACAGTTGATTCTACAATATTAAGGGTATCACCGTTCAATATTATATTTGTAACGCAATTCCTGACATTAGGCATGCTAAATCTGATACATTTTGTCTTCTTAGAGTTTAGTAGCAAATTATTGGTCGTCAACCAATCTACAACTTGGGCAAGTGAACTATTTAAAGCCGTTAAAATCAGTAAGCGTACGATCTACTTTAAAAATAAGTGACGTATCATCAGCAAATAGAACAATGTCGCACAAGTCCTGTATATAGAATGGCAGATCGTTAATATAAATTAAAAATAGAATGGACCTAGAATTGATCCCTGCGGTACGCCTATAGCTACAGATGCTCCAGAGGAGCGAATTTCATTAACATCAACATGTTGTATCCGATCATTTAAGGAGGCAACAAGATCCAGTGCAGAGTCTTTGATACAATAATAAAAGAGTTTTCTAACTATCTATCTATCTTCACGCTGTATCCCTGACGGGGTAGTCAGAGAGGACAGATCGCCAGGCTTCGCGATCCATGCATACTTCTTTCGCTTCTTCGAGATTCATCAATCGCTTCATACACGCACGTCTGGGTATCCGAGTACTTTTGACCTTTCCGTTTTTGAGCAATCTGCTCACGTGGTCTTCATATGTAAGTCTCGGCCTTCCCTGACTCCTTCTACCCTCTACTTTTGAACAATATATATTCTTCGTCAATCGTTCCTCACTCATTCGTTGGACGTGTCCAAACCAACGGAGCACGCCCTTTTCCAGCTTAACGCTGACACTTTCATTCAAACCTGCCATATTGCGTATCACTTCGTTACGTATTCGGTCGGCCAAGGTAACGCCGCACAATTTTCGAAGTGATCGCATCTCCACAGCATTCAATTTACTTTTATGCATCTGCTGACATACCCAGGTTTCACTACCGTAAAGCAAAGTTGGCACTAGCACTGCGTTATGAATCGCCATTCGTGCTTCTTTTACGATGCTTTGTCGCTTTACTAACTGGGACAAAGCACCGTTAACTTTGTTTCCGGCAGCTACTCGCCGTTCTACATCCGAATCACATCTTCCATCCGCGGTGAACATACTTCCTAAATACACAATTTCATTCACTTGCTCTAGACGTTCCTGGTTTACCCTAATCTCGCATTTAGTTCTTACGTCACCTCTTTCAAATACTAGAACCTTAGTTTTACTTGCATTCATGCGGAGACCCTTACTTTCACACCCCTCTTTCATATTAGTGACTAATGCCTGTAGGTCGGCTTCTGATGAGGCCATGAGCACCGCATCATCAGCGTACAGCAGACAGTTTACTGTAAAGTCACCCAAATTCACACCCATATTAAAATCTTTCAACTTCTGCAGGCAACTGTCCAGATACACTATGAACAGCCAGGCGGACATGACACATCCCTGTTTGACGCCTGTACAGACATCAAAAAGAGGTGACACATCCCCCCCTACTCGCACGCAAGCCTTACAGTCCCTATAAAGCGACTGTATTGCCCGCAGTAGCGAGCCGTCCACACCATATCCTGGCAGCAAGTCCCACAGCGTTTCTCTCACAACGTTATCAAATGCTTTCTCTAGATCCACAAAAGCGCAGAAAACCTTCTGGCTAAGAGCCAGAAACTTTTCCGCGATCATGCGGAGAGAAAACACTTGATCCATGCAACCTCTTCCACGTCGGAATCCGCATTGAGCCTCCCATAAATACCTTTCAGACTTTTCTTGCATTCGTGCCGTTATAACCTTTGCATACACCTTACTAGCTAAGCTGACCAAGCTGATCGCCCTGTAGCTGGAGCAGTTTAGGCGCGAGCCTTTCCCTTTGTAAATAGGTACTACAACTGCTACTCGCCAGTCATCTGGGACCTCACCCGTCCGCCAGCACAAGTTGCATAACAGACAAAGTGTGTCCCAGACACGCGACCCACCGTACTTGATCATCTCAGCAGTAACTCTGTCTTTTCCCGCAGCCTTACCACATTTCATACTTCTTATCGCTTGTTCTATTTCTTTCATACTAATGACTTCAATGACATCGGGATCCGGAGCATCGAAGTGAGCTCCACTTCCCGATGTGGCATCTCTGTCTTTTCTTGCATACATCTTTCCATAATATTCACTCCATCTCTGCAGGACGTCACTTTGGTCTGTTAGGACGTCATTGTTAACACTAAGCACTTTATTCATACTGCAGATTGCCGAACAACTCCGGGTCTTGCCTACCTCTTTCTAGAAGAGCTTGGCATTATCCCGGAAATTGGACGACAACCTTTCATCCGCTTTCGTTCTGCACCTTTCACGAGCTTCTTCTATCAGTGCCTTCGTGTTAACTTTCTGCAGCTTGTATCTCTCTTTCATATTAAAATCATTCCGCGAGGCTAAGTAGTCTAGCCATGCTTTCTTCTTCATTCGAACTGCTTCTTTCACTTCCTCATTCCACCATGCATCACGCTTATTACTACTGCCTCTTTTCGTTTCTCCACACACTTCCACAGCGGCATTTATCATACTGTCCCTAAGGTTCTGCCATACACTTTCCACATTCTCACTGCTTACATTGACGTCGCCAAGCTTTTCGGCTACCCTTTCATTATATTTATCCCTAATGGATGCATCCTGCAGCTTCCAGCTTTTGATGCTATAAGTCGGCCCAGGTTCAGGACACTCGGTACGATGACGCCAACCCGCGAACAGACCCCTAATCCTAGTTATGACTAGGTAGTGGTCTGATCCCAGCTCAGCGCCTCGATAAACCCTCGTGTCCATCACCTGTTTACGGAGCCGACTATCCATTAGGAATAGATCTATCATGCTTCTCTTTGACTTACATCTCCTCGTATACATATGAATTTGTTTGTGGTTGAACATTGTGTTCGCCACAAACAAATCCTTCTCCTTACAAAATGCCAGTATTAGCTTGCCAGCGTCGTTCACCCTTTTATCCCCATACTTCCCGAGTACCGACTCAAAACCATTGCGAGCGGTACCCACCCATCCATTCAAGTCTCCACATACTATAAGTCTTTCATTTCCTTCTATCACATTTAGAGCTTCTCTCATACTCTCCCAGAAGTCCTCTAGCTCACTCGCGTTCGACGAAGATACTGGCGCGTAAGCAGCTACCAGGAAAATCTTCGTCAAACCAAGTTTTACACGGATCCAGAGGATTCTAGGACCTACCAGTTTGTACTCATACATACCGGAGGCCAATCGCGAGGACAGCAAAATTCCAACCCCCCGACTGCCATGCTCGCTCTCTGGTACTCCAGACCAAAGCGCGAGCATCCCACCCGGGAGCTCCAAGACTTCGCTGCCCTTGCGCTTGGTCTCTGTCAAGCACACTGCATCTAACTTTCTCTCATTCATAACATCCATCAACTCATTCATCTTATCTTGCATTCCTCCCCTAATATTCCACGCAGCTACCCTGCACTCCATCCTCCACTTCCCGCCGTGTCGGGCCGCGCGTGTAGGGTGGCGGTCCCCTACGCCGCTCTGGCTCACACTTTTCGCACCAGCGGGGACGAATTGGTGCGCGTCGCCTCGGGGGCACGCCCTAGCATAGTTCGCCCTGGTGGCACTCGTGTTGGAGTAGAATTGCAGCCGTAGCTGGCAGGGATGGCGACGTGCACGCTTCTACTCTTCATCCCCATCCCATCAGTTTTCGCAATATTGTTTTATGTCCAATGCAATCAAATGCTTTGGAGAACTCGCAAAATACACCAATAGCATCTTGTCTATTCTCCCAGGCGTCATATATATGATTCAGAAGTGTCACACCTGCATGAATGGTAGAACGACCCCTTGTGAACCCATACTGCTCTTTATGTGGTAGCATATTTGGATTAAAATGAGCTTGTAGTAGTTGCAACTAAATTTTAAAAAAATTTGCTAATGGCCGGTAATATTGAAATAGGTCTGAAATTACCAGGGTCGGTTTTGGATCCAGACTTAAAAGAGGTATTACCTTGCTGTGTTTCATTAAATCCGAAAACACTCCTTTATCGATACATTTATTAAATATTTCAGCTAGATGTGGAGATAAATTAACAATAATAGACTGTATCAATTTCACAGAAATACCCCACAAGATGCATGAAAGTAAATTGAATGCTGTGGAGATGCGATCACTTCGAAAATTGTGCGGCGTTACCTTGGCCGACCGAATACGTAACGAAGTTATACGCAATATGGCAGGTTTGAATGAAAGTGTCAGCGTTAAGCTGGAAAAGGGCGTGCTCCGTTGGTTTGGACACGTCCAACGAATGAGTGAGGAACGAT
This sequence comes from Thumatha senex, assembly GCA_948477245.1. Classification (NCBI taxonomy): domain Eukaryota; kingdom Metazoa; phylum Arthropoda; class Insecta; order Lepidoptera; family Erebidae; genus Thumatha; species Thumatha senex. Next base: position 29,677,212 of record OX419732.1, read on the forward strand.
TGACGAAGAATATATATTGTTCAAAAGTAGAGGGTAGAAGGAGTCAGGGAAGGCCGAGACTTACATATGAAGACCACGTGAGCAGATTGCTCAAAAACGGAAAGGTCAAAAGTACTCGGAAACCCAGACGTGCGTGTATGAAGCGATTGATGAATCTCGAAGAAGCGAAAGAAGTATGCATGGATCGCGAAGCCTGGCGATCTGTCCTCTCTGACTACCCCGTCAGGGATACAGCGTGAAGATAGTTAGTTTTAGTTAGTTAGTTAGTTACCCCACAAGTCAGCTGTCTGTTTTGAATTAAGCGACTTGAATACTTTAATGATATCGTTGGGGTTAACACATTTAAAGCTAAATAAGACATTGCACTGATCTACGCTGCCCACAAGCATGCGTTGAGCTTTGATTGGACAAGAATATAAGGAGCTAGTTGTTTTCGCGGGTATGTCTATAAAATACTTTTTAAATGTTTGTGCTCCATCTAATTTATTATTAATCACCTTGTTATTTATAATTAACTCAAAGTTATTATCACGGGGTAGTAATCGACCGGTTTCTGTATTGATTACATTCCAAGTCAATTTACCTTATTTTTTGAATCTTTATTCTTATTACTGATATGTAACGACTTGGCAGCAGCACAGGTCTTTTTGAAGATCTTGGAATATTTTTTTACATATAGAATAAAAGCAGGATCATAATTAAATTGCTTCATACCATATAGTTCGTACAACTTAGCCCTACTTTTGTAAATACCTGTAGTTACCACTCACAAAATTGCAGGTTTTTGTTTTTATAAAATGTTTTTGATTTAAATATATTGTTGTACTCAGCTTTAATTGTATTAAATAAGGAGTTATATAAGCCGTTTGGATCTTCCTGATTAAAATCAATATTAGTGACTTTTGGTGAAACATTAACATTAAATTGTTTAAGTCGATATGCACTCATTCGCCTACATACAATTTTATTTTCTTTGGAAGTGACATTAATAGGAAACGCTGCTTTCTGACCAAGATGATCTGATTGAAAGTTACTTAGTATCTGCCTTGTTGTTGTTGCACAGTTGCAGAATATATTATCTATACATTTTCTAGAATGTGAGGTAATTCTAGTTGGCTCACAAAATAAATTTTGTAAGCCAAAAGCCTTAAACAAATTTATAAATCTGATACATTTCGAAGACTGCACAAGTATGTCAACATTAAAATCCCCACACACCACAACATATTTTCTACTAGTACACAAACGCTTCACTACATTTTCCATTACAGTTTCTAATAAATTATAATCCCTATCTGGACGACTGTAGACACAGAGGACAATGAGTTGCTCAAGCTCAACACAGGAAAATTCAGCAGTACGCTCAATAGAAAGGGTCACAATATATTTACGTTCTTTACATTTTAAATTATTAGAGACAAATATAAGAGAGCCCCCACGAATGGCTCTCTTTCTTGAGAACGCACTGCTAAGTTAATAAAATTCATTGTTGAACAATAGTTCATGACTTTTTAACCAATGTTTTGTAAGACAGAAAATGTGAACATTGTGTTTCTTTATATAAAGTTCTATTTGTCGTAGTTTTTCAGATATGCCTTCAATATTTTGGTGAACTAAGTTTAAACTACTAGAAGTATTGTTAATATACTCAGAATTATTACAACCAATATTATAGTCGTTAAGCCAAGTTGAAGGCCTTATGGGCGGCTTAAAAAATTTCAACAGCAGGTCGATGCAGCCTGCGCCTGTCCATATCAACACGGCAATGGACTTACCACCTGTTACGTGGGACGAAAGTGCATACGGTGAAACGTGGGCGTTTAATATGCCTCTGCCTACCCCTTCGGGGATAAAGGCGTGACAATATGTATGTATGTAATATTATTATCAGTGTCTTTAAAAAAAGTAGACCGAATGGGCTCAAAAGACCTATAACCATGGCCAGATTTTTTACCTGTTGTCTTACAAACTAGTTTTTTGAGATAAAATCCCAAGTTAATAAGTCATTATTACTAAGCTCAAAAGGAGCTGGTTTATAAGCCAATAATTTGGCTAGATTCAATAAAAAATTTGATAACTATATAGCTATCTGACGTAAAAATTTTGATAGTAAATAACTATCTAAAGATTACAGTCAATTAATTCTATATTCCTACAATATGTGGTCAAGGTATGTAACTTTCTATTCATATTGTATCTAATGTTGTTTTCAATTTGTGTAAAAGATTTGTTATATGGCAGTGTTGACAGTATAACCTGTTTAACTTGCAAGTTTGATAACTGTTCGTAAAACTTAATGATAATTTTAGTGTTTACATTATCTCTTCTGCCAATAAGTATCACTATTGTTGTTTGTGGGCAATGTGTACTGGTTAATAGCTTATTAATTATTTAAGAGTAGGATGCCCCAGGAAATGAAAGGGTTATGACCGAATTACCCAGATGTTGAACTAAGTGATAACCTAAACTTTTGCCTATTTCATCACTATAAACAACAGTCTTTCCGACGTTTAAAGGTTGTGTAATTTTTGTTACAGGGCTATTACAGCAAGTGTTATTTGTGTTTATAATATTGTCACATATACTGTCCACAGAGTCAACCATTGAAGAAGTTGACTCGTCCCGGGATGTTATAGACAAGGAAGAACATGGTAGGGATTTTTCACAGTCAGGTGTTTGATTATATAATTTCTCAAGTGAATAGAATCTTTGTTCATTGCTGTGACAAGACTCCACCAAGCTATTTAATGCCTTAATGTACTCCCCAATTTCTTTATGTGATGTTTTGTATTTTAAAGTTATGGACTCTAAGGAATCATGTAAACAGATAATTTCTGTCTGTAATTTATGTATATCAGTCTCATATTGCTCTGTTTGGGTGTTTAATTGTTTTTTACTTGTTTCTATTAGTTGTTTTAACTGTACATTTGGATTACAAGTCCTAAGATATTTGTTCGCTCCTATTCTAAGCTTTTTCATGTTTTTCTGTGATTTAGAAATAAATTTATTGGGTTTTATGTTTTTTTTTAATTTATTCCTGCTACTACTTACTAATCTTATTGATGATGATGATGTATTGGTGTTCGGCAATAACAAGTGGTCACCGGTTTTGTCTATTGCTGTAATAGGAATATTCAATGCTGAGTTTTGTATTGGCGAGGTGATGGGCTCATCAAGATCTGTCTCTGTCCTCCTACACATTAGCTCATTATACAGACTGTTGGAAAGGTCTGCTTGTTCAACCGATTTAAGATTTTCCCTAAGAGTGATGGAGTTGTGAGCATCACTCGGCTCGCACTCTAAAACGCTTATACGTTTCAAAGCACGGTCATGGGTGTCGCTACACTCTTCTAGACCCATTACTGTTGACTGGAGGTGATCCCGCTGAAGTGTGAGCTCCATGACCTGTGTATGTAGCTCAGCCAACTCTTGTTTGAGTTGGGTGTTTCTCTCAATTACAGTCAGTATTTCCTTTTCACTGTCATCACGTTCCTCTAACAACTGTTTGTTGAGATTTTTGCAAATCTCCAGTTCCTTTATAGTGAGGTTAAACTTCTGTTGCAAGTCACGGGATAAAACCACCCTATCCAATCACCACCAATCCACCAATCACCTCTATCGTTGCTGTTTCCAAGGCCATAAGCACCAGTCACTCCAGGAGTAATGGTCGAACCCACCTTCGCATTCATGTCACCCATAACGATACCTAACTCGTGACTTTTAGTAGATTTTAATAAGGTATCAATAGCCCTATATAACTCCTCTATCTGGCCTATTGGTTTATCCCCTGTGGACGCATAAACTTGGACATGGTTGATGTTAAATGGTTTGGCTTCTAATTTTATTAACATGACCCGGTTTGAGAGGGGAAGAAAATTTATGATTGATTTGGAGATTTCCTTTGTGAGAAGAATTCCCACACCACATCTTTCCAATCGTAGGTCCCCTCCTGAATAATTCAGGACGTAGTCATCCGATATGAAATTTATGCCTTGGTCTGGCCATTTGAAATCACTTATGTCAAGAATGTCGACATGCAACCGTTTAATTTCTTTTAAGACATTGGGGAGTTTTCCATATTGTTTTAAACTTCTCACGTTCCAAGTTCCTAGTCTAAGAGTTTTATGCCCGGGGATTCTTAGCACCCCTGTCCCATTTAAGGAACGCCGGGCACTCGAGGCCGTGGCTATATTTGACTTTTCCATGAAACTAACTACATTGCAGTACATTGCACTACTACATTGCAGTTCGCTGCGTGTTCCGAAACCGCTCGGCCGTGCGTGCCGCTGTGCTAGCCACCGTCCGTCGCAAGTTGTGGTTCTCGTAAACAAAGTGTTTCTCAAACTTTACTTAGATTTATAATTATTTTTCTTTTCTTTTTTTTTTACAACTCTGCTATTATTACTCATAATGGTTAATTGTGGAAGGTGTGGTGATGTTATCACTGAAGGAAATGGTGTCCCATGTAGCAGTTGCAGTAAGCACTATGACTACGCGTGTTCGGGTATATCGGAAGGTGGATACCGTAGACTTGGTGCAGAGCGTCAAGCGACCTGGAAATGTCCGGGCTGCAAGTCACCCAAACCCATAACTATGGAGCAGCTTATGCAGGAAATATGCAGTATCAAGTTGAGTTTGGTACCTTTGGCAGATGTTATCTCAGGCATAGCTGAAATAAAAAATGACATAACGGGGGTCAAAGCCACTTTAGACACTCATGCAGACAAATTTCGAGTCGTGAACCAAAAATTACAAAAAATGGAAGCTACCCATAAGATTGTCGACCAGCTTGGGAATAAGATGGCTGCTATGGAGGAAGATCTTCGTGAGAAAAACCAGTGGATGCGTCTAAGCAATGCTGAAATAAAAGGAGTGCCCATGAAAGACAATGAAAACCTTATAGACATTGTTATCAAGATCGGGACCAAAATCATGCAACCTGTTGGGAAGAGTGATAAACTTTGTAGCCAGGGTGCCGTCACGTGGCAATCAAACAAAGTCAATTATAGTTTCATTCTCTAACCGATATGTTAAGAAAAATTTTGTTGCAGCGGCTAAATCCTTTAAATCCTTGGCTCCCATGGACATTGACCTTGGCGCCAAAGGACGAATTTATATCAATGACCATCTTACAGTTGAGAACAAAATTCTACTATCCAAGGCAAAAAATCTGGCGAAAGAGAACAATTTCGAGTTTATATGGGTCAAAAATTGCAAGATTTTTGCTCGTAAACATGCACAAGCCAAAGCTTTCTTGATAAGGAAGGAAGAAGATTTACTAAAATTAAGTTAAATAATTAATTGTAATTTATCTTCAATAGAAATAACACATGAAAGAGTGTATAAATTACTGTTACGGTTAGATACAAATAAATCGGAGGGTCCTGATGCCCTTTCGGCATTATTCTTGGTTAATTGTGCGAAGGAATTGTCTATTCCTGTATCTATGCTTTTTAATCGTTCATTAAAGGATGGTATTGTACCAAGTTTATGGAAATCGGCATTTATCACACCGATCCATAAGAAAGGACCAAAGACTGACGTTGAGAACTACAGGCCAATCTCTAAACTCTGTCATCTGGCTAAAGTTTTTGAACGACTAATTTTCGATCAAATATACGATTGCTTCAAAAGTGTGTTCATTCCTCAGCAGCATGGTTTCATTAGAGCACGATCTACAACAACAAACTTGGTAATATTTAATGACTTCTTAACCTCAAATATGGCTAAAGGTAATCAAATTGATGCCATATATACTGATTACACTAAGGCTTTTGACAGAATAGATCACTCTAGATTACTCCGAAAAATCTCCGACTTCGGAATTCATGGTGATCTTTTGCATTGGCTCACATCCTATCTGATTAACAGAACTCAAGCTGTGGTCCTAAATGGCTTCGCGTCTCCGTGGGTAATTATTCCTTCAGGGGTTCCTCAGGGGTCGCTACTCTGTCCACTCCTGTTTGTTGTGTTTATTAACGACATTCATAAATGTTTTTTAAACTCCAATTTTTTGTTATTTGCAGATGATATGAAAATCTATCGTACTATAAATAACAGTGCTGATGCGTTACTTTTTCAAGATGATTTAAATAGATACGATCTATACTGTCGTGAGAATGAGTTGGACTTAAATGTATCCAAATGTAATGCCATCACGTTTACTAGGAAGCGCAACATTATGAATTTCGATTATAAGTTAAAGGGTTTTACAATTGAAAATGTGAAAGTCATTAGAGATCTAGGAATTTTGCATGATAGTAAACTAATGTTTTATCAGCACGTGGACCATGTTACTGACAAGGCTTTCAAATCCCTAGGATTCATTATGCGCGTTTCAAAGAACTTTAAAGATATGAAAACCATTAAAATTCTCTATTGTGCGTATGTCCGCAGTCACCTTGAATATGGATGTCAAATTTGGAATCCCCTTTATGACTCATATAGTCAATATATTGAGAAAATTCAAAAACGGTTTGTTAGATATCTAGGTTTTAAATTCAAGCTTCCTCGTGACGACTACCATCGTACATGTATTACCTTACACCTTATACCTCTCCATCTCCGCAGAAAAATAGCGGATTTAAGTCTCCTATGCAATATAGTTCAGAATAAACTGGACTGTCCCGAACTCCTCAACATGATCTCATTATATGTGCCTCCTCGAAGATTACGGGTAAATAGTCTGTTGCATGTGCCATTTAGCAATAAAAATTATAGACGCAATAGCTTTATACCACGAGTATGTCAAGTGTTTAATAAACTGAACCTTGAAACACAAATTGACTTATTTAATTATAGCACTACAAAAATTAAAAGATTATTGTGTAATAATACAGACTTGCTACTTTAGTTGCCTCATTATAGTTAAAATCTGAGTTTCTTTATTTTATATAGTTATCAAATATTTACTACTTTGTTTTTTGCCCACATGTGGAAGCTTGTAATTGACATGTAATTGTTTACAAATATGTAAATGTACTGTAAAATTAGCCGTAAGCTCCCCAAAAATAATAAAATAAAATAAAATAAATAAAATACCTACTTTTGATTAAATATAAATAAATACGTGTTTCAGGAATTTCTAATATTCTACCCTTAAGGGTGTAAATTAGAGAATGAAAGTTGAAATGAAAATATTTGAAGTAATAAGGGGTGTGGCTTAGAGGTGTGGGTAAGGGAAAGGGTGTTGTAACGGAATTTCTAAGTAGCAATGTCACGGGCGAAGTAAAGACAAATCTATACATCTTCCCCTCGTCTATTGTGTTCTCTGTAACGTAAAGTCAGTTGTTAATTCCTTGCCTATTCTATCCGAACTTGTTGTACGTCCTCGACTTTCTTTTCTTCTATTATAACTTATCTTCATCATAATATTGTTTATCGAATATCATAAATATCAGAAGCGCTCGTGGCCTCACGGTCTCAGTGTTCTGTAAACGATCACTGAGTTACGCAACTTTCACTATGGCTGGTCCTCGGATGGGTGACCACTTTGTGGCATTTACATTTGCGAGCGTTTCCGTGCTTCGGAAGGCACGTTAAGCCGTTGGTCCCGGTTGCCAGTAAAATGGCAGTCGTTAAGCCTGGTTGAAGGCCTTATGGGCGGCTTGAAAATTTCAACAGCAGGTAGCCACAACCTGCGTCTGTCTATTTCAACACGGCAATGGGCTCACCACCTATTACGTGGGACAGGAATCCACACGGTGAAAAGTGGGCATATAATATGCCTCTGCCACCCCTTCGGGGATAAGACGTGATGGATGTTTATTTATTTATTTATTTTAATATCATAAATAATATTATGATGCGTTTGATCATTGTTGACATTATATAAAAATATTTTGTTTTTATTTGTTATTAAAATGAACATAATTCAATATGATATTTTTATTTATTTATATGTGCAAAAAGTTCTATCAACCAATTGTATGCATATAATAGTCATTACAAAATATTCGTTACTCACGTAATAACTCTACAAATGTTACCCTATTCTTATTTCAGACTATGATAATCTTGCTAATATGGATCGCAGTGTTATTCGCGGTGGTAGCAATATACCTGCGTCAGATCTGCACAAGGTTCAATAAATATGGCGTCAAATATTCATTCCCGGTCCCTCTGTTGGGTAACATGACGAGGGTTTTGCTACGTATGGACCACATTGCGAACGATATACTAAATCTATATAACAAGTTTCCTGAAGAAAGGTAAGTAAACCACTATGTTCATTTTTTGCTGATACGATACCGATGAAATTGCCATTACATCTCCACAATCAAGATCAAAAATAATTAATGGAGTCAGGTTTATCTGAAATTGGTTTATCTGACAGTTTTAGATAAGACTAACTTGAGCCCAAAGACCATAATGGGAGTATCATTATGAAAAAAAATATTTTGACCATTAACACGCTAAGGTAGCACAATACATTTACGGCGAATGTTGTGTACTCGTATTATATGGTACCAATATTACACGCAATCAACAAATACTTTATAAATCACGGTGTCTGACACGTGTCATTGCATAGATATTATACATGACTTCAATCATCATTTTTGATGTCTAACAGCCACGTGAAGATAGAAATGTTGTTCACAGATGTAAATAGATTTTTTTGTTATACCTACATACGTAAAGATGGAATTGTTGTGCACAGATGTAAAAAGTTTTATAATATCCAGTAATATAAGGTATATTATTCTACTATTTATTTTATAGGTATTTGCAAGCTTGCATTAAAAATTTCAACAAAAAATCATTACTTTCGTTTTGTAAAAGAATACCATTAAAGAAACTTTTACCGTTACTTATAAAATTGCTGAAGTAGGGGGATTATTATGCGTAACATATATCAAAGTGCAATCAGCAATGGATAAAGATAATATAGTACTCGGGAGGTAGACTTTAGTATAATCTAACCACTTCAACGTCCCGATTTTTTTGATGACATGATTTTCCTAAATAAATGTTGGTTTAATTGACTAAAATCACGATATCTTGGAAAGTATTATAAAAACGGTTAGGCTACTAGAGTGAACCCAAAAATATATTTTTTACACCCGTCCTTTTAAAACTTCTTTAAACTATGTTGTCTATGGTTTGAATGAATGAATTTCATACCAGTAGAAACGTCGTTAGAGCGACCGTGAATAACAAGCTTTATAACAACATATATCAATGTCAAAATTTAAAGCAAACTCGATATAAACATTGACGGCTGTCATTTTTCCGCCATTTTTTCTGTATTTGTGATTTATTCTTTTGTTTATATTAAATTAAAAATAAAATAAAATAAATATCCATCACGCCTTATCCCCGAAGGGGTGGCAGAGGCATATTATATGCCCACTTTTCACCGTGTGGATTCCTGTCCCACGTAATAGGTGGTGAGCCCATTGCCGTGTTGAAATAGACAGACGCAGGTTGTGGCTACCTGCTGTTGAAATTTTTTAAGCCGCCTATAAGGCTTTCAACCAGGCTTAACGACTGCCATTTTACTGGCAACCGGGACCAACGGCTTAACGTGCCTTCCGAAGCACGGAAACGCTCGCAAATGTAAATGCCACAAAGTGGTCACCCATCCGACGACCAGCCATAGTGAAAGTTGCGTACCTCAGTGATCGTTTACCGAACACTGAGACCGCGGGGCCACGAGCGTTTGAATTAAGTTTTATTTAAAATAATAATAAGTTATTAGTGTCGCAAATCATTGCAATCGTTATAATTCCAGGATTGTGAATATGAAAAACAATAATAGGGTTTCATATTAGTTTTTCATGTAAGTAGCAATTATTTGAAAAATAACATTTATTGAATTATCGACCTACTTTGACGGTTTTATTAAAATATATTTGTTAATTTGGATTAAAATGCAAAATTATATATATATAAATATTTTACTTTTTTTAAGTACTTAATTTTTTTAGCGATTATAGTTTCCTAGATATATCGATTTTAGTTAATTAGGTCATAGGTTAATTACAAAAAACTAGGTCATTAAAAAATCGGGACGTTCTAGTGGGTCTCTACCCACTTGAACGTCCCGATTTTTTCAAGTAGTTACTAAAAAAAGGTGACGATACAGTATGGGGTTCTTCAGAAGTGGTCTTAGAAGGTTTTTAAAGGATCGGCAGCGCGAGTGCTGCACCTGTGGTGTTGCAAACGTCCGTAGGTGGAGACACGATACGGTGACCACTTTACATCAGGTATAAAAAGAAAAAAAGATGCCGAGGGCGTAATGAACGCCTTATTGGTAGAGGAAAATTAATTGAAATGTATTGCCGAAGTGTCGAATAAGACAGATTACCACGAATTAGGCGGTACATGTAGGGATAGTAACCGAACAGTTTGAGGTAGAAGTAGAGAATGAAATATTTTTGAACTTTTTAATCATAAGTAAATAAGATTTTTCGTGTGGATTCTAGATGGCGCTGTTAGTCTTTAATAAGCTACGGACATATGAATTGTACAATAACGTTATAGCATGGCAGTTAAAAACCTTTGTGTGTAGCATAAAAAATCCTAGACTTTTTCGGGATATATTACATGTTATTATAATATTTTCATTAAATGTAAGTTTTGGGTCAAAATGTGTCTCTAAATCACGAATTGTTGAAACACGATTCAATGTTACAGAGTTCAACGTATAGAACTTGAAAATCGGTTGTAGTACTTTCGAATAAGACATAACGGAGCATTTATAGATCGTTACTCATACTCGGTGTAAATATTGTCAATATCTGCCTGAAGTTTAACCGTGTCATTTATGGACAATACTATCTTCACGCTATATCCCTTCCACATTCTTACTACTAACATTGACGTCGTCAAGCTTTTCGGCTACCCTTTCTTAATATTTATCCCTAATGGATGCATTCTGCAACTTCCAGCTTTTGATGCTATAGGTCGGCTAAGGTTCTGGACACACGGTACGATGACGCTAAACTACGAACAGACCCCTAATCCTAGTTATTACTAGGTAGCGGTATGATCCCAGCTCAGCCCGTCGATAAGCCCTTGTGTCCATCACTTGTTTAAGGAGCCGACTATCCATTAAGAATAGATCTATCATGCTTCTCTTTGACTCACATCTCCTCGTATACATATGAATTTGTTTGTGGTTGAACATTGTGTTCACCACAAACAAATCATTCAAAATTCCAGTATAAGCTTGCCACCGTCGTTCACCCTTTTATATCCATACTTCCCAAATACCGATTCAAATCCATCGCGAGCGGTACCCACCCATCAATTCACGTCTCCACACACTATAAGTCTTTCGTTTCCTTCTACCGCATTTAGAGCTTCTCTCATACCTCTAGCTCACTCGCGTTCGACGAAGATACTGGCGCGTAAGCAGCCACCGAAAAAATCTTCGTAAAATCAAGTTTTAAACCGATCTGGTCCCTGTCAAGCACACAAAATCTAATTTTCTCTCATTCATTACATCTATCAACTCATTAATCTTCTCTTCCATTCCTCCTTTAACATTCCACGCAGCTACCCTGAACTCCGTCCTCCACTTCCCGCCGTGTCGGCCGCGCGTATAGGGTGGCGGTCCCCTACGCCGCTCTGGTACACACTTTTCGCACCAGCGGAGACGAACTGATGCGCGTCGTCTCGGGGGCACGCCCTATCGTTTTTCGCTCCTGTGGCACTTGTGTTGGAGTAGAATTGCAACCTTAGCTGCACAGGAATGGCGACGGGCACGCTTCTACTCATCATCCCCTGTCATTTGTCATTTATTGGTTTGTTTCTGATCTTAACATCATCTGCATACATAAGAATCATGGAATATTTTATGTGTTGGAAGGTCGTTTATGAATATTAGGAAAAGCAGTGGACCTAGGCTACTACCTTGTCCTATACCTAAGGTGACTGGGTAGAGTTTAGACGAGTATTTTCGTATAAGATGTTTTAAATAGTTAGCAAAGAAAGCAAGGGTCTAGAAAACCCTGATAAAACCATTTTAGTTAATTTTTTTTCATTTCATTTATTTTGCGAAATATGGGTACAGGGGTTGTTACAAGAAAATAAGTTACACCATACTTGACTTTACAGTCATGCAAAAATAAAAAAAAGTTAGAGTAAATAAAATTGAAGATAACTATTCCAAATAAATCCATATAAAATACATCAAAATATTAAGCTCAATGAGAAAAATAAAAAAAAATAAACGCCAAATTACATAATATCATTCACAAAATTCACCACATTCCAATCAAATGTTTTTACAATTTATTTATTAAATTCGAATTGTCAGATAGGTATTATATATAAACCTATAAAAAAATCAAAATATCAAACTCAATGTCAACAGGGAAAAATGAAAATGTCAAAATTAAAATCATTTACAATTTTGATTATCATGATTGTCAGTTTGATTGTCAAATTCATTGTCAGATAGGTATTCGTCAACCGAATAGTAAGCTTTCTCCATTAACAGTTGTTTTACACTTGTCTTTAAGCTATTGAAATTAGATTTGGCCAAAATAAGTTAATAGTACATCATTGTCTACTCTATTGAAAGCCTTTTGAAAATCAAAATACAATACTTCAAATAAAAAATCCACTTGACTCTTATTATCTAGGTTTTTAGCTATAAACGTAAAAATATTCGGAAGATTCGAAGCAGTGGAGCGCTTCGGTAAGAATTCATGTTCAGCAAACGGTAAATTCTTTTAAAGACTTTACTGAATATGGACGAGACAGCAATGGGTCGGTAGTTAACTTAAACTGACTTAACAGTAAACTGTCTGCTGTACGCTGATGATAAGGTCATGGCCTTATCAGAAGCCGACCTTCAGGCATTAGTTACTAATATGAAAGAGGAGTGTGAAAGTAAGGGTCGTTGTTTGAATGAAAGTAAAACAAAGGTTCTAGTATTTAAAATAGATATATAGGTAAGATAGGTAAGAACTAAATGCGAAAAACCATGAACGTCTAGAGCAAGTTAATGAAATTGTGTATTTAGGGAGTATGTTTAGTGCGGATGGAAGATGTGATTCGGATTTCGGGATGTAGAACAGCGAGTAGCTGCCGGAAACAAAGTTAACGGTGCTTTGTCCCAATTAGTAAAGAGACAAAGCATCGTAAAAGAAGCACGACTGGCGATTAATAACGCAGTGCTAGTGCCAACGTTGCTTTACGGTAGCGAAACCTGGGTATGTCAGCAGATGCATGAAAGTAAATTGAATGCGGTGGCGATGCGACCACTTCGAAAATTGTGCGACGTAACTTTGGCCGACCGAATACGTAACGAAGTGATACACAATATGGCAGGTTTGAATGAAAGTGTCAGCGTTAAGCTGGAAAAGGGCGTGCTCCGTTGGTTCGTCTGGACGTCTTGGACGTCTAACGTATGAGTGAGGAACGATTGACGAAAGTATTGTACGAAAGTAGAGGGTAGAAGGAGTCAAGGTAGGCCGAGACTTACATATGAAGACCACGTGAGCAGATTGCTCAAAAACGGTAAGGTCAAAAGTACTTGGATACCCAGACGTGCGTGTATGAAGCGATTGATGAATCTACAAGAAGCGAAAGAAGTACGCATGGATCGCGAAGCCTGGCGATCTGTCCTCTCTGACTACCCCGTCAGGAATACAGTGTAAAGATAGTTAACAACATGCTTACTCCATTTTTATTCCCTCCTCAATGGTTACAACCATTTTAAAACATTGATGCGATGAACTCCACTTAATCTATGGATATTTTTTTTAAACTATTAGTATGCTAACTTACCTTATAATTTAAATTGCTTTGCCAACAAAAAAAATACAACTTGGTTCAGCACGGGGATTAGTTTTGTCAGTGGTATTACAACATAACCTTATTCATCTGTGCTATGTGAGGCACACTGTTTCCACACAAAGATATGTCTAGGTATTTAAACATGGTATTAAATATACATTGCATATTTTTGAAAAGAGGTAAGTTGTATGAATTATATAGCTATTTTGAGTATGGTATACCTCAAAAAAATAGCTTATTAAATTTGGTCACAAAAAACTTATGGTCCGATTTAACTATTTCTATTACTACTACACATAGGATATATTTAAAAACACTACTTTACCGAGGGACTCGGTAGAGTAATAGAAATTTTGCGTCATATCACAATTTCCACGCGAACGTAGTCGCGGGCAACAGCGAGTAATGAATAAAAAATCAAATATAATTAAGTGCGACGTACTTCTCTCTCGAAATAGTATTTTGAACTTTAAACGCGATCTATCAAGGTGATCAAGGTACAACTGGAACTTGTAAACACATTAAATTCAAAGAAGTATTGACAAAACACATATAACCTAGCCTATTCACCAATAACATTTGGTAATATATAGAATAGAATAGAATTTTTTTTTTTAGAAAGATTAAACTTTATTGCACACCATTATAAGAATAAATCATACAAAAAGAGAACAATTTTATAAATGTACAGAGTGTGGCCTTATCGCTAAAAAGCAATCTCTTACAGGCAACCTTTGATATATATGGTTGGTAAAGTTTTAATATTCTACAACTTTTAAAAATATCAAACACTAATGAAAATTTAGCTCAAATAGGAACCTGTAGATCCTACGGGTCCTATGTGAGTTATGTTTTAATTCGAGTTGGTTTATAAAGGTAAATAATACTAAATGATTTTACAATTTTTGATACCACAAGTTTTGATCTATAGCCGATCCTTATCAAAAGGATGTTAATTGTAAAGCAAACAAAAGAGTGAAGAAGGACTCGAACAATATAGAAATTCTAAAGGGTCCTTATATAAGTACACATGGACAGTCGGAGTCAATGCACGATAAAGAGATATCCGTGTGCAATACTTTAATAGATAGATAAATATACGATTAGATGAATTACCTACTTAAGTACTTTAGAAAATAATAATTTAACATTATTTATACAGCGAATCCAGTCAATACAAAGGAAATCTAAAAAAAAATGTTTTAAAAAAATCTTTACTTAATCATCTAGTGCCCAAGATAAAAACATTTTATCCAAAGTTATATCACTTGGACCATTTTTTTATACCACTGAAGTGGCAAACTAGCGTACGGCTCACCTGATGGAAAGTGGTCACCGTAGCCTATGGACGTTTGCAATTCCAGAGGTGTAGCACTCGCGCTGCCGACCCTTGATAAACCTTCTAAGACCCCTTTTGAAGAAACAACATGGGGCACCGTTAACGTTAGGAAAAACCCAGGCAGGGAGTTCATTCCATAATATAAGCGTACGCGGCATAAAGCTTCTATCAGACCTAACCGTATGCGTGCGCTGGACGCAAAGTGTGAGGGTGAACACCCTGTCTATGGGGTTTAGTAACTAATTTCTCTTTGTTTCTTACTTCACTCCTATAATTGAATTCTGGTTGTTGTATTTTTATCTTTCTTAGGAGCAGCAGGCAGTTTTATATCTGAACTAGCTGACCCGCGCGGCTTCGCCCGTGATAAACTTCGAACTCCTTTCAGTTTATCAGTCACGCCTTTATTCCCGTCACTCCCATTCAATCCCGTCGTTTATTACTTTTACAATAATGTATGAATAATTGCCCGATTTGTTGATTACTGCTCCGCTCCTCAGGATAGTAGCGTGATGAGATAGCCTTTTATCAGTCACGCCTTTATTCCCGTCAAACCCATTTAGTCCCGTCGTTTATTATTTTTACAATAATGTATGAATATTTGCCCGATTTGTTGATTACTGCTCCGCTCCTCAGGATAGTAGCGTGATGAGATAGCCTTTTATCAGTCACGCCTTTATTCCCGTCAAACCCATTTAGTCCCGTCGTTTATTATTTTTACAATAATGTATGAATATTTGCCCGATTTGTTGATTACTGCTCCGCTCCTCAGGGTAGTAGCGTGATGAGATGGTCTTTTATTAGTCACGCCTTTATCCCCGTCATACTTTTCATTAATATACTTTCACGCCTTTATCCCCGAAGGGGTAGGCAGAGGTGTACTATACGCCCACGTTTCACCGTATGCTTTGCTTTTTGTCCCACGTAACAGGTAGTGAGCCCATTGCCGTGTTGAAATGGACAGATGCAGGTTGTGGCGACCTGCTGTTGAAATTTTTCAAGCCACCCATAAGGCATTCAACTAGCTTAACGACTGCCATGTTACTGACAACCGGGACCAACGGCTTAACATGCCTTCCGAAGCACGGAAACGCTCGCAAATATAAATGCCACAAAGTGGTCACCCATCCGACGACCAGTCATAGTGAAAGTTGCTTAACGCAGTGATCGTTTACAGAACACTACGTCCGCGGGGCCACGAGCGCTTTATCCCCGTCGCTCCCATTTAATCCCGTCGTTTATTATCTACTTTTACAATTGTGTATGAATATTTGCCCGATTTGTTGATTACTGCCCTGCTCTTCAGGGTAGTAGCGTGATGATATAGCCTATAGACTTCCACGATAAATGCGCTATCCAACACATATTAGTATAGTTAACTTTATATTATTGTTAGTATAGTTACCAAGGAGCAGGACACATCCGTACGTAGTCGAATCGAGCACGCGTTTGTTCGAGTTGATTTGGTTGAGACGCGAGGACTTCGCAGAGCTCGCTCGCTATTGGCTAGTCGCGACGTCGCGCATGCGTTAATCGCAAATCATCGGTCATTTTAAGAACCATTTTTTTCACAATATATTGATTAAAGTAAGTTAACATTAAAAGATAGACATATGCTGTCGCGGACTTTATTTTAGAACTTTAAAAGGGGAATAATTATGTAATACATAGTTTTTGCGTAACTTTAATAGTTTACGCAGCGTTCGCAACGGAAGCTATCAAAAGGAAAATTTTGTCCCCAATTTTGCCTTATTTATTATTGCTGTTCCGCACCTATTAGTCGTAGCGTGATGCTATATAGCATATAGCCTTCCTCGATAAATGGACTATTCAACACAGAAAGAATTTGGCAAATCGAACCTGTAGTTCCTGAGATTAGCGCGTTCAGCCAAACAAACAAACAAACTCTTCAGCTTTGTAATATTAGTATAGAAGAGGGTTATGCTCCTCTGCCAGATCTGTTGGAACACTGATGTAAACAAATCTATATTTTATTTTTAGGTTCATCGGAAGATTTGAGTTTTTTAATGAAATGGTGTTAATCCGTAACTTAGAATTAGTCAAGCAGATAGGCGTAAAAGATTTCGAGCATTTTCTTGACCACCGTTCTGTTATCAGTGAGAGTAACTCCTTCTTTGCTAGAAATCTTTTCTCTTTAAAAGGTAAGTTTGAAAACATAACATTTTGTAAGTTTTACAAATTCTTTGCTAAACATGATATTAGACTGTTATAAATTTCAAATTGGTATAAATATAACTAGGTAGTTTATTATTCCAAATAAAAACTTGAGGTGAAATTACTACGATATGAAAAACAAATGCTTTTTTTACTTAAGTATCATCTCCTTTTTTGGAGTGTTGTATGAGTTTCCGAATAGTGAGATTAATGTGATTATTAATGCAGGTCAAGAATGGAAGGACATGCGTTCCACGCTGAGTCCAGCATTCACTAGCTCCAAGATACGGGTGATGGTGCCTTTCATGGTAGAAGTTGGAGACCAGATGATAGCAATACTAAAGAAAAAGTTAAAAGAATCAAAAAGTAAGCATTTTTACCAATTTGTACATATCCCTATTATAGTAGTTAAGTCATGGTAATGTGTGGTATGTTACAAGTACCTCACTTAGAGTAAAAGGCTTGACCGATAAATGATGATGTTGTGATGAAAATAAATGTTGAGGTCTCATTATATTCGTATTCTTATTTTCGGAAATCATATCTGAGATCCCAAGGGTTGAACAGGAAGGAGTAACAACACTAAAATTTCATTCCACAGTGAAGGGCAAACTTTATTATGGAAAATGCTTTGTGGTCGTACATAACATACATACATATTGTCACGCCTTTATCCCCGAAGGGGTAGGCAGAGGCATTTTGAACGCCCACATTTCACCGTATGCATTTTTGTCCCACGTAACAGGTGGTGAGCCTATTGCCGTGTTGAAATGGACATGCGCAGGCTGTAGTGACCTGCTGTTGAAATTTTTTAAGTCGCCCATAAGTCCTTCATCCTGGCTTAACAACTGCCATTTTATGGGCAACCGGGACCAATGGCTTAACGTGCCTTCCGAAGCACGGTACCAGAGTGGGTCTAAAGGGCTGAATATACTTGATAAAATGTGTCTATTTTAGATGTTAAATTTGAAAGAAATTTTGAACCTGTTGCCTTTTTAGTGAGGTGGTAACAAAAAAGCTAAAAGGTCTTATGTGCTAGATACTAATTAGCACGACCAATTAAAGTCCTGATAGTCTCGGACTACATAACATAGGAAAATGTTAAAACCGCGATACACACTAACGACACAGCGCCATCTATTTGCATACAAGGGAACCACACCCGTAAACAATAAAATAGGAAAATAAATAAGAGTACATACACGCCATGAACAACATCATTAGCAAAAACATTATAAAACACACGTCTTCTTTCAAAACTGTACAAAAGTTGTAGACGACGGCGAAAGAGCCAACATGGTTACATTATTTATTTTTATACTAACTATATCATAAATTCAAAGTGGAAATATTGAGAGTGAGAAATCGCGGGTTCGAATCCCGCTCGAGGCTGCTAATTTTTCCACTTTAAATTTATGATGTACGAGTAGTTGCTTTTAAATTATTTCTAATTTATTTATAAGTTTTAAATCTAATTCACATATTCATTTTGTAGCGGACTATATAACAGTGGATTGTAAAGATCTAACGACTCGCTACGCCAACGACATCATTGCCTCTTGCGCTTTTGGTCTGAAGGTGGACTCTCATACGGATACAGAAAACCAATTCTACGCACTAGGAAAGGAATCATCAACCTTTGGATTTCGCCAAATGCTCTTGTTCTTTTTGAAGCTGAACATGCCAAAAATTGCCAGAGTAAGTTTATTACGTACAGTAAGATTTATAATAGTGTAATTCGCAGGAATGGGCAGAAGATGACATCATTCTACTTTACAAAAAGGGAAACCCTGCACTGATTGGAAATTACCGACCAAGAAACCTTTAACAAAATATGTAAAAATTGTTTGCTTCATGTCTTGAAGATCGTTTGGCAGTGTTCACTGAGAAATACCAGCCGCCGGAACAAACAGGCTTCAAAAATCATTTTTCAACAACAGATCACATTCACACTTTAAACCTGATCATGGAGAAATATATAGAGCAATATAGATCACTCTATCTGGCATTCATCGACTACTCCAAAGCCTTTGACTCAATATCACATAAGAGCATGTGGAAAGTTCATATGAGTGCGAAGTACCAGCAGAGATTGTAGATCACAAGCAGACTGCTTGTGACCGCGGCTGGTGCAACCCAGTCGAAACGTCAAGCTATTTAAGGTGAATAAGCATGGTCGCGTTAATACCTGTAATACCTGTTAATACCTGCATGATTAAATTAAGTGTAAAACACTTAATTTAATCATGCAACGCGAAAGTTTAAATGTTAGGACTGTAGATCATATTAAATACATCTACTACAATAGTAAAAGAAGTGTTAAACTATAATAAATAGAGATACATAGAGAAACGACGCCCTGAAATAAATATTTGTAGAGGTGTTAGACAAGGAGATCCCCTGTCAACTAGAATCTTTATAGCTGTACTTCAAAGTATAATGAAAACTCCACTAACATATAAATAACTAACATATAAATAGAAAACTTCTCAGTAATCTTCGGTTTGCTGATGACATAAATGAATATGAATTTAAACATCATACTTTTCTCTGAAACAGCATACCAATTACAAGAAATGATTAATGAACTGAATGATATGAGCAAAATAATCGGATTTGAACTAAATGCTTCCAAGACTAAAGTCATGATAAACAGGTCAATAGTAATATTATTAGAATACGTTGATAGTTATATCTACCTAGGACAACAAATATCGTTTTCTAAGACAAGACACGAAGGTGAGGTAAAAAAACAAGTTAATATAACGTGGAATAAATTCTGGAGCAATAAAGAAACCCTATTATCAAAAACTACAAAAAAATTAAAGAAAAAAATAATGGACTCATGTTTACTACCGTGTCTTACGTATGGCTGTTAAACATGGATATCCAATAAAAACACCAAATGCAAAATACAACTATGCCAGAGAGCGATGGAAAGGAGTATACTGAACATACAAAGAAAAAACAGAAAAAGAAACACAGAATTAAGAAAAAACAATAAAAATTAATATATGCTTTTTTAGTTTTACACAATGTTCATTCTGTAAAACTTAAATGGTAATGGACTGGTAACATAGCACGTATGAACAAGGAAAAATTGACACAGAGAGTAATTGTTTAGAAAGGACCAATAAACAAAAGGAAAAGAGGGAGACCGAGAGAAAAATGGGTAAATGAGATAATAAGAAAAGCTGATGAAAATTGGATTACAAAAACAAAAGACAGACAAACGTGGAGCAAAACGGAGGAGGCCTTTACTCGTTGAGGGGTCCATAATGTTTTTTTTTTAAATTTCACTGCGGTGGCCGACAAGCTTACGGCCCACCTAATGGAAAGTGGTCACCGTAGCTTATGGACGTTTGCAACACCAGAGGTGTATATTATAATTATTATTAAAAATTGATTTGAAAATTAACTTCATATAAATAATTTTAATTTTAGTTTTATAAAATTAAATTTGAATTTTATTATTTAAGAATTTGTATAATATATTATAATTGATCATTGTTTAATCAATTATATATATAATCTAATTGTTTTAATACTTTATTATTATTTCATGCATGTTTTGATAATAATTCTATGATAATTAATTGTTTTGTGAATCATTCATAATGGTAAAAAAGAGAAGAGGCTATATTATTGTTACGCCGGCGGGCTAGTGAACAACTTTAAACGTCATTTTTTGGGCCTTGGGTACGTTTTCAGCATGCTGAAAAGCGGTTTCAGGCCATTTCCGAGGAGGCTCTATCACATACCAAATTATCCGAATGTTACCCCAGTTGTCGTTGTTTTCAGGCGCCTGAATCATGTTTTCAGTTCGTTTCAAGCCACCCCCTATCACATGCCATCATAACCTGAAAACCCCTTTTTAGGCGTTTTCAGGCCCCTTATGGGCATTTGAAACCCAATTCAGTATATGACGAAATTTTAAGAAGGAGTGACAAGGATAGCAGTATTAGAAAGAGAGAACTACACTCAGAACATTCTAGAGCTATTGGACAGGGATAGCACTATTAAAAAGAGATAGCTATACTAGGAACATTCTAGAACTATGTGATAGAGGTAGCACCAGAAGGGACAGCAATAGGTTGAGAACCTTCCGGCACATACCGAAGGAGCAACTAGTATCGTGTTTACAAAAGTAGGGCTAAGTTGTACGAACTATATGGTATGAAGCAATTTAATACTTTGTCCTTATCCGTAGCCTTTATCCAATATGTTAAAATTTATTCTATAACCTTCAAAATGGCCTGTGCTGCTGCCAAGTCGTTACATATAAGTAATAAAATTAAAGAGTCAAAAAATAATGTAAAAATGACTTGAAATGTAATCAAAACTGAAACCGGTCGATCTCTACTTCGTGATAATAACATTAAGTTAATTATGAATAACAAAGTGATTAATAATAAATTAGATGTAGCACAAACTTTTAACAACTATTTTATAGACATACCCGCGAAAACAACTAGCTCCTTAAATTCTTGTCCAATAAAAGCTCAACGTATGCTTGGGGGCAGCGTGGATCAGTATAGTGTCTTATTTAGCTTTAAATATGTAAAGCCCAACTATATCATTAAAGTATTTAAATCACTTAACTCAAAAAAAAAACAGCTGACTTGTGGGGTATTTCTGTAAAATTGATACAGTCTATTATTGTTAATATATCACCACTTCTAGCTGAAATATTTAATAAGTGTGTTGATAAAGGAGTGTTTCCGGATTTAATGAAACACAGTAAAGTAATACCGCTATTTATATCTGGATCCAAAACCGACCCTGGTAATTTCAGACCAATTTCAATATTACCTGCCATTAGCAAAATTTTTGAAAAAAATATATTGCTACAATTATAAGCCTATTTTAATTCAAATATGCTATTACATAAAGAGCAGTATGGGTTCACAAGGGGCCGTTCTACCATTCATGCAGGTGTGACACTTCTAAATCATATATATAGCGCCTGGGAGAATAGACAAGATGCTATTGGTGTATTCTGCGATCTCTCCAAAGCATTTGACTGCGTTGACCATAAAACACTATTACGAAAACTATTTTATTATGGTATCAAAGACTCAGCACTGGACCATGTTGCCTCCTACCTAAACGATCGAATACAACATGTTGACGTCAATGGAATTCTTGTATCTGGAGCATTTGTAGCTATGGGCGTACCGCAGGGATCAATTCTAGGTCCGTTTCTATTTTTAATTTGTATTAATGATCTGCCATTCTATATACAGAACTTGTGCGACATTGTTCTATTTGCTGATGATACGTCACTTATTTTTAAAGTTGATCGCACGCTTACTGATTTTATCGGCGTAAATAGTTCACTTGCCCAAGTTGTAGATTGGTTTACGACCAATAATTTGCTACTAAACGCTAAGAAGACAAAATGTATCAGATTCAGCATGCCTAATGTCAGGAATTCCGGTACAAATATAACATTGAACGGTGATACCCTTAATCTTGTAGAATCAACTGTATTTTTGGGGATCACTTTAGATAGCAAACTGCAGCGGAACGCCCAAATAACGTGTCTTGCAGGTAAACTAAGCTCGGCAGCGTTTGCCGTAGAAAAAGTCAGGCAGCTCACTGATGTGGAAACTGCCAGGCTGGTATACTTTAGTTATTTTTATAGACTCATGTCTTACGGAATTTCGCTGTGGGGCAAAGCAGCTCATATACAAGTAATTTTTGTACTCCATAAGAGCTATACGTGCAATAAATTGACTGTCTATTAGAGAGAAATTTAAAGAAATTGACATTTTAACGGTTCCATCACAGTATATATTTGCAAATATCATGTTAGTTAAACAGAACATACATTTATACAATAGACACAGTGACATACATTCGATAAATACTAGAAATAAGCATAAATTAATTGGAACGAATCTTCGTTTACAAAAGGTTCATGACTCTTTTGCAATTGGCGTACGCCTATATAATAAAATTCCTTTACACATTATGAACCTGCCGTTACATAAATTTAAGGCGGAAATTAAGACGCACCTCTTGAAAAGGGATTTTTACACAATTAATAGTAAAGTAAACTGTCCCACGTAATAGGTGGTGAGCCCATTGCCGTGTTGAAATAGACAGACGCAGGTTGTGGTTACCTGCTGTTGAAATTTTCAAGCCGCCCATAAGGCCTTCAACCAGGCTTAACGACTGCCATTTTACTGGCAACCGGGACCAACGGCTTAACGTGCCTTCCGAAGCACGGAAACGCTCGCAAATGTAAATGCCACAAAGTGGTCACCCATCCGAGGACCAGCCATAGTGAAAGTTGCGTAACTCAGTGATCGTTTACAGAACACTGAGACCGCGAGGCCACGAGCACAAGTGTATTATTAATGTTGTAAGTCACACCTACATTTTAAAAGAGCATCCATTGACTTTCTTGCTAGATTCTTATAAAAGCCTTTAGAACTGGCAACTAGAATAGCTCTAATTTTGATATGATTTTAAACACAACATTGATTTTATTTTTGTTTTGTAATAATTCATTACTATATAATTGGTCAAACATCGTTTAATTGTGTAATTTAAGTAATTAATAAGCGGAATATTGCATAAATAACATTTAAATAAAATAAAATTATAGTTTTTAAAATGGATTTCGGCCATGTAACGCCTGATTTTATTAGTTATCCTTTTTAAATAATAAATACGTACTTTTCAGATGCTTAAATGGGATTTTATGACACAAAGATCCAAGGATTTTTTCAGAGACTTGGTATTGAGTACAATGAAAAATCGTGAATTGAACCATATTATTAGGCCCGATATGATTCATTTACTTATGGAAGCTAAAAAAGGTAGATAGTACTCGTAAATTATGTTACCTTTGTCAAGCTATAAATCAAATTTAGAGTAACTGAAGTAAAATTAACATTTCAGGTAGACTAAAACACGAAACCAGTAAATCGGATGACGCCACAGCCGGATTTGCCACAGTAGAAGAATCTGCCGTCGGTGCTAAGGAAATTGATAGAGGTACTTAAACGAATCTTCACGCTGTATCCCTGACGGAGTAGATAGATAGCTTGTAAGGGGATTCAGTTTTTTCTTCACTGCATACGTTAACTTACAAAAGGTGGCTTCGTCCGTGACTACCGACCGTATTTTGAAACCCCGTAGCCCCCATTTAATCCCGTCGTTTAATTGTACTGACGAGTTTAGAATACTATTTCTCTAAATTCTAATCTACGTCCAAATCTAAATCTATACTAATATATAAAGCTGAAGAGTTTGTTTGTTTGGTTGAACGCGCTAATCTCTGGAGCTACTGGTCGGATTTAAAAAAATCTTTTTGTGTTTGATAGCTCATTTATCGAGAAAGGCTATATTTAGGCTATAGAGCAGAAATCATAAATATTAATAAATCGGAGACTTTTTTTTTGCGTTTTTGTAGAAAATATAAGCGACGGGATTAAATAGGGACGACGGGAGTTCGAAGTACTGGCGAAGCCGTGGGGGTCACCTAGTTAATATATAAAACAACATTTGTATCGATAGTAATACGTTGTTACGTCGTTTTTACTAACCCGCAACCAGTCCTTCTCTGATATTTATTTATTGACTGAGGAAGCGAGCGATGCGAACCGACGAAAGTCTCCGTTTTAACTCCGCTGGTACGGGAAAAATGCAATTGATGTCCGACCATCTGTCCGTCCATTTAGTCTACAGGTAGCATTTTTCATCGGATTTGCATGCAACATGGCATGGACAACCCTTGATATAGACAACAACTTTTAGCAAGGGGGTTCTTCGACCGGGGGGAAATGGAGGCAGGGGAGGGGAAATGGTCCCGTAGTGGTTGGGCAAGAGCGCTCAAAACGAAAAAAAGAAATGTTGATTTTTTTTAATTGATAAAAATAAATATTAAAAATTACTCCGAAGTCTACGGTTCACAGAACCACTAGTATTTACTATTCAACTGCGTAGTAATTAAAGGTTTAGATTAAACACCGTTGTTAGTATTATTATACCGATATCATTATATCGGTATAATAATACTACTTTGCTTTACGGTAGTGAAACCTGGGTATGTCAGCAGATGCATGAAAGTAAATTAAATGCTGTGGAGATGCGATCACTTCGAAAA
Organism: Thumatha senex; assembly: GCA_948477245.1. Taxonomy (NCBI): domain Eukaryota; kingdom Metazoa; phylum Arthropoda; class Insecta; order Lepidoptera; family Erebidae; genus Thumatha; species Thumatha senex. The sequence goes on from OX419732.1 coordinate 29,702,597, forward strand.
TTGTGCGGCGTTACCTTGGCCGACCGAATACGTAACGAAGTGATACGCAATATGGCAGGTTTGAATGAAAGTGTCAGCTTTAAGCTGGAAAAGGGCGTGCTCCGTTGGTTTGGACACGTCCAACGAATGAGTGAGGAACGATTGACGAAGAATATACATTGTTCAAAAGTAGAGGGTAGAAGGAGTCAGGGTAGGCCGAGACTTACATATGAAGACCACGTGAGCAGATTGCTCAAAAACGGAAAGGTCAAAAGTACTCGGATACCCAGACGTGCGTGTATGAAGCGATTGATGAATCTCGAAGAAGCGAAAGAAGTATGTATGGATCGCGAAGCCTGGCGATCTGTCCTCTCTGACTACCCCGTTAGGGATACAGCGTGAAGATAGTTTTTTGGTATAATAATACTATAAAATTAACCAGAAAGTAGTTAGCCTAGGTCATAATGTAATAATTATAACAAATCTTAAAGTAATACATTCATATTCATTATATAATACTACAAATAAACCTGTATATGTTTATTGTTTAAGATGTTGCCTCACCACGTCAGCCTCTTCTGTGTTTGTTCGTTTTTAGTAGCGAGGAATGTATTTATTATTCTGCTGCGGGGTCGATACGGTAGCAAGCTTAAACACGGCAATGGACTCACCACCTATTACATGGGGCAGGAATCCACACGGTGAAAAGTGGGCATAAAATATGCCTCTGCCACCCCTTTGGGGATAAGGCGTGATGGATATTTATTTATTTATTTTATTTTATAATATAGTATATCGAAGAGCGTTCCCAACATAATGTATTAAACCCTGCCTCTTAAACTATGTATATATATATATCTATATGTATGCACATATATTTTTTATAAATTTACAAAAAAAAATCTATTTACACCTTAATTTTTTTTACATGATAGATTATAGTTTTTTTGGGTATTTTTTTGCAGTATGGTCGGACGAGGACTTAATTGCTCAAGCGGTGCTGTTTTTTGTTGCTGGATTTGAAACTGTGTCTTCAGGAATGTGCTTCCTTCTTTACGAGCTGGCTGTGAATCCTGATGTACAAGACCGATTGGCCAAAGAGATCAAAGATACTAATGCTAGAAATAGAGGGACATTCGACTTAACTTCGATACAAAATATAACGTACCTTGACATGGTAACTTCAGGTAAGGATGTCTTATTACAAGAAGGGAATTTCTTACATACACTGGCCTACTTTAATTGTTTTAACTATTTCAGAATTGCTAAGGTTGTGGCCTCCAGGTATAGTCCTTGATAGACAATGCACTAAAGATTACAATTTGGGTAAACCTAACAAATACGCTGAGAAAGACTTTATTGTAAGTTACCCTAATAAATAAATAAATAATAAGTTGTACTACATATTAAGCATTGAATCTATGTGACGCCTATGTGAGGCCTAACAGGGTACCATCTACGTCATATTATTATCTGTAAAAAAAATAATTAGATTTCCCAAATTTTCACTGAAATCATCATCATCAGATGATCAGATTATAAATATGATAAAAGAATTATGATTAAAATATATAAATAAAAATAACAATTTTAAATTACGATTAAAGTACAGTATTTAATTGGTACAGTGATTTTGTTTTAGTTTCTTTCTTTTTTAAAAGTAATCCCTTATAGTATTAGTTCATGTTTGTTAGAATCACTTCATCGTCAACGGACGATAGCCTCGATACTGTTTTACGATTGATACACAGGTTTCAATGCGTTCTCTTGTAGGTAAAAAAAGGGACAGGAATTTCAATCCCAGCCTTTGCTTTCCACCGTGACCCACAATATTTCCCTGAACCCGAAAAGTTCAACCCCGAGCGTTTTTCCGAAGAGAACAAGCATAAGATTCATCCAATGGCATATATGCCTTTTGGTATTGGACCAAGGAATTGTATTGGTATGTTATTCTAACATAAATATTAAAAACACTCATAAAAACACAATGTACTTTTTTTTTATCTTTTTATTTACAATACAATAAATTATTCACTACAAGATACTAAACATCAAAGAATCTGCACCGGTTCGTACCCGACCCAAAGGTGCCTATAACCCTGACAGTATTGCCGTGCTGAATTGCAATGGCCAATCTTTGTGTGAGGTACGTCCCGGCGAAGTAGTCAAGGGTTTCCTCTCGTAGCCTACGCCCGATCTCCAAGATTAACGACTTAGCCTCCTCCCCCCAGCAACCCATCGTTTCCAGGGCTAGTGGCACCATAAGATATCGAGGCTGCATTGCCGCGTACTTTTAGCGCTTCCCGTTGGCTGCGTCCTCCGCCGCAGACCCCGGCGAATGTATGGTACGACATAGGTGTCTTGCGGCGAACGTACTGACATAAGTCGCATCCCACATCCAATACTTCCCGTTCCTCCAAGGCACCAAAGTTAGACCGTTTGGCCTTTTGCCATCCGAACGGAAGAGACCAGGCGGCTCAAGTACACTGGGAACGTCCGCCGACGCCAAGGCCCTACGAATGATCTCATTTAGGGCATGATGACGCGGATGTCTGGCCGCACAACGACGACAGCTCAGTGCGTGGTGACCATCAGCTCCCACTATAGAACCGCAAATGCATATGTGTGGTTCGCAAACTTTGCAGCCTAGGCGAAAAGTCACCGCCACACGCAGGGAGTCATTGTCCATAAAAGTCCCCAAATGAGGCGATAGGAGGGCGAGCAGCCATGCTCCGGACTCCACCGGCGTGAGCGCTCGAAGTCTAACCAAGCCCACTCCAGCGGCATTATCCAAAGAGCAGGCCGTAGGTCTGTTTGGCTCCAATATCGTTGGGTTTGGGAAGCGTCCGGATTCGGCGCACCCTAGTTTAGGGCCGACCAGGCCAAAAAGCCCCTTGCTCATAGAGTATGCTAGCCCTGTTGCTGTCCGAACGAAGAATAGTAGCAACCAGACCAGCCACCCTACGGGCTGAAGCAAGAAAGACCGGTAAGCCCGCTTCTGCCGCTCGCCATATTCCCAATCCCCCATAGCGAATTGGGGAAGAAGCCTGTGTCCACTGCGCCTCGTTAAATGAGACATTAAGAATTGACTCAACCGTCTCCCTCAACGTAACGTCGAAAGTCGATACCTCATATTGACGAAGCCATTTCGGAGCAGTTCGCAAAAGGTAATTTATTTTGGGAAGCGCAAAACACATGCGCAACAAAACCAAAGCAACGTGCGCGGATAAAAATATCCGTCACGTGCGCCAAACAGAACCTGCCTACGCAAATCGACAGCATGGGACAGCATCGAGGAGAATAGGATATCCCAATAGAAAGAAAGTAGTGGGAGAAAGTTCCGTACGTCCTGGCAGTAATGCGCAGAAAAGTGGGAAATATTTTTTAGCCTTAGTGCCACAAGGAAAGAATTCTGCAGATTTCTGAGTGAATTGCTGCACTCCCACCTGGGAAGAAATCAGTTTATCACCTAGGAAGAGGTTAGAGGGAGAACTATATAGTTGGTGGAGAAAAGGGTAAACGGATAGAATATTTTCCTTGACTTCACTCAGCAGCACATCTCTCTCCAAGGTGTTGAAGGAATTGCGTATGTCCAACACCAATACTATATAATTGGCATTTAAGGGGTCTATAACATACGCTCGAGTTGCGTAGATGGCAGCCTCACAACCTCGCCGTGTACCAAACCCAAGCTGATGAGGTTGCGAATGCTCCGACATGGCCCCTCCTACCGACCTACAAGTCAGCTTGGCAGTTAACCTCCTGAAAACACTTCCTATCGCTATAGGTCTAACTCCTCCAACCTTTTTGTCAGGGGCGCATAGCGACGCCCCGTACAAATACGGACAAACTATTTTTGATTATTATTTACCTACAATAATTAGTATCAACCTTAACAGGATCCTTACTTTTGTAGTGAGATTGAGCAACTATCTCTTTACAAATTGTTGCGATTAAACCATTGACCAAATAAATATAAATACTAGTTGACGCCCGCGGCTTCGCCCGCGTAGAGAAATTTTCCCGTTCCCGTTTCCCACAGTAACTTGTTCCCGGGATATAAAGTATCTTATGTCCGTCTCCTGGCTCTAAGCTACCTCACCACCAATTTTCAGCCAAATTGGTTCTGTGGTTTAGGCGTGAAAGCGTAACAGACAGACAGACAGACAGACAGAGTTATAATATTAGTAGGGATTAAGATATAAAATATTATAATAAATAGATCATAAGTAGTTTGTAAAAAATATACTTTATTGCTGCAATTTGTATGGATTATTATTACTGTTCTTTATGTTTCAGGTTCACGATTCGCACTGTGCGAGATGAAAGCCATCACCTATCAAATCTTGCTGCACATGGAGATTTCACCAAGTGCGACCACTTGCATCCCGGCTAAGCTAACAACTGAAACCTTCAATATTAGAATGAAGGGTGGACATAATCTTAGATTTAAACTTAGAACTTAAAATTATAAAAAGCGCTGACCCGTGCAACTTCGTTAGCGCCATATATTAAGAGAGAGAAAGGAAGCAAGGCATAAGAATCTATAGAATATACAATTCTAAAGGATCTAAAACCTTTTTTCTCCATTATACGCTTGACAACCACATTTATAATATTAGTAGGAATACATATCCGTGGGAATACCATGCATTCATTTCCCGGTGCTTATCTAAGATACCAAAAGAATACGTTCACGAAATTTCATGTTTCTATGTTTAGTAATTTAGGCCGTTTGTGGTTTCATTCGCAAGAGTTCCTTTCCTATTGGATTATCTGGAATTCATTTCTTATTTTTATTTATGATACTACTTTTAGAATACTTTCACCAAATTTCACATTTCTTTGTATAATAGTTTAGGCTGTGTGTGGTTTATCCGCGTAGTTCCCGTTTTCATGGAAACGTAAAATTTTGTGAATGTATACTTTAGATGGTAACTTATATAAGCGCTAACAAAGGGAACTACGTGGGCGCAATCAAAACATCCTAAACTATTAGACATAGATACCTGATATTTGGTGAATTAAAAAAAACATCAAGATAGGAGTTCCCGGTACTTCTACGGCAATGTGAAAACTGTTATCCTACAAATATTATAGATATAAATTTAAAGCCAGATAGCCAAACATAATAACAATTGATTAGTTAATATTCATTACCGAGTTAAGAATATTCATTTTTTAGAGTCCAGGGTAGTAGCATATTAATATATAGCCTACCTATATATAGACTACCTCGATAAATGGACTATTCAACAGAAAAATATTTTTTCAATTCAAGCCGTTCCTGAGATTTTTGGAGATTAAGCGCGTTTGGTATAGTATAGTAAATAAAGTTAATAATATTACTATAGTAAATATAGTATATATCATCACGGTACTGACCTGGAGAGAGGAGCAGTAATCATAAATGTCAACAAATCGGACAAACTTTCATACATTATTGTAAAAGTACCTACCTAATAAACGACGGGATTAAATGAGTGCGACGGGAATAAAGTCGTGACTGATAAAAGCCTATATTATCATCACGCTACTACCCTGAAGAGCGTAGCAGTAATCAACAAATTGGGCAAATATTCATACATTATTGTACAAGTAATAAATGACGGGATTAAATGGGAACGACCGGAGTAAAGGCGTGACTGATAAACTGACGGGAGTTCGGAGTATGTCACGGGCGAAGCCGTGCGGGTCAGCTATATGTAATATATAGATCTAACATTTATGTATGTATTTTATATATACTTTAGGCTAACGTAATCTATGACTGAAACTATCCTCTCATTTTTATAGTCGTTTTTGTTCAACAACTATTTTGTTTTAATTTTACACCAATAACTGCCCATTACTCACAATTTTTGGAAATCATTTTTAGTCTATTCAAAGATTGCCAGTAAGAAATTACTCTTACCGAAAAGGCCGCCATTTGTACAATTTCATGCAATTTTATTTGTGTCATTTGATTCATATTGGTGTACAATAAAGTTTTACTTACTTACTTACTGTGATGCTACGGCTGGTATATTTATTTACCTGAATCTTTCTCGGTGAGAGACTCCGGGGCCCAAATTATAAATAGCACGCACTCCCCGCTTTTGAAGAACAAACACATTATTTAAATCTGCAACACTCCCCCAGGGAAGAATACCGTAAGACAAAATACTATGAAAATATCTGAAGTAAACCATTCTAGCCGTATCCACATCTGTTAGAGTCCTGATCTTTTTTACAGGGTATGCAGCTGAACTTAATTGTGATGTGAACTGGCATCTGTATGTATTATCCTACTAATATTATAAACACGAAAGTTTGTAAGAATGAATGTTTGTTACTCTTTCACGTAAAATCTACTGAATGGATTTTGATGAAACTTTACAATAATATAATATACACATCAGAATAACACATAGGCTACTTTATATCCCGGTAACAAGTTAACGTGGGAAACGGGAACGGGAAAACTTCACCGAGCGTACGGAGCCGCAGGCTTAAACTAGTAAACTATATAATACCTAGGAACAGAGGTAATTCCACAAACTCTAACATTTGTCCATTCAGTTAAACATTGACTGCATCTTGGCAGAGGCTTTACATTTGGCCGAGTAAATTTAATACATTTAGTTTTATTTTCATGTAGGAAAATATTATTTCAGATAAACCAATGAACCACTCTCGCGATTTCATTGTTTATATCGTCATTGTTATCTAATTGTCATTTTATTTTATGAAATAAGGAGGTATTATCTGCAAACAAAACTATTCAAACAATACGAGTATCTATACCACCAGGTATAGATACTCTAGACTTAAGTACCAACTTAGTCTTGTTTTATTCTTGCTCCTCGTTTATATTATTGGTAAATCATTAATATAAATAAAGAACAAGAATTGTCCAAGTATCGGGCCCTGCGACACACCAATTGTAACCATAGATCGTACAGAACGTGTTCCATTGATATCGACCCTCTGTATTCTGTTGTCCAAATATGGAGACAGAAGGTCGAGAGCTTTGCCTCTTTCACCATAGTGATGTAGTTTTATGCACAACGTTTCAGTTCACTTCCACTTAGCACGGTCCGACAGCGAGAACTTAAAACGCAACCGCGTTTAGCGATCGGATGATGATGATGATTGTATGATTTGTACAGGTCTAAGCTCAAGGAATACACTATCACATCAAGTTACCAATGTATTTAAAACGTAAAGATGACGTAGAGACATCCTACACCTAGCTATCTAAGAAAATAGAGGTGACTGTATGTATGTTTGTACATCCAAATGAAGATATAGTATTAAACCGCTTATTTTTAGGTCGTAGGAGCAGTTACACTCCTTTCACAGTTAGATAAATAAATAAAATAAGGTTTCAAAAGGAAATAATCAAGTCATGCTTATGTGACGTCACATTCGCATACCGCCGTCGCCACCGTTACCCGAGTCAGCACCAAGTCTTCGCATCTCCTGTAGTGTTGTCATCAACACATTGTGCATTCATTCTTTATCACAAAGTCAGGACTTCCTGCGACTTGACGTACCTGTACCACGTTAACCTTATGCTGACTGTAACGTAGATTTCGTTTCTTGCCTTTGCACTTTAGCACCGTCACACAAGGTTGGCACGCACATTTATAAAATGATGATATCTATTTTTATTGGCAAATCTCACCGTTTTGTTAATAATATTATTTACTAATATATTATATAATACATTGTAGTTTTCTTTTTAATAATAATAATATGTATACGTAAGGCACGCGATACCATACCTATAATATATCATTGGAATTATAAGATTTCAGGAGCAGAGCTTTTTCATCGTCTACCCAGGCTAAAAAGTACTTGGTTACTAGTTACTTGCAAGTAAATAGAAAACGATAGGTACCGTTTTCTATTAATAGTATTTCTCGAATATACATCTTCTAGCATTGCGGTGAACAGTTATGGCGAAGTAAAACCTCCTTGTCTCATCCATCCAGAGAAATTATGTGGACAAACAAATTGGAGGTTTATTTTCTAGCTCTTCAACATCTTGATCGTTTATCTCCTCGTTTTATCTCCTCTTTTATTTTCTGTCTGTATCAACTCTGCTACGAGTCTTATTTCCAGTAACTTCCATCTCTATGCTGATGACCTGCAGCTGAATCGTCACTTTACACCTACCGATGCCGTCTCGGGGATATCATCTATAAACCAAGATTTGGATCGAATAAGCGATTGGGCCAGTTCGGTCGAATTACATATTAACCCTTCTAAGTCACAAGCCATCGTCATTGGTTGCAAATATCAATGTGGTATTCTTTCGGTGTCCCAGATGAATCCTATGTTGTTGGCTGGTATTAGGATACTTTTTGCGGACACTGTGAAGAACCTAAGTGTGATTATGGACACCACAATTTCTTGGAGTGCACACCTTAACGAAGTCAGCAAGAAAGTACATTTTTCATTTCACTCTTTGAAATGCCTACAGAGCTTTCTGCCCTGGGGACGAAGATATGTCTTGCTCAAATCATTATTCAGCCCATTATTGACTACGCTGATGCCTGCTATTTAGACGCCACTAAGGAGCTTCTAGATAAACTTGAGAGATTGCAAAATTTATGTATACGCTTTATATTTAATCTTAGAAAGTATGATGATGTTTCTCATCTTCGCAAAAAACTCAAGTGGCTCCCAATCTGACTTCGCTGAAACACTCAAATTCTCTGCCTCCTTTTCAATATCCTTTACAACCCTTCCTCGCCTGCCTATCTGTGGGAGCGGTTCATGTTTGTTCGTTCTCCCGATTCTCCTTGCAGATCAAATCTACGTTCTAACCTCAAATTCCCTAACCATAAAACCAATTTCTACTCTTATTCTTTAAAACCACTTTACTAACTTTAAAGATTTATTGCTAAGTTTACAGTAAAGGATATGCGAAGCTATTGCTAAAACTAGTAAAAGATGGAAATTAATGCACCCGGTCGCTTTCCGTTATACACTGAGCTCGCGGCGCATTTAGTGCGGCCGTATTGTATCGCTGGGTCAGCAAAAACGTGATTGAAGGCAATTATTGCCTCGAACATATATGTTTATTTCTTATTTGTTTATATATGTAAGTATATTTATTTGTATTTTTTTTATTGTTTTGTATTTATATGTTGTTATATATTATATAATTTTGTCTAGATACACTCTTTTGTATGTGTGTTATTTTAGTTCTATTTTTGTACTTGGGTTATATTTCTATAAATAAATAAGAAGTAACATTGTACCTATATCTCCTTCATCTGTTACTACTGTTGCCTAGTGTGTACATAAATAAATAAATAAATAAATAAACTAGTGGTTCTGTGAACCGTAGCCTTCGGAGTAATTTAAAAAAAAATTCAACGTTTCTTTATTTCGTTTTGAGTGCTCTTGCCAACCACTACGGGACCATTCCCCCCTCTGCCTCCATTTTCCCCCCGATTGAAAAACCCCACGCTAAAAGTTGTTGGCTGTATCAAGCATTGTCCATGCCAAGTTGCATGCAAATCCGATGAAAAATGCGACCTGTATACTGAATGGACGGACGGACAGACGGTCGGACATCAATAGCATTATTCCCCTACCAGTGGAGCTATAACGCAAAGTGTGAGGGTGAACACCCAATGTTGAAGGTGAATACCATTTTTTTTAAATTAATTAATGTTTTGACACACATTTTTTACACCGTGAGTGAAGCACAGAAGAGTGAGCTATTGAGCGTCATGACATGACATGACATGACATATTTTCACGCCTTTATCCCCGAAGGGGTAGGCAGAGGCGTACAATAAGCCCACCTTTCACCGTATGCTTTGCTTTTTGTCCCATGTAAAAGGTGGTGAGCCCATTGCCGTGTTGAAATGGAAAGACGCAGGCTGTGGCAACCTGCTGTTGAAATTTTTCAAGCCGCCCATAAGGCCTTCAACTGGGCTTAACGACTGCGATGTTATTGGCAACCGGGACCAACAGCTTAACGTGCTTTCCGAAGCATGGAAACGCCCGCAAATGAAAATGCCACAAAGTGGTCACCCATCCGAGGACCAGCCGTAGTGAAAGTTGCTTAACGCAGTGATCGTTTACAAAACACTGTGTCCGCGGCGCCACCAGCGCTTCCATTGAGCGTCATATTGAACGATTACGTAAAAAATATCGTTCACAACTTATTATTTATAAACAAATCATTATCATTTAATTATCGGGCAGTCTTGGTACGGCTGCGTCTGTTTAAAGTCGTAAGAAGGTATTTATATTTACATTTTTATCGTTCCATAATTATTGTAATTGATGTATTGCCTCCATATAATAGTATTATTTACTTTTTCAGATCATGATTATTCTACTAATATGGATCGTGGTACTTATTGCTGTAGTGGCAATCTACTTACGTCACATCCATCAAAAGTACAATAAATATGATGTCAAGTACGTCCTACCAGTTCCCTTGTTGGGTAATATGACAAAGATGTTGCTGCGCGTGCATCACTTTGCTTACGATGTAATAAATTTGTATAATAAGTTTCCAGAAGAAAGGTAAGATAGTAAAAGAACCATACATGTCTTATAGTGTTGTACACTATAAGACATGTATAGTTCTTATGTAACTATACATGTATTATTATTGTCTGCCTTGATAGCGTAAGTGATAGTGTATGCGACTGCCGCACTAATTCTCGGGTTCAAATCCCAGGTTTTAATAACAATCTATATGAGTGATCACAAATATTTTATTAGGAGTTTGAGTGTTTCATATGAATGTACTAGTTGACGCCCGCAGCTTAGCCCGCATAGAGAAGTTTTCCAGTTCCCGTTTCTCACAGGCAGTTGTTCTCGACATAAAAGTAGCCTATGTGTTATTCTGATGTGTGAGCTATATAATTATTGTAAAATTTCATTAAAATCCATTCAGTAGTTTTTACGTGAATTAGTGAGAAACATACATTATTACTAACTTTTGCGTTTATAATATTAGTAGGATTTAGAAATATATCAGGCAGGGCGTTCGCAGTGCAGCGCAGCGCCTCTAAACTATCTGACGACTTTTGTATTTATTTACAACTACGTAATGGATATTCATGAAAAAAGAACTAAAATTCTTCAAAAGAACTTCTCGACATTCAAAAATACTTGAAAATGTATCATCATGATTCGTCTATTGATGTCATGCACCCAAATTCTTTTGTTTCGCCTTAGAGCCAAAAGCAATACTAATTCTTCTTCATCCGAGTCCGTGTTGTTCGACATCTTGCAGCCTACTGCCCGCCTAACCCGTCACACTGAACATAGTTTAAGCGCAGCCCCGCGTTGCAACTGCTTTGTAAACTGCCTCTGCGTTCAGTGTGCCGACTTCTGCGCTGCTACTGAACTGCTCTGCTACTAACCTGCGTTCAGTGTGCAAATGAATATTTATATTTTTTAGGTTCGTTGTAAGGTTTGAATTCACTAAAGAAACAATTTTTATTCGAGACTTGGAGCTGATCAAGCAAGTAACTGTTAAGGACTTTGAACACTTTCTCAATCACCGCTCGGTTTTTGGTGAAAGTAACTCATACTTTTCAAGAAATATTTTCTCCTTGAAAGGTGAGTAAAGCAAACATTTTTGTCTTTAAACTTTCAAGAAGATTAATACAAATGGAGAACAACTAAGCATTCAATTAAATTTGACGTATTACCAAAGTACTGGAAAACAAACTAAACATTCTGGTTTTTGAAAAAAAAATTGATAAGCACTAAGTGCAAGATTTGGGTAAACCAAGAACGTCTAGAGCAGTAATTGAAATAGTGTATTTAGGTAGTAAGTTTATCGCGTACGGAAGATGTGGTTCGGATGTAAAATGGTGAGTAGCTATCGGACCAGAGTAAACGATGCATTGTTCCAGTTAGTAAAATGACAAAGCATCGTAAAAGAAGAACGCCTTACGACTCACAACGCATTACCAGTGCCAGCGTTGCTTATTGGTAGTGTAACCTGAGTATGTCAGAAGATGCATGAAACCAAATTAAATGCTTTGGAAATGCAATCACATTGAAACTTGTATAGGCTGAGTAAAAGAAAATTAAAAAATCTGCAGGAAGCGAAAGCTGACGATATGTTCTGTCTGGCTACCCCGTTAGGGATACAGCGTTAAAATAGTAAGGTATGTTATGTTAAATAAATTGTAAAAACAATACAGACCAAGAATGGAAGGACATGCGTTCCACGCTGAGCCCAGCATTCACCAGCTCCAAAATACGTGTGATGGTGCCTTTCATGGTAGAAGTGGGCGATCAAATGATTGCAACGCTAAAGAAACGGATGCAAGAATCAAAAAGTAACTATTTACTATTTTACATTTTTAGTTAAATTTTAATTTTAAGTTGGAACATGATGTTTTTGAACTAGTATGGTTCGGGCTTAAATAAAATGAACCCATTTTATAAGCCAACTTCAATAAAAATAAATTCAATAAAAAAATTATGAGAACTTCAATAAAGATCTCCAATTGAATCTGTGTGTGATGGGTGATATGTGACATTAGACAAAATGCCTTTTTATAATATTAATATTATATCGACTAATATTACTAAATGACTATGTGTTATCCACAGCTGGTTCCATCATAGTTGACTGCAAAGATCTAACAACTCGGTACGCTAACGACGTCATAGCCTCTTGTGCATTCGGTCTGAAAGTTGATTCTCACACGGACACAAATAATAATTTCTACATACTAGGAAAGGAGGCCTCTACCTTTGGATTCCGACAAATGATTATGTTTTTTATGATGACGAATATGCCAGGAATAGGTAAAGTAAGTTCACTTAATTTTTTTTATTATTGCAGAAATCCTGACACTTTCTGTGGTAACGGAGTTAGCTGTACGTGTAAGGGAATTTCATAATCGGGTCAAATAAAACCATTTCACCAGACCATCACCGGATATATAAAACCACTAGATGACCCCCACAGCTTCGCCCGTGGAATATTTCGACCTCCCGTCGCACCTATTTTATCCCGTCGCTTTTAAATTCTACAATGATGCATAAAAAATTGTCCGATTTGTCGACATTTATGACTACTGCTCTGCTTCCCAGTGTAGTAGCGTAATGATATATAGCCTATAGCCCTCGATAAATGGGCTATCTAATACAAAAGGAATTTATCAAATCCGACCAGTAGTTCCTGAGATTAGCGCGTTCAACCGAACAAACAAACAATCAAACTCTTCAGCTTTATAATATTACTAGCTGACGCGCCCGGCTTCGCCCGTGGCATACTTCGTACCCCGTGGCACCTATTTAATCCCGTCGTTTAATAATTTTACGATAATGCATAAACATTTTCCAAATTACTTGATTACTTCTTAAGTACTACGCCCGCGCCCGCACGGCCCGGTCGAATTTTTGTTACACGAAATTAATTTTTATGCGCATTTTTTGATATTGCCATATCGCCTATTGCAAAGTGTAAAGGGTTAAAATATCTTCTATTTTCATAAAATGCTGAAACCAACTAACATATTAAAAATGATAGGGATTAATAATGTATTTGTGTAAATAGCCTTAAAATTACCGCTTTATTATTGCTGCTTTTTTAAACTATTAAAATGGATATAGTACGGTATCCTTAAGAGATAGACATATACCGTCGCGGACTTTGTTGTAGACCTATATTAGATACATAATTCCACAATAAATTATTTTGTTATATCTTAAAGGGTTTAGGCAGCGTTTTCATTAAAAGCTCCCAGACGGCTTTTTTTTTCTGACACCGCCAACATATATCGTTATAATTAAGTTAATGTATACAAAAACTTAACAAAATATACATAAAAACCTTCTCTATGAATCACACTATCTATTTCAAAAAAACTGCATAGAAATTCGTTGCGCAGTTTTAAAGATCTAAGTATATATAGCGACAGACAGCTTAAAACGACTTTGTTTCTCAAGTACCAACGCCCGCGCCCGCACGGCCCGGCGAATTATTGTTACACGAAATTAATTTTTTTTTGAGATTGCCATATCGCCTAAGATATTCATTTAATTTGTAAAGTGGAAAGGGACAAAATAATCTTCATAAAATGCTGAAGCCAACTAACATTAAAAATGATAAGCATTAATAATGATTTTGTGTAAATAGCCTTTAAATTACCGCTTTATCATTGCTGTTTTTTTTAAGTATTAAAATGGATATAGTACGTTATCCTTAAGAGATAGACATATACCGTCGCGGACTTTTTTGTAGATCTATGTTAGATACACAATTCCACATTACATTATTTTGTTATATCTCAGAGGGATTAGGCAGCGTTTTCGTAAGAAGCTCCCAGACGACTCATTTTTTCCGACACCGCCAACATATATCGTTATAATTAAGTTAATGTATACAAAACTTGACAAAATATACATAAAACCATCTATAAGAATCACTCTATCTATTTAAAAAAACTGCATCGAAATACGTTGCGTATTTTTAAAGATCTAAGCATGCATAGGGACAGACAACGAAAAACGACTTTGTTTTTCTAATATGTAGTGATTAGCATAGATTGTGAGTCGCCAGCACCGAGAGCAAAGAATTTTGCTTGATACATCGCTCGGCGCTAATGATATTGGTCCCTAGTCCTGTCGTGGCTTGACACGCACTTGACTGGTATTTTTGCGTTTCAGATGTTAAATTGGGATTTTATGACGGAAAGATCGAAAATATTTTTCAGAGATTTGGTATTAGACACGATGAAAAATCGAGAATTAAAAAATATCATGAGGCCTGATATGATCCACTTACTCATGGAAGCTAAAAAAGGTAGTTATATCAATACAATACTTATTTATTTTAGTCAAGCATAGCAGTTAAGTCGAATTGCTTGTGTTAGGTGTGGTTTTACGTCAGTGCCTTAATTTGAACAATTCTGTTTTTGACTGCCTCTGTGGCGCGGTGGCAGCGGTAGTGACTGTGGTGAGTGTATCTGACTGCTACGCAAGAGATCGTGGTTTCGGTTCCCACCCAGGATAAAAGAAAATGTGTGATGAGCACGATGATTTATTCTGTGTCTGGGTATTATTCATATATAATATGTATGTATTTAGAAATAAATAAGTATGTTTATCAGTTATTTGGTTACCATAGTACAAGCTCTGTTTAGTGTGGAATCAGATGGCGTTGAGTGAGTTGTCCCAACAATATTAATATTTAGTTACTCGTAAAAACCAGAATTTTAACTAATAATATATTTAAATACATTTTTATTAAAGTGAAAAAAGACAACTTGTTTCAGGACGGGTATTGAAGCCGTGACCTATGCCTAACCAGGGCATTGTTCTAGCCAATGAACTACCCAAACCTGCTGCCGCGTGGGCCAAATGGCGGGAGATGACCGGTGTCATTTGTGACCCTAAAATGCCGATCCGGTTGAAGGGACAGGTCTACAAAACCATTATTAGACCTGTCCTTTTACATGGCAGTGAGACGTGGCCGATATTGGAGCGACACAAGCAGGAGCTGCGTGTCACGGAAATGAAGATGCTGCGGTGGATGTGTGGAATCACGCGGATGGACCGCGTGAGGAACTCTCGCATCCGCGGCAGCCTTCACGTCCGTGACATTGCAGACAAGTTGCAAGAGTGTCGCCTTCGTTGGTATGGTCACGTCTTGCGGCACCCGCCGGGCTACGTAGGTAACAAATGTCTGGCCATGTCAGCCCCGCCGGGTCCCGGTAAGAGGGGAAGACCCAAGAAGTGCTGGCTTGACGTCGTAAGGGATGACATGCGTGCCAATGGTCTCACTACAGGGGATGCCAACGACCGTGCGAAGTGGAGGAGAAAATGTAGGAAAGCGGACCCCGGGCGTCGCGAGACGCAACTGGGACAGACGCTCGGATGATGATGAATGAACTACCCAAACCGTACCGAATCAAGTTGAAAATTTTCACTATATTTTAGTCCTTATTTATATGTATGACCGTTGCCCTGATTAAGCAAAGGTCACGGGTTCAATCCCCGTCCTAAACCAAGTCACCTTTACCTTGGAGTATAGGATCTAATGCATCAGCTGATATATAAACGAGGCTTTGACAAGCAAAGGGTTGGAAACGAAGAGTAGACGATTATCGATTATTTAAATGTAGTCCTATGGAATTAAAGAGTGGTTTCTTTCATATGAATCAACAGACATTTTCTACATCAATCTTGTTTCAAATCAGTGTATTATGTTTTTGTGTATGTGTTTAAGTGTATATCATAACATTATGACTATTTGTTCTGTTGCTATTTGTCATATTAGAGTTCAATCACTTACGTTCATTGAAATTTCAGGAACGCTAATTCACGATATTGCGAAGTCCGAAGATGCAGCAGTTGGATTTGCCACTGTTGAAGAATCTGCAGTTGGAGTAAAGGCACCTAATAGAGGTAATGTATCATATCTATGTATTTAGAAAAAATAGGTATGTATATAAGTCGTCTAGATCCCATAATACAAGCTTATATAAGCTTACTTTGGGCTAGACGACACTGTGTAAAAAAAGTGCTACAATATTGATTAGTATTATCTCCTTTATTCATTTATAAAACATATAGATTACAATTTTAAATATACTCGTATCTATAAAAAATACAAATATGACTATCGGTACAATTATCGCTGAATCTACATCCCACATGTCGACAACCTCATGAGCCAAGTCTAAATATTTCATTTGCTTGTCTACCGCGGCTTTCATGAGGTTTTCGTCGTGAGGTATAGTGATGTCAACAATCATTGCACGGCGTTCTAATCGATCTATAATCACTATGTCAGGCTTATTGGCGACAATAGTTCTGTACGTGATAATAGATCGATTCCAGGATAATGTGACATAATCATTTTCGAGAACTGGGTCGGGCACATATATCTATAGTATCCTCTAAATCAACAAGATCTTTTGCTGGAGACTTTAGATCAAGTTGCTAGTGAATGATCTTGGCTACTTGGTTGTGTCGATGTAAATACTCGCCTTTATAATTATTATTCCTTTCATATTTACTCGGTTCTTGTGTTTGACATTTAAATGCTTATTTAGTAAATTTTCGGTAATAGGATTTTACTTGATACGGCTTATATGATTTTTTGTATTTATATGTAACAATATAATAAAATGGATTATTTATGGTTTCTTTTTATAGTGTGGGCAGACAACGATTTAATCGCTCAAGCTGTTCTTTTCTTCATTGCTGGCTTCGAAACTGCTTCTGCGGCGATGTGTTTTCTTTTTTATGAGCTGGCTATTAATCCAGATATACAAGATCGATTAGCAAAAGAGGTCAAAGAGACTAATGCCAAAAATGGTGGTAAATTTGACTTAAATTCGATACAAAATATGACTTATCTTGACATGGTTACTTCAGGTATGTACCAAATTTTTATCTTTAACAACCGAGAATAAAGGATATAATGAAACACTTAACATATCAGATTAGCATATATAAATATACAAACATACTTGTAAGAAAACGTAAATCACAATAATAAATGTAATCAAGTAAAACTTTATTATGAATTATTTTCATATTTAATGTAATTTTATGTTTCTTTCAGAATTGCTGAGATTATGGCCTCCAGCTATTATTCTCGATAGAGAGTGTACTAAGGACTATAATTTGGGAAAACCTAACAAACATGCCGATAAAGATTTTATTGTAAGTTAGATTCATGTTTTCGCTAAAAATTTCACTTTATTAAAAAAAATGTGAATAACGAAGATTTTAAATATTATTTATACAGTTGATTGATGGCGCTTGGTGGAACTTGCTACACATATTAAATAACACCACTTGTACTGTTCCACAACATTTACTTTGTAAACCTGACCGGTTTCGCCTCACGGCATTCTCAAAGGTACACAATGACATTCTTGACATTGAATAATATGACACTTTGACATTTGCAATTCTAATATTTTAAATAGAATTATGATTCGTAGTATTTAATTTTTCTCAAATGTAAAACTGTATTCTCCCTAATTTTGGGGTAATTTTCTAAACTGGTAACTTGTAATGTCGATATACCTACATTGTGGACATTTGGCGGGAAGAGTGACAAGTGCGGACGCTTGCTTTATATTATTTTCTAAAACTAGTGCATTTATCTTGTTTTATGTGCGGGAGTGGTGGTTTCTTGGACATAAAAGTTGTGTTAACGTGCTATAGTGAAAGACAATGATATATATGCAGTGAAATGCTATTTTCTCTCTTGCCGCGAAACGTCCACTGACAGAAGTGTAAGAATATATGTGTAGTGTAAGAATCACCATTATACTGAGGGCAAGGACCAGGACGGACAATGAGGACACGACATCGACTGGACAGGACTAATTAGAAGATAAGATTGAAGAAATATGATATAAAAAATAAGATTTGGCTAAAAGGTCTTAGAAACCAGGCCATTAAATAATTATTAAAAAAAATACTTACATTGTACGGTTATTAGTTTTAGTATACTTTCTAGGTCCAGTCGTCATATTGTGTACTTTTGAGAATGCCGTGAGGCGAAACCGGTCAGGTTTACAAAGTAAATGTTGTGGAACAGTACAAGTGGTGTTATTTAATATTTTAAATATTGAACATTTAACTACTTTAAAATATATTTTAGATAAGAAAGGGCACAGGGCTTTCGATACCAACGTTTGCCATCCACCGAGACCCCGAATACTTTCCTAATCCTGAAAAATTCGATCCAGAGCGCTTTTCCGATGAGAACAGGCACAATATACACCCTGTAGCATATTCACCTTTTGGTATCGGGCCAAGGAATTGTATTGGTAAGTTATAGTGGTTACAGATATTTAGTTTAGAATGTCAAAGCATAATAATTCACTTCTAATATAAGCTTCATTCATCGTATCGCATACCCCCACTAGAGTAAACATAATAAGAGAACAGCCTTTGCTATGTCAACACCACCTACTTTTTGCGGCCCTATGGGTGAGTCTTCTATTGAAGTGACGCTTGCACGCGGCGACGTCTCGATATCCGAATGGCGTGTCCTCCCGGATGCGTCCTGTAGTGACCATCGTCTAATCGTTTACAAGCTCTTACCCGGTGATGCACGAAGGCTCAAAGTAATACTTGTAATTTCAAATATAAAAGTAGGGGCGCAAACTGGCAGCTCTTTGGGTCTCTGTTTGCGGTTCACGCTAAAGATTTTGGTCATGGTAACCTGTCTGTCGAAGAGAGTGCTTCGTTAATGT
Organism: Thumatha senex; assembly: GCA_948477245.1. Classification (NCBI taxonomy): domain Eukaryota; kingdom Metazoa; phylum Arthropoda; class Insecta; order Lepidoptera; family Erebidae; genus Thumatha; species Thumatha senex. The sequence goes on from OX419732.1 coordinate 29,721,790, forward strand.
CAGAAAATTTTACCTACTGTGCCGACGTAGCCATTGGTCGTGGATCTATTAACAATACTCGGAGATGCGATTGGTGGAGTGATCGTTTAGCTGAGCTTCGAAGGCGTTTCCGGAGAGCCTGTAGAAAATTAAATTATTTTAAAAAGCATAAAATTAGTGCCGGTGCGGAATACAATAGCGCTTTACTGGCTCTTAGAGTTTCCAGGTCCCATAACAGGGCGGCTGTTGAAAAATCAAAGGGTAATTTGCTACGTAAAATAGTGCATGGTCTGGAAGCTGAGGGTCCGTGGTCGCCTATATACCATGAGTTTAGGGCTAACCGTTCTGTAGATCTTGCCTATGTACGAAATATCAAAATTAACAACTGTTCTGAAGGAAACCGCGGATTACCTCTTGGATTCTCTTATACCCGACGACTGCTTGGAGAACGATAGTGATTATCACCGACAGATAAGACAGTGGGCTCTTGAGCCACCATACTCACCCCAGTCAGACCTACCAACTTCTGATGAGTTCTTCGAAATTGTTAGGTCGTTGTCCATAGGTAAGGCGTCGGGTGACGATAAAATATTGGGAAGAATTTTTGATTGAAGGTTGGGCTTACCCGCATCTTTGTTTTAGGAGTTTATGCTCCGCAAAATGCACGGTGGCGCCGATCTTCAAAGGACCAAAGTGAGAGGCAGGCATTTTGGGAGAGTGTGAGCGATATACTGAGTAAATGCAAACAGATTGAAAGAATAGTAATGTTAGGTGATTTTAATGGTTGGGTTGGTGTGAAGCGTGATGGTTATGAAAGTGTATTGGGACAGTATGGTGACAAACGAGTGAATGAAAATGGAGAAAGTTTGCTTGAGGTATGTTTGGAGATGAACCTTGTGGTAACCAACACCATGTTCAACCACAAGGATATCCATTTGTTTACGAGACAAGAAGGAAGCCAGAGAAGCATGATTGATTATGTGATTGTAGATGCAAGGATGAGAAAGAAAGTGTTAGACACTCGGGCATACCGCGGTGCCGGGATTGACACAGACGACTTCTTGGTTGTTAGTCGAGTAAGAGGTCTGTTTCAGCGGTGGCGGCATCGTGTGCATGCACCTGTTAGTGTACTAGAACGCATAAAAGTCGAGAATTTGCAAGAGATAGGCATAAAAGAGGAATTTAAGTGTAAGCTGAGCAAGAAATTTGAAAATTCTGATGACGTATGTGAGATCGAAGAAGTATGGAAGTCATTTAAGGAAGGTCTAGTGGAAGTTGCGATGGAAGTGTGTGGGGTAAGTAAGAGAAGCCAAGGATGTAAGAGAAAGAGAATGTGTGCAGAAGTCCGAAAGGCGTTGTCTGATAAGATGAAAGCATGGTTGGACTCGTTGACTACAAAAGTCAATCAAAGAATGCAGAAGGCAACGGATGTGGACCTAAAAATGGAAAAAGAGGAGTACAAAAGGTATAAGCGTGTTGCAAAAGAGGTGATGAAAAGAAAGAAAGAGAATGACAGAGATGAATTTGATAAAAGGTTATCTGATGACTTCCAACAGAATATGAAATTCTTTTGGAAGTCCATAAGAACAGTGAGGGGTCAACAGACGACATCGCAACTCAACCATATCAGAAACCATGATGGTAGTCTTGTGAAAGGAGAAGAATGTGTGTTAAAAAGATGAAAGCAATATATTGAAAGCTTGTTTGAAAATGAGGATATCAACCTTTGTTGGAGGAATGGCAGCGTACCAAGAGATTGGTGTAAGGCTGTCATCGTGCCGCTTTATAAGGGAAAAGGGTCACAGCAAGAGTGCAAAAACTACCGCGGCATAAGCTTGCTCAGCATCGTCGAAAATTGTATACAAAAATCTTGATAAAAAGAGTGATGAATGAAACTGAAGGAAAATTGTGGGATGTACAAGCAGGATTTATGAAAGGAAGAGGATGTACGGATCAGGTCTTTTCCTTACGATGCGTAGCAGAAAAGCTTTTGGCGAAAAGTCAAAAAGTCTATTGCGTATTTGTAGACTTGGAAAAGGCCTATGATAGAGTGGTGAGGAATAAACTGTGGTCAATACTGGCCAGGTATGGAGTAAACAGTCACTTGATACGAGCACTGAAGTCTCTCTATGAGGGCTCCAGTGCTTGTGTCAGAACCAACGGAGCATGCACAGACTTTTTTCACATTGAAAAAGGTGTGAGACAGGGTTGTGTAGCGTCACCGTTGCTGTTTAACCTATACATGGACAGTTGCTTGAAAGAACTGCAAGAGAGTACGTATGGTATAAAAATGGATGAACAGACCGTCAAGTGTCTCCTATACGCCGATGATCAGGTAATACTAGCATCATCGGCGGAAGAGTTGCAGTTGATGGTTAACATTATGTATGATGCGTTAAAAAACAAAGGAATGAATGTAATTAAGTCGAAAGTAATGGTTTTTGAAAGAGAGGCAAGTATGACGGATTGCTCAATTGTTGTGGAAGGAGAAAGAGTAAAACAAGTAAAAGAGTTTGTATATCTAGGTACAAAATTTGCGAGAGATGGAAAGTATGACTATGACATTGAGCCAAGAGTATTGGCAGGAAATAAAGTGAATGGAGCCAGGTACGCCTTTATGAGCAGTCAGAACGTTTCCAAGAAGGCACGACTGGCTGTACATAGAGGTGTGCTGGTCCCCACACCTATGTATGGCAGTGAAAGTTGGGTATGGCAGAAAACGCATAAAAGTAAAATAAATGCAGTGGAAATGAGAAGTCTGCGAAGTATAGCTGGAGTGAAGTTGATGGATAAAGAAAGAAAGGAACATTGCGGTATGACAGAAGATGTAGTGACTAACATAGAAAAAGGGATGCTTAGATGGTTCGGACACGTGGAGAGGATGGATGAAAGTAGACTGACGAAGCAGATTTATGTGGCGAGAGTGAATGGGCAAACTGGTAGGGGTAGACCTCGGCGTACGTATGTCAATCAAATCGAAGACCTTTTGGAAAAAGGCCAGGTCAAGAGTACCCTTAACCGGCGAGCGTGTACGAAAACACTTATGAAAGTAGAAGAAGCGAAAGTGTCAGGAAGTGTGACGAAGTCAGGATCGTAGCAAGTGGAAAACCATCGTCTCTGCCTACCCCGATGGGAAACAGGCGTGAAAATATGTATGTATGTATGTATGTATGTATCTTAATCTTAATAATATTATATATGTGAAAGTATGGATGTTTGTTACTCTTTTACGTAAAAACTACTGAATGGATTTTAATGAAACTTTACAATAATATAGCTTATACATCAGAATAACACATAGGCTACTTTTTATCCCGGGAACAAGTTCCTGTGGGAAACGGTAACGGGAAAACTTCTCTACGCGGGCGAAGCCGCGGGCGTCAACTAGTTACTAATAAATTAAATATTGTTTTACAGGTTCGCGCTTTGCTCTCTGTGAGCTGAAAGCCATCACGTATCAAATTCTGCTGCATATGGAAGTCTCACCATGCGAGACCACTACCATACCAGCGAAACTTTCAACTGAGTCTTTCAATATTAAGATGAAGGGTGGACATGAACTCAATTTTAAACTTCGAACCTAGAGAAAATTGCACGCACATATTAAATTTATCAATGTAAATATTTATGCACGTTGCAAACAATAAAACAGGCTTATATAAAAGCTTAATGCGTGTGTTTTTCATTTGATCCATTATAAAAGTACAAAATTATTTAGCTACTTTAATTACCTTTATTTTTTTTTTTAAATCTTTATTTACTGAGCTTTGCTACAATATGACCATGTCGCTCCATCATAGCCATTCATTATATTATTACATGTGTTTTAAATATTCATCATACAATAGATAAAGTGACCTGGCTGCATTCGACAAAGGATTTACAAGGGCACCGTTACATTTTCCTACGTCCGTCGCCTTCTGTAGTATTAGTCTTGCTCTCAGTTGTTGATTCCGTCTACATACCATTAACCTGTAAGATTCTGCCACCTTTTAGTAAAAGACGACATTATAGCTAATATCTACGAATCCTCATTCCAGTTACCCCCAAATTTCTTTGCCTTTAAATTTGGTCTTTCTGGACCTTATTTTGAATCTAAGCCAATTTAGTAATAATCACTGCTTAAGATCTACACAAACAATTCAAGTTTTATTCTTTGAGATCATTTCGGGTTCGATTTCCGACTCGAGTACAAGTATTATTTTAAATCTATGAATGAAGTTAATCTTTTCATCAAAATCGGTGACAATGTTCCTTATAACACATCTTTCTATGTCTTATAGTTTTCGAGTTTTAAATTGTTGGCCGTTGCCACCCTGTGGTCACCAATCTGGCCACATAGTTATTTAACTATATTTATACAGATGAAAGCAGCCTAGAAAAGACAAAATATTTAATCTCATTTGCTTTTAAAGTATGGTTATTTGTTAACAACACTTACTGTAGAGTTATAATTTACCACTTCTAATTACAACGGTTTATTTTTTCCTCTTCTCAAACTATAATCAATAATGAAAACCAGACATTGAGATATTATGGTACGTTATCTTTTGTCATTAAATCTCAGTGCATCGTTTGTCCTAACTATTATTTATAACATCTAATAATAATAAAAAATATACATATAAAGCATAAGTTTGTTTGTTAGGTTGAACGCTATAATCTCAAAAACTACTACTGGCCTAATTTAAAAATTTTTGTGATAAATTATTTAGTGCTGCGGGTTTATATATTATTTTTGTTCTTCAAAGGCGGGCAGGGCATGCTATTTAAAATTTAAGCCCCATAGTCCCTCTTCGAGAAAATTTCAAAGAAAAAAAAATTCTAACCGTAGATCATGACCACAGTACAATTTTGATAATCTTGTGTATGTCCAGAAAAATATAAGTATCACAGATTTGTAAACTTTGTGATAAACATAATATAAATACGAGATATAAAAAGAATCCTTCAGTCCAACACAGTTGACTACATAAGAATGGTGATTTTTTCCAGGGTAACTGTATTTTTATTTTTATATTTGGCACGTCAAAATGACGTCGTCCGCTTTATGGTAAGCAAAGACGACGACCTGTGATTGTGACCCGCTATGTCAACCCACTCCGATGGCGACTCTCAATTTGACGGCCCAGAAATATGCCTTTTCACGCTTCTCTTAAAGGACCGTATTGTAAGAGGAGGGAAGCACGTGCGCCGGCAGAGAGTTCCATTCCACAAAAAAGACCTAAGGAATCTTTCCGTTCTGTGCAAGATGATGTCCACAATGTAAGGATGACATCTCTGCCCCGCTCGTGTTGTTCGGGCTCGGACGGGGAAGGGTGGAACTAGTAGGAAAAGCTCTTCAGAACACTCATTGTGGTAGAGCGGTAAAATGTAGTTAAGCTGGCGACCGTTCTGCGCATCTCCTACGGTTCAAGATTGCAGTAACATTTGGACAATCTATGATGCGGATTACACGTCGCTGCAACGCGTTGGGAGCTTCAAATTGGTATTTGGCGGAGCCATCCAAGTGATGTGAGCAGAATTCCACGCACGGACGAATCTGACACTTATATAATAAACATCTCTGTTCCGGCGTGATAAACCGCCCCACCCTGTTAAGGACTCCGAGCTTGCGAGAGGCCAAGCTAATGCACATCTCGATGTAATTTTTATTGTTAAGCTCTCGACGAACGTCCAGCGCCAGAACGCTGAAGTAATTTTGCAGCGGTAGTGTTGTGTTCTGAAGAGTTGGAAGGGGAAGGAAAGGGAAATATTTAGCAGTAATTGCACACGCCTGCATTTTTCTAGCATTGATCGAAACCGCACCGTCAGATGCGTCATCATCGTTAACGAAACGAAAATGAAACCGCCCATGCATTCCTTATTAAGAGAAAAATTAGACCAATACACTTAGAATTACTTTTAAAACACTTAACTACTCACATTAATAGAAATGGTAACATTTTTTAAAATATTAATTTCCTTTATAATGCAAAATTGAGGCCAGTTCATGATTTTTATATTCAAGAATAAACGCTTCTCCTTTATTCTCCAGTAGAATGATTAAGAATTTTTTCAAGTTACTTTTGTGTTGTAATTTCCTTTTTTCATCAAAGCTCGTGCCCCCAAACTTAGCCGGTGCCCCACTTGAACATGAGGCTAGCAAGGCTCCGTAGATCTCGGTGGGATCCTATCACAAGTATGATTGTTTATATGTAACTGTATTTTATTATTTATGCAACAATATTTAAGTTGCATGTGTACTTGGTAATATTTTCCATGAAGCATCTTATAAGGCGTGATTATTGCCACATTGTGTGATGACACGTCTCACTTCATTCAATTAATTTACACAAAACAGTAATTAATGTTAACCGCCGAGCTTCAAGTAGAATAAATTATAATTGTAATATCTAAAGCCGAAAGTTTGTAAGCGAGAATGTTTATTGCTTCCACATGCTTAAATAATACATACATATCATCACGCCTGTCTCACATCGGGGTAGGCAAAGACTATGGCTTACCACTTGCTACGATCCGGGAATACAACTTTCGCCTCTTCCACTTTCGTAAGTGTTTTCATACACACACGCCGGTTAACTGTCTTGACCTGACCTTTTTCCAAAAGATCTTTTATCATTTTGGAAATAAGTATTTTATTGATGTTTATATATATTCGTAACAAAAACAAATTCTTATCATACTTATATCCTACGATAGCCGTTTCGAATGTTGAATCACAATGATCTTGCATAATTTAAGTTAATAGGTTCATTAGATAATATTACATTAAACGCTATATCATCGTTTTGTTTAAAATTAAACATGTTTATCATTACTATGATTATAGAACTATGTCCGCTGTTTTAACAACCATATAATTTATATTTTAAACTTATGTAGTACTACACAAGATAATTCATATAATATATTCGTTTACCATGGTTTATATATATATAATAAAGCCCACCATCATTTTACGTTCGACTCGTACCTACAAGTTGACCATCATTATAACAAAGATGTTTAAGATCAAGCAGTAAATGTCCATGATGCGTAAGTTGATTGCCAACAGTAAAGTCTAACGGACCTTCAACTAGACCTAAAATCGTAATGTGCATTCTCCAAAAGTGGATTATTTTTTACCAACAGTGACAAGTAATTTACTTTGTTAAGCTCATCAGATTACGAACTAAGATTATTTTAAAGATATAGACGGATTGCGCTTAAAATAAAACATCATCAATTACAATTGAAACATTTTAACAAAATAAAGATAATGAGCATTTCTCATTGGTCTTGTTGTTTTTCTTGTAACCCGTATTGTTTGATCTTGTATTCTGTTTTTCTTTTTGTGAGGAGAAATAAATAAATATATTATTAACAACAGAGACGCTACAGTAAGTACAGTCAATATGATAAAAATATAACTGAAGTATATCATTTATAACCATAGCTGATCTAGTAATATGCATAGATTACCTACATAAGAATTTATCAGGTTTTTACTATAATCTTTCAGATAAGATAAGGTTTAAATACTGATATGTATCTGAATTGTACTCCTGTTTGTTCTGTATTTCATGGTCACTGTCATGATTTAATCAATAATGGAGTATAATTCAGGGTTTACTATCTAATTCAATAATGTAAACAAATACAGTAACAATGTCATTGTTTTTATTGTAAAATTCATTTTTTTAATCTTGACGTTCATAATTGTTACTTTGACCTACATGAATAAAGATATTTTTTTTTTATTTTTTTTTTTTAAATATTGTGGGACACTTTTCACACAGCGCCATCTAGCCTAAAGTAAGCTAATATTAGCTTGTGTTATGGGATCTAGATAACTGATAAACATACTTATATATTTCTAAACAAAAGTCTCAGTGTTCTGTTAACGATCACTGAGTTACGCAACTTTCACTATGGCTGGTCCTCGGATGGGTGACCACTTTGTGGCATTTACATTTGCGAACGTTTTCGTGCTTCGGAAGGCACGTTAAGCCGTTGGTCCCGATTGCCAGTAAAATGGCAGTCGTTAAGCCTGGTTGAATGCCTTATGGGCGGGTATGAAAAATTTCAACAGCAGGTAGCCACAACCTGCGTCTGTCTATTTCAACACGGCAATGGGCTCACCACCTACTACGTGGGGCAGAAATCCACACGGTGAAAAGTGGGCATATAGTATGCCTCTGCCACCCCTTCGGGGATAAGGCGTGATGGATATTTATTTATTTTTATTTTTTTATATATTTCTAAATACATACATATTATAGATAAATAACACCCAGACACAGAATAAACCATCGTGCTCATCACACAAAGTTTTATCCTGGGTGGGAATCGAACCCACGACCTCTTGCGTAGCAGTCGGATGCACTCCCACCGCGCCACAGAGGCAGTCAAATTTTCGTTTTCATTTTCATACCTCGAAACGATTTTGCTGGTGACTGAGACACGAGTTCTAAAACATGTGTGGAACTTGACGAAGAATATTTATTGCGCGGAAGTGGACCGTAGAAAGAGTCAGGGTAGACCGAGACTTAGATACGAAGAGACCGTAAGCAGATTACTCAAAAACGGAAAGGTCAAAAACACTCGGATACCCAGACGTGCATCTATGAAACGATTTATGAATCTGCAGAAAACCTGGCGATCTGTCCTCTCTTACGACCCCTTCACAAAGACTGCGTGAATATAGATATGTACAAATAGAATTGTAAATAAATATACATCACGCCTTATCCCCGAAGGGGTGGCAGAGGCATATTATATGCCCACTTTTCACCGTGTGGATTCCTGTTCCACGTAATAGGTGGTGAGCCCATTGCCGTGTTGAAATAGACAGACGCAGGTTGTGGCTACCTGCTGTTGAAATTTTCAAGCCGCCCATAAGGCCTTCAACCAGGCTTAACGACTGCCATTTTACTGGCTACCGGGACCAACGGGTTAACGTGCCTTCCGAAGCACGGAAACGCTCGCAAATGTAAATGCCACAAAGAGGTCACCCATCCGAGGACCAGCCATAGTGAAAGTTGCGTAACTCAGTGATCGTTTACAGAACACTGAGACGCGGTCTCAGTGTTCTGTAAACGATCACTAAGTCCACGAGCCCACGAGGGCCACGAGCGTAGAAAGAAAAATATTATAAATAGAATTGTGAAAACCAAAAATTATGATGTAGAATTAAAACCAAGCACCTATTTTACAAGAATTTAATACAAGAAACACGAGATTAAGTTCTCAGCTCTGGTAATAATAAAAAAGTGAATATAAATTTTGAACTTAGGATTATACATATTACAAAGTCATCGTTTATAACTCACTTTTAAAACTGACAGAGTTTAGTATTGATATTTCACTTACTTTTTTGCACAAAATAGAAAAATTCAATAAGGTTAACAAAATTATGAAACACTAGTAGACGCCCGCAGCTTTTTTTCTTTTTATACCACTGAGGTGGCAGACAAGCATACGGCCCACCATACAAAATTTTGCGTTTAAAATATTTTAAGTAATAATGAAACGTAGTACACATTTGTTCCATAATTCACTTCATTCAAGATTTGATTTATTTTTGGTGTAATATTATGAAATTCATTATGTAATCGATAATTCTCTCTACTTTACTATTTTTCATTTTTTATATTTGGCTCGTCAAAATGGCGTCGTACGCCTGATGGTAAGCAAGGACGACGACCCGTGATTGAGGGCCGCTATCTCAACCCACAGGGCTCCGATGGCGACCCTCAATTTGACGGCCCAGAAATACTTCACGCTTCACGCCTTTTCACGCTTCCCTTAAAGGACCCAGGATTGTAAGAGGAGGGAAACACGTGCGCAGGCAGAGAGTTCCATGCTTTTATGGTGAAACATAAGTAAGATCTACGAAATTTTTATTAAAATGAATGTTAAATTTAGTAAGTGGTAAGGTTTATTCACAGTATATCTACCAATATTGGAACCAACAAATAACCGACAACCAACACGGCAATGAGCTCACCACCAGGTGACGTGGGACAACAATGCATACGGTGAATTGTGGGCGTATAGTATGCCTCTGCCTACCCCTTTGGGGATAAAGGCGTGACAATATGTAATGTACTGAAACCAAAAGTAATCAGCAAGCTATTCGAATACGTAATACTGTAAAAAAATTCAATATGAATTGCTTGGTCGTATATATAAGATTACGGAAGTTATGTGCTAACAAAAACATTGTCAAGGTGAGCTGCGGTCAAGCAGACAGGCTGTTATGCCTACAATTTTTTACATGTTACGTCAAGTGGTCTCTTATCTCTCAGCAATAAGGGCAATTTTTTGCCATTTATTCTAAAGATGCTGCAGCAAGAGATGCACGTCATATAGAATTTAAAAAGCTACTCCAGAAATCAATGCATATAAATTTATAATCATGGCATCATATTCCTTAGGATTGAGACATAAAGACTCCGCTGCTCCTACACGACAACGCGCGACCTCATACTGCACAGCAGACGGTCTCCAAGTTGCAAGAACTGGGGTTGGAAGCTCTCCATCATCCGCCCTACCCACCAGACCTTGTGCCTACGGACTACTACTTTTTCCAGAATTTGGATAACTTCTTGGCGGGAAAAGAAATCAATACCCGAGAGGCAGCACAAAATGCCTTTGAAGAATTTGTTGCCTCCCGTCCCGCTGATTTCTTTAATAAGGGCATCAATACCACTGCGTTGGCAAAGATAAATTGATTGCATGGGTGATTACTTCGATTAATACAAATAAAAAATACATGAAAAAAAATCGTTTAAATTTTTTCGTACAAAACGGCAATGTCATAAGTAAAGACATAATATACTATAAATTATTATGGGACACTTTTTCACACAGCGCCATCAAGCTCAAACTAAGCTATAAGCTTGTACTACTATGAAATCTAGATAACTGATATATATACTTAAATACTTCCAAACACATGCACATTATACATTATATACATAGGAAACACCCAAACTCCAAAACCAACATTTGTGGATAACACAAATATTTGATCAGCGCGGCAAGTCGCATACACTACCACTGCGCCACCGAGGCAGTTAAAACTTTCATATGAGACGCTTTAGAAAAAAATGTCAGATATAATACGAAAAAGAGTGAGCTAATTGGTTTTAACATTAAACGGAATATTCATTTGTATAGCAAGAATAGTGATGTTCATATGATGAATGCTAGAAATAAGGACAAATTAATAAGCGGGTATAGGCGTACGTTACATTAAATATATAAATTCACTTTAAGTATAAAAAAAAATATTTTTAGTGTATGACATTTTGTAAGCGCCGTTGAAATGATCTATGCAAAATAAAGACATTTTTAAAATATTTTTATTAACAAAATTCCCAAGGACTTTATGGATATACCTCAGAAGAATTTTAAAATTGTGTGACACTAAGTGTGACACTGTACCTGGACTGTGTGACCTGGAGGGTAAGGTTTTCTTTTACCTATCCTACATCCCTTTCCTTGAGGAGTTCGGTTCGTCATTCCTCCGTTACAATTGGTGGAGGTTATCCTTGATCGTTGTGCGTTAGGATTGACGAATCGAGGGTGTGTGGTGGGATCCTCCTCCCCTCCTTTATTATATTCACTTAAAATCATTGTTTTTTTTTTAATAAAATACTTGTACTATTCTACAAAATTTTGTGGAAGAGTACAACTGTTTTATGCACAATGTGTAGCAAGTTCCACCAAGTGCCATCAATCAACAGTAAACAGTTTTAACTGTTTATAGTTAAAATCATTGTAATGTATTTTAACAATTTGTAATACTTACTGGCGTTTGGAAAATAGTGAGTGTGAGATTTTATGCCAGGTTCTTAGTCAAAGACTTTATCTGTTGCTTTGAAAAGTATTCATAATGAGTTACTCTGTGACCACAAATGTTACACTCGTGTACCACAAGTTGTTTTTGGTGATACATCTCTGAACTTATCACAGAGTACATAATACGTCCAAATATCTGGGCCATTAGGTAACTGAATATCTAAAGGCTAGTTTAGACTTAGAAAGGGAAGACAGGGCGTTGGCTATCAGATGCAAAATGTTGGTCCGTAGATTGCACGGTGTACGAAAGAGGTTAAAATTACTCTATTTAGAGCGTACTGCTGGACGTCATGCATCTGTAGGCACTCTGCGTGTACAATATAATATAACAGTAGGGGTGTTGCTTAGACTATCACGCTTCTGTAGTGCTGCAGGCATATTTGCGGAGGCTGCCATTATCCGCAAACAGAGTGCATCTCTTATGAACGAGATACGAGGCAGCTTACACAGCATTCTGAGTGTAGTGTGCGATAGTTGGACGGATTGTCCGATATTAAGACGCTAAATGCGTCAGTCCCCTAGCATTGTGACAGTCTTGTACAATGTAAGATTTTCTATTAATGTTATGGACACTATGGATCTTGATCTAGGTCCGAAATTGATATATTATTATTAGTGCAACAGCAGCCTACCCAACATACTTATTGTAGTATTTTGCTAGTCAGTCTTGGCACTTACTTCATTAATTACGGTGCGGCGTTGATTCGTCTATCTGATCGACCACTACTGCGTCGTAGATCCCTCCGATAACATATCAGAACGATTAAACAAATAAACTTTGATCACTTTAGTCACTTTAGTCCAGTACTAATGCGTAAAACACGTACGTGCAGATTTCACAGACATTGAAATATATGTTTAATACATGACATGTGTGTAGTGTAAATAAATATTAACGTGAAGGTTAGCTTCAATAAATTGTCGTATATAGTTTACCTTATAGTGATAGCGTAGATAGATACATGATAGAATATTTACTATTATGTATGTAATCTAAAAATAAAGTGTCTTGACTAGACAGACAGACGGATGTACAACAAAGTGATCCTAAAAGGGTTCCGTTTTTACCTTTTAAGGTAAATATTAGACTAAATATTTTTTAACGAAGTAAACGGTTGTACTCACGTGTAAATTTCGGGATCGCCCGACTAGTTTCGGACCTAACGGAGGTCCTTTTTCAAACTAGTAAAACTAACTAGTCGGGCCATCCCGTAATGTACACGAGAGTACAACCGTTTACTTAGTAATAATGAACAACGCTCACGAAAGTTATTATTCTAAATATTTTAGTAAATAATAAACTCAAAAACTATTACAACGATTTTGTAAACATTGGCTAAAATAGAACGATATTTGTTGGAGGTAATTGAATAATAGGACGTGTAGGAAACTTTAAAAGTATCGTATATAAATTTGATACTTTTTAGTGTTCCGTACATCAAATGAAAAAAGGAACCCTTATAAGATCACTTTCTTGTTCGTCTGTATGTCCATGTGACACCCTCGATTTTCGCAAGAACGAGTGGACCTAGCAAGTTGAAATTTATACCCGATACTAAAGTCTTTAGTCCGTATTAAGTGTATAATAATAAAGGCGAAAACTTGTAAGTACCAGTATTTACCTTAATTTTCAACATTTTTACTTACGGAATTTGCCTTTACTTATGCTATAAGAACTTGCTTTTAACCAAAATTGACAATTCTAGGTCAACCGGAAGTACCCTATAGGTATCGAAAACCTATACGGTAGTTCCCGTTGACTAGAATCACGAAATTTGGCAAAAGCAAGGTCCTAAAGCGCAAATAAAGGAAAATTTCCAAAAAAAGAAAGAACAGTCCTCTGATTATTTTATTTTTTTAGCATCATGATGATACTCATAATATGGGTTGTCGTAGCGCTTGTGGCACTGGCGTTCTATCTGCACCAAGTCTATTCTAAGTTTTCTAAACAGGGAGTAAACCACCTTCCAGTGGTCCCATTCTTTGGAAATTGGTTTCGACCATTCTTGAAATTGGAAAATTTGTGTGAAACTATGTCGAGAATACACGCTACTTTTCCTGACGATAAGTAAGTAGCACATTAAATTAATTGAATTAGTAATTGGTATAAGCAAAAAGAGAAGCGCTCGTGGCCCCGCGGACTCAGTGTTCTGTAAACGTTGCTGCGTTAAGCAATTTTCACTATGGCTGGTCATCGGATGGATTACCACTTTGTGGCATTTACATTTGCGAGCGTTTCCATGCTTAGGAAGCCGTTGGTACCGGTTGCCAGCAACATGGTAGTCATTAAGCCCAGTTGAAGGATTTATGGGCGGATTAAAAATTTTCAACAGCAGGTCGCCACAACCTGCACCGTCCTATTCAACACGGCAATGGGTTCACCACCTGTTACGTGGGACAAAAGTGCATACGGTGAAATGCAGGCATATAGTATGCCTCTGCCTACCCCTTCGGGCATAAAGGCGTGTCAATATGTCTATAATCAAAAAGGTTTACAAGTAAATTTATTAATTATGGCGTTTATCTCTTATTCATTTTATAGTTATTTAATCAACACTATATCTATACTATTTTAATATTATAAAGCTGAAGAGTTTGTTTGTTTGTTTGTTTGGTTGAACGCGCTAATCTCTGGGACTACAGGTTCGATTTGCATAATTCTTTTTGTGTTTAATAGTCCATTTATCGAGGAAGGCTATATGCTATATAGCATCACGCTACGACCAATAGGTGTGGAACAGCAATGATAAATGTGGCAAAATCGGGGACAAAATATTCCTTTTGATAGCTTCCGTTGCGAACGCTGCGTAAACGATTAAAGTAACGCAAAAACTATGTATTACATAATTATTCCCCTTTAAAAGTTCTAAAATAAAATCCGCGACAGCATATGCCTATCTTTTAAGGATAACATGTTACAATAATCATTTTATTGTGAAAAAAATTGGTTTTAAACTGACAAGTGAAAAGTATGGCCGATGATTTGCGTTTTACGCATGCGCGACGTCGCGACTTGCCAATAGCGAGCGAGCTCTGCGAATTCAGCGCGTCTCCTTGGTAACTATTCTAATAATAATTTGACTGCCTCTGTGGCGCGGTGAGAGTGCATCCGACTGCTACGCAAGAGGTCGTGGATTCGATTCCCACCCAGGATAAAACTTTGTGTGATGAGCACGATGTGATGTTATTTATCTATGATATGTATGTATTTAGAAATATATAAGTATGTTTATCAGTTATTCTGGATACCATAGTAAAAGCTATGCTTAGTGTGGAATCAGATGGCGTTGTGTGAGTGGTCCCAACAATATAAAAAATAATAATAATATAAAGTTAACAATACTAATGTGTGCTGGATAGCGCATTTATCGTGGAAGTCTATAGGCTATATCATCACGCTACTACCCTGAAGAGCAGGGCAGTAATCAACAAATCTGGCTAATATTCATACACAATTGTAAAAGTAGATAATAAACGACGGGATTAAATGGGAGCGACGGGGATAAAGGCCTGACTGATAAAAGGCTATCTCATCACGCTACTACCCTGAGGAGCGGAGCAGTAATCAGCATATCGGGCTAATATTCATACATTATTGTAAAAGTAATAACGACAGGATTAAATGGGAGCGACGGGAATAAAGGCTAGACTGATAAAAGACTAAATAATCACGCTACTACTCCGAAGAGCGGAGCAGTAATCAACAAATCGGGCAAATATTCATACATTATTGTAAAAGTAATAAATGGCGGGATTGAACGGGAGTGACGGTAATAAAGGCATGACTGATAAACTAACGGGAGTTCGAAGTATGTCACGGGCGAAGCCGCGCGGGTCAGCTAGTAAATAATATACATACATACATACATACATACATACATACATACATACATATTGTCACGTCTTTATCCCCGAAGGGGTAGGCAGAGGCATATTAAACGCCCACATTTCACCGTATGCATTTTTGTCCCACGTAACAGGTGGTGAGCCGCAGACAGACGCAGGTTGTTGCTACCTGCTGTTGAAATTTTTCAAGCCGCCCATAAAGCCTTTAACTTGACTTAACGACTTCCATGTTACTGGCAAACGGGACCAACGACTTAACGCGCCTTCCGAAGCACGGCAACGCTCGCAAATGTAAGTGCCATAAGTGGTCACCCATCCGAAGACCAACCGTAGCGAAAGTTGCGTAACTCAGTGATCGTTTACAGAACACTGAGTCCGCAGAGCCACGAGCGCTTAAATTTAATATAATTATAAAGACTAAAGTGTGATTTTATTATCTTGTCAAGGTTATGAAAGGAAATAAATTCGATAATATTAAATATTTCTTTATAAAATTGGAAAATGAGTAGACTATACTCAATTTCACAAACTACATATTACAAAAAAAAACTCCCTCTTCATGATATACTCCAAAACTACTGCAACAACTTTGTATACATTAGTTAAAATATAACGATATTTGTTGGAGATGATTGCATAAACTTTATGAAGCTTTCAACAAAAATGCCACTCAAGGTGTTATATGGCTAACTTTCAAGGATAGCTTACTTAAATACTGAGGAAACGGGTAGGGGAAAATTTTACCACGCGGTCTAAGCTGTGAAATGTGAAAAAAAAACTTTTTATAAGTTTATTTTAAAAGTTTATTTATTTTCTCTCACATAAAATTAATACAGGGGTAATACATAATCACATCAGTGTTATCTATAAATTATTTTACTTATAATTATTCTTTTTTAGAGTTGTAGGAATGTATGAAATAACGAATCCCTTGTACATGGTTCAAAATATAGATATTATCAAAAACGTAACTATAAAAGATTTTGACCACTTCATGGATAGAAGAAGTTTTACTTCTGAATTAGATGCCACCTTTGGGAGAGGTCTGCTCAATCTAAAAGGTCAGTACATTCAATATAAGGAATTATACTATGATAGCCGGTGCATGAATATCAAATCCATTGACTATCAGACAGGTATCAATAAGCTCATCCATAAAAAAAAACTCTTATATATGTACTTATAGAAAAAATTTACACAAAATACTTAAAATATTTACAGGTGATGAATGGAAGCAGATGCGATCTACATTAAGTCCAGCCTTCACCAGTTCAAAGATACGTTTGATGGTGCCTTTTATGGTGGAAGTCGGAGAAGAAATGATTAATGTATTTTCTAAAAAAATAAAGGAGTCTGCAAGTGAGTAACTACCAAAAGAATAAAATAAAATAAAATAAAAATATCTTTATTTTGCATAGACCATTTTAACGGCGGCGCTTACAAAATGTCATACACTATTTAAAATATTTAAAGTGACCACCGGTTTGGAACGCGGCCCACCTGAGAAGAACCGGCAAGAAACTTAGAAAGGCTTTTTTTTATGGCCTATTTACAATTTAATATTATTTCACTTTGCCAGCAGATCATTTCCAGGCGTCCCAGTCCTGCAAATAGTCTTTAACGGAGTAATAACCTTTTTCACAAAGCTTGTATTTAATTAACTTTTTAAATTTATTTAATGGTAAATTTCTCAGGTCACAGGGAAGCTTGTTGTAAAAGCGTCTACAGTTACCCTGGAAAGAATCGCCAATCTTATGTAGTCGACTGTGGTGGACTGAAAGATTATTTTTATTTCTAGTGTTTATATTATGTTTATCACAGAGTTTAGAAAATTGTGATAGATTTTTCTGGACATACATAAGATTGGCAAAAATGTATTGTGATGTTACGGTTAGAATATTTACTTCATTGATTTTTTCTCGGAGAGAAACTCTGGGGCCCAAATTATAAATAGCGCGTACAGCCCGCTTTTGTAGAACAAAAATAATATTTAAATCTGCAGCATTCCCCCAAAGGAGAATACCGTAAGACATAATACTATGAAAATAGCTGAAGTAAACCATTCTAGCCGTATCCACATCTGTTAGAGTCCTGATCTTTTTTACTGCGTATGCAGCCGAACTTAACCTAGAGGCTGTCTTTTCTATGTGTGGGCCCCACTGCAAATCGGCATCAATAGTTATACCGAGGAACACAGTTTATTCTACAAACTCTAACACTTGTCCATTCAGTTGAACATTGGCCGCAACTTGTTTTACATTTGGTAGAGTTAATTTTATACATTTAGTTTTATTTTCATTAAGGCAAAGATTATTTGAGCTGAACCAATGAACTACTCTTGCAATTGCATTGTTTACATCGTCATAGTTTACTCATTATCTTTTAATTTTAAAAATTAATGAGGTGTCATCTGCAAACAAAACAATCCTATTCCTGTCCCCTACATAAAATGGTAAATCATTAATATAAATGAGAAACAAGAATGGCCCAAGTATCGAGCCTTGAGGCACACCTATAGTAACCATGGATCCTACAGAACGTGTACCATTAATATCGACCCACTGTATTCTATTGTTCAAATATGAAGACAGAAGGTCGAGAGCTTTGCCTCTTATTCCATAGTGGTGTATTTTTTTCTACAGCGTTTCATGTTGAACGCAATCAAAAACCTTTGATAGATCGTAAAATATACCTAATGCATCGTGCTTGTCTTCCCAGGCTTCATGAATACATTTTAATAACTCAACACCAGCATCGGAAGTTGAGCGCCCTTTCGTAAACCCAAATTGATTCGCATGAAATATTTTATGACTATTAAAATGGGACAGCATTTGATTCAAGATTATTTTTTCAAATACTTTGCTCAAAGTTGGCAGCACCGACACTGGTCGGAAATTAGACGGGTCTGTAGCGCTGCCAGCCTTGAACAAGGGAACGACTTTGCTGTGTTTCATTAAATCAGGAGATGTATCACTAGAAACACAGTCATTAAACAGAGTTGCTACATGGGGCCCAATGAACTCAATTATACATGATGCAGTTTTGACCGATAATCCCCAAAATCCGCGGTTTTCTTAATTTCGATACATTTAAATGTCTTTACAATGTCCTGAGCGCAAATATCTGTGAATACAAATGCATCCCTGCAACAAAGAACAGATTCTTCTAATAAATGTTCAGCGGAACTGGAAGACGCTTGGAGAGATTTTGTTGTCAATATAGGTACATTTTTGTAAAAATGTTCAAACTCCGTCGCCACTTCTAGGTCCCCTGTAACATGGCAACCATTTACTTTTAAGGGGAAATCCCTTTCAGTCACTAAAGATCTACCGCATTCAGAGTTAATGATGTTCCAAGTCATTTTTATTTTATTCACAGGATTAGAAATTTTATTCTTAATGAAGTTTGACTAAGAAAGATAACACGATTTTTTAAATATCTTTGAATAATTTTTAACATATTCCTGAAAGGTTTGCCTAAAGTTATATGATTTTTCTGAATATAATTCAAATAATTTATTTCTACTTTTAAAGATACCTAGTGTTACCCAGTCACTGAAAACAGGACGACCACCAATCTGTAGTGTTTTTGAGGTAAAAACTTTGCCAAACTCATCATTAATCAAATTAAATAAGTTTTCATATGACTGGTCTACACAAGTGAAGTTAGGTAGATATGGTAATCTCTTTAATACATTTTCTTTAAAATGATTCAAACGACTTTGGTTAATTGGTACATATTTAATTTGTTTTTGGCAGACTTTGTTACTACTTTTAGGAAACTTTATCCATTGGCCACGATGATCTGACTCTACAGGATCCACAATACCTTTATCTATAGGTTTAATATCAGTAAAAATATTATCAATCATTTGCACTGGTGGCTGTAATACGAGTGGGTTCTAAGAATGTACTATGCAGATTAAAGGATTTAAATAAATTTTTCATTTTATTTCTCTCTTATGGAGTTAATGATATATCTAATATATCAACATTAAAATCTCCACAAACTATTATAGATTTCTTAGAACATTGGCATTTGAACAGTGCTTCTTCAAGCTTTTCTTCAAATATATAAAAAGCATCAGAGGGGCTGTATACGCTTAACAAGATGAAATGCTCAAACTCAATACTGGCAATCTCAATAACTCGCTCAATGGAGAGGGCTACTAAGTCTATACATTCTTTAAATTTTAAGTTTTTTTAATTAATATTAAAGAGCGAGCTAGCAACCTGGTGATTTACGAAGTTCAACAATGTGATTTCATGATCTTTTAACCAGTGCTCTGTAGCATAAAAAATATTAATAGAATTTGCATTAATGCACAGCTCTAACTCTAAATCTTTACCATTTATTAAACCTCTAACATTATGGTGCACCAGGTTTATAAAAACAATATTTTTACTAAAATCAACTAAAAACTGTCAACTATAAGTTGTAACCTATCCCGATCCTGTAAGGCATCAGTATACACCGAATGCAACTGTGCCAGTTCTTTCTTGAGTTGTCCGTTCTTACTTAAAATACCTAGCAGTTCTAACTCATTTTCGTCCCTTTACTTGTTCAGTTTATCGCACTTCTCACTCAAAATCCGTAACTCTTTTAACGTTAATTGAAGCCTTGTCTCTTGCTGATGAGCCAAGGCCTTACGCGTCATTATCATGTTAATAGTATTCGACATTTTGTTATAATTAAGTACTACAGAATCAGTAATTATTAGCAAAGTAGACTCAGAGCAAAGAAATGCAAAACAAAACAAGGTTATGTTTTATTCATAGAAAATTACAAAATCGCACTATTAATGGACATATGAGGATGTAAAAGTAAATAAACTCACAAACCTTGATTGAAAAAACTATTAGTTTTATAAATCTTGCCAAATCCAAGTAATAATTTCAAATATTGAAAATTTTTCCGATGTTCTAACTGTCACTACACCGGTACAATTTAAAAAAAAAATCTAACTAACTACCTTCACGCTGTATCCCTGACGGGGTAGTCAGAGAGGACAGATCGCCAGGCTTCGCGATCCATGCATACTTCTTTCGCTTCTTCCAGATTCATCAATCGCTTCATACACGCACGTCTGGGTATCCGAGTACAATTTTTAAGTATATATTTATCTACTTTTAGCACAATAAATAGTGAAAATGATTATTTAACACTCAATATGGTATTATTTGGCAATGATGAATTGGTTTTTAGTTAAAATTATAATTATTTTTGCAATAATACAATATAAAATACGGAGCCAATTCAAATCAGCTGTTATGCCTGGGGTTGCCATATGAACAGTGTTGTAATATGAACAGTGTCTCTAATATGTTTATTTTTCTTTAAAAATTTAACCATTAATTTTCTTCAGATCATCATATCGACGTGAATCTTAAAGATATCACTACACGCTACGCTAATGATGTCATCGCCTCTTGTGCTTTTGGTCTAAAAGTAGAATCCCAGTCTAGTAACAATCATTTCTATGTAAAAGCAAAAGATATAACCACTTTCGATATATTTCGTATCTTGAAGGTTGTGTTTTATAGATGCTTTCCATCAATTATGGAGGTAAGTTGTATACTTTTATATAAAACTTAGTACTGTAGGCATTCTACTTAGTACCCTCAGCCTACTTTGCTCTTTTTAAAATAACTATCCTTCATACGATGTATTTATATATAACGGAACGTACCTCATATTTGAGGATCACATAATATATCTTTAGCAGTATTACAAAATATACCTATAACGGAATATAATGAATGAATAATTATTGACTGTTCGAACACATCAAAATATGTCAAGTGATGAATAATTTTTTGTCATTTTCATTCAGAAGCTGAATGTAGCCATGACGTCACCAGACACCATAGGTTTCTTTACAGACGTTGTACTCGGTACGATGATGGAACGTGACAAAAATAATATAATTAGAAATGACATGATCAATATCCTAAATGAAATTAAAAAGGGTAAGTTGCTTATATTGTACTAAGAAAGAAATTACGTAATCCTTTGTAATACTTCATTCTTCACGAGTCACCATAAATTCTACCAAAGAACTATTATTTATTTATATTTATTTATAGGTAAACTGACACAGGATAAAGAGACAAAAACCGACACTAGCGCCGGTTTTGCTACAGTTGAAGAATCAGGTGTCGGTAAAAAAACGTATAACAAGGGTAAGTTCTCATACAGAACGTTCTCATAAATGATTGATAAAAAGCTGTTATTATATTATTAATATAATAAATGTAACCTAAAAAAAAATAGGATGGTGTTAAAAATCAACATAATTTAACTCTGGAATCTTAATTATTTAATTCGTTTGTTATAATCTTAATTTGAACTGGCAATTTAATAATAAATATAATTTAAGAGTATTGTATTTAATCAAAAACACTTTACATTGTGTATGACATAAGGATACTTATATAGTAATTTAATAGTGTTTACTATTTACATACATACATATTGTCACGCCTTTATCCCCGAAGGGGTAGGCAGAGGCATACTTTACGCCCACATTTCACCGTTTGCACTTTTGTCCATATCATTTCCGTCATTGTCCGTTTGTACTCTGGTGATGAGCCCATTGCCGTGTTCAAAAGGACAGACGCAGGTTGTGGCGACCTGCTGTTGAAATTTTTCAAGCCGCCCATATTCCGCCTTTTTCAAGGCCTTCAACTATGCTTAAAAACTGCCATGTAACTGGCAACCGGAGCCAACGGCTTAACGTGCCTTCCGAAGCACGGAAACGCTCGCAAATGTAAATGCCACATATTGGTCACCCATCCGAGGACCATAGTGAAAGTTGCTTAACGCAGTGATCGTTTACAGAACACTGAGTCCTCGGGGCCACGAGCGCTACTTCGCTTATAAGATAGTTTGTGGGTGGGTCAAAAGGACTGAATAAATTTAATAAAATGTGTCTATTTTAGATGTTAAATTTGATAGAAATTTTGAACCCTTTGCCTTTTTAGTGAGGTGGTAACAAAAAGGCTAAAAGGTCTTATGTGCTAGACACTAATTAGCACGACCAATTAAATTCCTGGTAGTCTCGGACTGATTTCGAATCGTTTTTTTTTAATATTAAACATACATAATACTTACAGAATGGACGGATACAGACTTGGTAGCTCAAGCGGTTTTATTTCTCCTCGCTGGTTTTGATACCGTTTCAACGGCCATGTCGTTTATTATACATGAATTGGCTGCAAATCCCGACGTCCAGGAAAAACTATTGCAAGAAATAATCGAAAACGATGACAAAAATAACGGAAAATTCGATTATAGCTCAATACAAGATATGAAATATATGGACATGGTTGTATCAGGTGAGAAACTAAATTGTGATAAATACTAGTTTGGCTAAATTTTTCTCCGTTTTATCAGTTACGTCTATTTTTCAGTATGACGGAAATTTTGCTATTTATAAAGGTAAACCTTACCTGTTTTGCTCCCGCTTGTACTTAAAGTGAAGATACTGTCTTCTTTTCGTCATGGTATGACCTGGTATTTAAGTTACCTATCCAACAATACGGTAATATAAAAACTTTTTGATAAAAAAATCCGTTTTGAAATGTTATGCTATATAGTGCTTATTTTTGTCTAAAATAAGTGATTATAAACCGCCTAATAGTTTTTATAAAACTTACCTTTACCTTACCTTAGCAAGGAGCCTTTTTTACGAGTATGTTCAGTTTATCCTTTATTTTTTTTTTGGTTAAGTGGCTATAATATTGTTACGCCGGCGGACTAGTGAACAACTTTAAACGTCATTTTCTGGGCCTTGGGAACGTTTTCAGCAGGCTGAAAAGCGGTTTCAGGCCGTTTCCGAGGAAGCTCTATCACATACCAAATTATCCAAATTTCACCCCAGTTGCCGTTGTTTTCAGGCGCCTGAAACATGTTTTCAGTTCGTTTCAGGCCACCCCCTATCGCATGCCATCATAACCTGAAACACCCCTTATTTAAATTATTTCAGGACCCCTTATGGGCCTTTGAAGCCCACTTCAGTAAATAGCGTAATTTCATGAAAGTGTGACAAGGATAGCAGTATTAGAAAGAGAGAGCTACATTCAGAATATTCCAGAGCTATTAGACAGGGATAGCACTATTAAAAAGAGATAGCTACACTAAGATCATTCTAGAACTATGTGATAGAGATAGCACCAGAAGGGACAGCAATAGGTCGAGAACCTTCCGGCACATACCGAAGGAGCAACTAGTATCGTGTGGAACATTCTAGAGATGTACCCGATTGTAGGTACCGAACGAATTCTCCCGAATATTCCAGAACATTACTAGGCGTATATAAAGGGCCGAGCTCGCGGCTACAGGACAGTCTCCTTTGAGGAAGCGAACAGTGCGAATCAAAGCGAATCGAAGTGATCGAAGCTTAATAGTGCGATACTGTTTTACAGTGCAATTATCTAAGTGAAGAGTTTAGTGTGTTCAGTGGCGATTATTAGTAGTGGTTTTATTGTTTTTATTTAGAGTTATTAAAGTGTTAGTTTTATAATTTGTGGTATTGGTGCAACTCCTATTTGTACCCACCCTACGAACGTAACATTTGGTGTCAGAAGTGGGATAGGAAATGCCGATTATGCCACGTGAAACCGAGCCCAAGGGGGTTCAAACCCGAAGTCAAACGGGAGCCAGTGGGGAATCTACGCCTGTTGCTGGAACATCGGAGCCGCGGACCATACCCAAGCAAGAAGTGGACTTGAGCAGCATGCTAGTCCTATTAAAGGAGCTGGCTAGAAAACAGGACGAGCAGGCTAGAAAACAGGACGAGCAGGCTAGAAAACAGGACGAGCAGGCTAGAAAACAGGAAGAACAGGTTAAGGAACTTTCTAGCAAACAAGAAGAACAGGTTAAAGAACAATCTGGAATGCTGCGCGAGGTTCTCGAGAATACTGCAGCATGGAAAAAAGAAATGCAAGAGGTCCAGGAGAAACTTACTGACATGGACGTCAAATTTGAGATTAGATTTCACGACGTGAATGAAAAAGTGGAGACGCACGAGAACCGCCTGCAGAAATTGGAGACCCAGGCAAAAACAGTCAACAGTTCCTGTGTGCATGAGACTACCATGTCGGGAGGTGGAAGATTCAAAGCACCTCCCTTTGATGGTACGTCGTCCTGGACTGCATATAAGTTGCAGTTCGAGTCCGTTTCCCAGGCTAACGGCTGGAGTAAGGAGCAAGCTAAGACAGCGTTAACGTTAGCCCTACGTGATGAGGCCCTCACCATCTTGGAGGCCCTGGGAGACGACAGGACGTACGACCGTCTTCTTGAAGCTCTGGAGGCGCGTTACGGCGATGGTCACCTGGAGCACGTGTATCGAGCACAACTGAAGGACCGAAGCCAGGGGCGTAATGAGTCCTTACAACAGTGGGCCTTAGAAATAGAGAAATTGGTCATGAAGGCTTATCAACGAGCTTCAGCGTCTCTGGTGGACAGCATGCTGGTGCAAGCCTTTATTGACGGGATACGGGACCTTGAAATAAGAGCCGCAGTGCGATTGGGGCACCACGAAAGTCTTAAAGATGCAGTTGCCCATGCACTGGAAGTAGAGGCTGTACGGCAGGATTCTTCGAGGCCTTACAGGGTGCGGGAAGTATCTGCTAGGGAGCCAATTGCACCTCGCCGTGAGTTTGGACCACGATGCTACAATTGTGGCGAACGAGGGCACATACAGTCCGATTGCCCCAAGAAGAAGATAGATGGTCGCGACCCAGCCCCGATGACAAGGACGTCATGCTCAGCCCCTGTGCCGCAGCAGGGAAACGAATAAAAGCCAGAACTACGGGACGAGTGCTGGCTGGTGGTCGAAATGTCCCAGTTATGATCTCACAGGCGAACGACGGGAATAGTCTGGTTGTTACAGGAGACATTGGTGGAATACCATGTCACCTCACCATCGACACCGGAGCTTCTCGGACAGTGATCAGTTCTCGGCTACTGAAGTACCTGCCCAGAGATCATCTAGTCCGACCTAAGCAACTCCAGCTGCTACCGGCCAGCATATTCCCATCCAAGGTGAGCGGGAGGTAGTGTTTGGAATTGGTGAAAAGAACTACCGGCATAAAGTCATCGTAGCTGACATTGTGGACGACTGCATTGTTGGACTAGATTTCATGAGAGGTTACGGCTGCAAGATCGACTTGAAAGTTGGAGTTCTGAAATTCGGATCCGACGAGGTGCCTATGGAAGGCGGAATTAATGGGAATGTGTACTGTGCACGAAGGACCATTCTCCAACCGAAGTCTCAAGGGCTGGTTCCAGTAAGTTTGCCATATCACGCAGAGCGCGGGGCCCACCGTTGTGTGTTGGTAGAGAAGATAAACGACGGAAGACCTTGGATCGTCGCTCGTACGATGGTAACGACATCACCTACCGCATTCGTAATGGTTCTAAATCCAAGCAGTACTAAACGTGTCCTCGGGAAAGGAACTCTTATTGGGTCGTGTGAGGAGATCTCTTGGATACGGAGCTGTCAAGGAGCGGACGAAATCGAGAAACCTGATGGTGCTGTACCGTCTGTGGATGTCGAGAGACTACTGGACGATTCCAAGAACGAGCTCACCCTGGAAGAACTTTCTAAGGCACACAAGTTACTACTGAGATACAAAGATGTCTTTTCTACACATGACAGTGATATTGGCAGAACTAGAGTAGTACAGCATGAAATCAATACTGGTGAAATAATGCCCATCCGACAGCGACCTCGGCGAGTTCCAATAGCTCGGGAGAAAGATGTAGACAATATGGTCGAAGAGATGAGAAGCAGTGGCGTTATTGAGCCATCAACTAGCCCATGGTGTTCTCCCGTAGTATTAGTTAAGAAGAAGGACGGAACCATGAGATTCTGCGTTGATTACCGCCGACTTAATGATAAGACCAAGAAGGACAGTTATCCTTTGCCACGAATTGACGATACTTTGGACACTTTAAATGGAATGAAATGGTTCTCTACATTGGATTTAAAAAGTAGGTATTGGCAAGTGGAAATCAAGGATAAAGATAAGGAGAAAACGGCTTTTTCAACCGGAAAGGGATTCTGGCAGTTTAATGTGATGCCGTTTGGTTTATGTAATGCACCGGCTACATTTGAGAGATTAATGGAACAAATACTTGCTGGTCTTCTTGGCGACACTTGCTTGGTCTATTTGGATGACATCATTATCGTTGGAAGAGACTTTGACGACCATCTCAGAAAACTGGAGCAGGTGTTATCTAAGTTGCGAGATGCAAATCTTAAATTGAGCCCAAAAAAATGCTCGCTATTCAAACGCAAAGTGAATTATCTAGGTCACGTGATCTCGGAGAACGGTATACAGACAGACCCTGAGAAAATAAGTGCCGTTAAGGACTGGCCCATACCGAGGGACAAGACTGCAGTACGCGCCTTTTTAGGACTTTGCTCATACTACAGACGATTTGTGAAGAATTTCTCTGATATAGCAAAGCCCTTGCATCAGCTAACGGAAGAAAAAAGAAAATTCGATTGGAACGAACAGTGTGCTGCAGCGTTCGAAGATCTTAAAAGAAGGCTTTGTGAAACACCCATTTTGGGTTATCCAGACCCGGAACTTGATTTTGTTGTGGACACGGATGCCAGCAATACTGGTATAGGTGGAGTCTTGTCACAAAAGAAGGGAGATCAGGAAGTCGTGATCGCATACTTTAGTAAGTCGCTATTAAAACCAGAAAGAAATTATTGCGTCACTCGAAGAGAATTACTGGCAGTTGTCAAGACGTTGCAGCACTTCAGTAAATATCTGCTCGGGCGAAGATTCCGTATCAGAACGGACCATGCTGCCTTGAAGTGGTTGTTGGAGTTTAAGAACCCCGAAGGACAGGTGGCACGGTGGATCGAACAGCTGCAGGAGTATAACTTCGTCATCGAACACCGTAGAGGGAAGTCACATGGAAATGCAGACGCTCTCTCTCGAAGACCTTGTCCTGACGACTGCAAACATTGCCTAAGGCAAGAAGACAAGGAATGTGTGAGAATTTTAAGGACCGACACCGTAAGCGAAGAGTGGAACGATGAAGTCATGAAACAAGCGCAGCAAGAGGACCTAGATATCCAACCCATTTTCAATTGGATTAACGCAGGAATACCCAAACCGAGATGGTGTGAAGTAGCCCCGATGAGCACAGTAACAAAGAGCTATTGGGCACAATGGGATAGCTTGGTCATGCATAATGGCGTACTGTGCAGGAAATGGGAGTCTGCGAATGGGAAAGATGCTCACCTGCAGGTTGTTGTTCCAAAGATAAGAGTGAGAGATGTTTTGAAGTGTTTTCATGACGGAACTTCCGGCGGACATCTTGGAATGAAAAGGACGCTAATGAAAATTCGCCAGCGGTTTTACTGGATTCACTGCCGTGAAGACGTTGAAGACTGGTGTAAAAAGTGTACTAGCTGTTCATCAGTCAAGGGTCCACATACCCGCAGTAGAGGAGCACTGAAGTTGTACAACGTTGGAGTACCTTGGGAAAGAATTGCTTTGGATGTTGCGGGCCCGTTTCCAACATCAGACTCCGGGAATAAGTACATTTTGGTGGTGATGGATTACTTCACCAAATGGCCTGAGGTATTTGCTATTCCCAACCAGGAAGCGACCACCATAGCGGAAAAATTAGTAAATGAGGTATTCTGTCGGTTTGGAGTGCCACTTGAAATTCATAGCGACCAGGGCAGGAACTTTGAGTCTGTTTGTCAAGTTTCTTGAAAGACCATCTTTCAAGAAACTTGCCGGATAATGGGTTTGCATAAAACGAGAACGACGGCATATCACCCACAATTGGATGGAATGGTCGAAAGATTTAACCAGACACTGGAAAGACACTTGGCCAAAGTTGTCGAGAGTCACCAGAAAGATTGGGACCGACACATTCCGCTCTTTTTGATGTCGTATAGGTCCGCAACTCATGAAAGCACAGCTGTTACCCCAGCATACGTGAATTTTGGGAGAGAACTTCGTCTACCTGCAGATCTTTTAACTGGGCGTCCTCCAGACTCACCTAGATCCATCACCGAGTACGCGAGCGAGTTGCGGGATCGGATCGATGATGTTCACAAACTTGTTCGTGAACACGGGCTTCAAGCTAGTGAGAGGATGAAAACTCGATATGATCGGAGATCAAACCAAGTTGGGTTTAATGAAGGCTCATTGGTGTGGTTACATAATCCTTTGCGGCGGAAAGGGAAGTCCCCAAAGCTATCCCCTAACTGGGAAGGACCGTATAGAGTGGTTACTAGAATCAATGACGTCACGTATCGAATACAGCGGAGTCCTCGTAGTCCCTGCAAGATAGTTCACGTTGACCGACTTGCCAGATATCATGGAGACAACGATGCTCGGGACGAGCATGTCTTAGGAGGGGGTAGTGTTACGCCGGCGGACTAGTGAACAACTTTAAACGTCATTTTCTGGGCCTTGGGAACGTTTTCAGCAGGCTGAAAAGCGGTTTCAGGCCGTTTCCGAGGAAGCTCTATCACATACTAAATTTTCCAAATTTCACCCCAGTTGCCGTTGTTTTCAGGCGCCTGAAACATGTTTTCAGTTCGTTTCAGGCCACCCCTATCGCATGCCATCATAACCTGAAAACCCTTTTTCAGGCGTTTTCAGGACCCCTTATGGGCCTTTGAAGCCCACTTCAGTAAATAGCGTAATTTCATGAAAGTGTGACAAGGATAGCAGTATTAGAAAGAGAGAGCTACATTCAGAATATTCCAGAGCTATTAGACAGGGATAGCACTATTAAAAAGAGATAGCTACACTAAGATCATTCTAGAACTATGTGATAGAGATAGCACCAGAAGGGACAGCAATAGGTCGAGAACCTTCCGGCACATACCGAAGGAGCAACTAGTATCGTGTGGAACATTCTAGAGATGTACCCGATTGTAGGTACCGAACGAATTCTCCCGAATATTCCAGAACATTACTAGGCGTATATAAAGGGCCGAGCTCGCGGCTACAGGACAGTCTCCTTTGAGGAAGCGAACAGTGCGAATCAAAGCGAATCGAAGTGATCGAAGCTTAATAGTGCGATACTGTTTTACAGTGCAATTATCTAAGTGAAGAGTTTAGTGTGTTCAGTGGCGATTATTAGTAGTGGTTTTATTGTTTTTATTTAGAGTTATTAAAGTGTTAGTTTTATAATTTGTGGTATTGGTGCAACTCCTATTAGTACCCACCCTACGAACGTAACAATATTGTTTCGCAATATTTCATTTACAATTTCTTTTTTTTTTGTTATGGATCTATGCCGGTGCCGCTACCAACAATTCCACCTCTGTCTAACGTGCAATGGAGCTTTCCTTGATTATATAATACTAGATGCTTTGCTTTTGGAATATTTCGACCTCCCGTCGTACCTATTTAATCCCGCCGCTTATAAATACTACATAAAAAATTGCCAGATTTGTCGACATTTATGACTACTGCTCTGCTCCCCAGTGTAGTAGCGTAATGATATATAGCCTACAGCCTTCCTCAATAAATGGGCTACCTAACACAAAAATAATTTTTCAACTCCGACCAGTAGTTTCTGAGATTAGCGCGTTCAACCAAACAAACAAACAAACAAACTCCTCAGCTTTATAATATTGGTAAAGATAAGTATGATTGTTTTTGACATTGACGTTTTCATGACTGTTCACATTCGCTACAACATTTTTTAAATATTGTTAAGGTTATGGATTCAATACACAGTTTTGACTTTGGCACTCTGTGATACTCGTACCTTCACAAGCACTGTTAGTGTCGTTAATTATATTTTTGAGGGCTTTAACCATAGGTATTTTTAAGCGTAAACAATGTTAAGTTTTTAAAGTGAAACTTCTTTTTTGATGTTGAGAGAAATTATATATATTAACCTATCTTATCTTTTTTTGTTACACAGCTCCGTCTAGCCCAAAGTAAGCTAGTATAAGCTTGTGTTATGGGATCTAGACGACTGGAAAACCTACTTATATATTTCTAAATACATACATATTACCATATTATACATAGTAAACATCCAAACTCCGAAACCAACATTTGAGGATCACACAAATATTTTTTCCAACCCGGGAATCGAACCCTGGACCTCAGTCGCAGCAGTCGCATCATACCTTACGAGGTAGTCAGAGAGGAGAGATTGCCAGGCATTGCGATCCATGCATACTTCTTTCGCTTCCTGCAGATTCATTAATCGCTTTATACATGCACGTCTAGGTATCCGAGTACTTTTCACTTTTCCGTTTTTGAGCAATCTGCTCACATGGTCTTTATATGTAAGTCTTGGCGTACCCTGATTCTACCTTCTACTTTCGCACAATATATATTCTTCGTCAATCGTTCCTCACTCATTCGGTTACGGGTCATGTTTTTTTGAAGTGAGACTTCTTTATCATAAGTGAAACTCCTTTATCGACGGATGAAAGAAATTTTATAGCTGTAAAATTAATGCCGTAAATAGGTTTCACTTCTTACCTGTGTACTCTGGTATACTCACATTTTTTTATTTTGTCTATATATAGCTAATATTTATTTAAACATTATTAAGGACGAATATATACATTTTAAACGTAACTTAATAAACGATTATTTCAGAGGGTCTACGCTTGTATCCACCCGCTCAACTTATGGATAGAAAATGTGTTAAGGACTACAATTTCGGCAGGGTCAACAAATCCTCAACTCAAGATTTGATTGTAAGAATCATACATCTCTTTATTTATTCAAAAAATATATAGGATTTATGATACTCGATTTACACTCTCGCACGAGCCACGAGACGAGCCGCGTATTAACTTTTCAAACGGAACTTTATCAATCAATATATATATAAATCACTTTTCGTTGTAATTTTATAACTCAAGAACGGGCTCACCTATCTAAACCAAATCCATGTTAAGGCTGTGTTTGGACTATTTAGTAGATGGTTTATGTGAAGTTTGCACAAAATCTGTCCAGCAGTTCATTTACATAACAATACATTTTGCCTATGTTTACAATAATTTGCTATCACTACGTAAACGTATTCACAATATATTTTTTTTGAATTTATTGCGAAAAACAACAACTTGGTCAGATGGAACTTGACCACGTGGCCTTTGACTATACTCGTTAAAGGCAATACTTTAAAGTCTAGTTAAAATAAAAATTAAAATTTTTTAACTGGTAAACTTACGTTATTTTCAAACTTTATAAATAAGTAAACGGGATTAATACAGTGCGCGAAAGTGTCCTAGACCAACGGTTCGCACCTCTGAAAAAGGCTGTCTTAATACAGCTGAAACCGGTCGGTCTATACCTGATCGTAAAATGAGAGTAATCCCGTTTACTTATTTACAATGTAAAAAAAAAATTCACTGTAATGCAACTTTATAACAGATTCGGAAAGGAGATACTGTTGGGTTCCCAATTTGGATTTTTCATCGAAATCCTGAACTGTTCCCTGACCCACTCAAATTCGACCCAGAGCGCTTTTCAGAAGAAAACAGTCATAAAATCCTACCATTTTCTTACATGCCATTCGGACTTGGACCTAGAAATTGCATAGGTGAGTATCTACTTTACTTTGAACAAGAGGTGAACACCAACTGTCTGCAATCATTGTTATCTTGAAAGTATAGCATAAACAATACAATTCTAATGCAGTTTTAGTTATTTATTTTGACATTTGTATAACTTCAGTTTCTCTGTATTTTTATGGGGACTAATCCCACCCGCATTCCCAGTACTGTGAATCCTATAAACAAGGTTCTACAGTAATGACGAAGACCAGAATATTTACATCAAGCTCGATCTCGTTGAAGTCTCAGAAGAATTTAGAATGTCTTGGAACCGCATCGAAATACACATAACACCTCTTTATTCCTTTGCAAAGTAATTGACCTGGAAGGTAACTAGGTGTACACCCTATAGAAAAAAAAGGGAAACACCAGTCATGGTAATAGTACGAATCCTATGTGAGCTGTGTTTGATTTCAGTAATATGTATGGTAATAACGTCTAAAAGTACGAAAATTCTACCTTAAAAATACGAAATCCGCATAGAAAACTATTGATTGCATTGGTGGCGTAAGTAGTATGTGTCATTGTGTCACAGTGTAACTCTGAGGGTATATTTTTTCCCATTCTGTAAGGCCCACTTGCGCGATCTTGGGTTAGTGTGTATAACTCGGAGGTATGGACTAACCCCGAGTTAAATCATTAATTTGTCTCGCATGACCCCGAGTTGGGTATACCTAGGGTTAAATCGCTAAAATTTTTAACTCACCGATTTCTGAGGGTTAATTCCTCAAACGTTGGGTTAGCAGCTGACAGACAATGTAGTGGCACGTGACACATGCGTGACGCGGACTCCTTAAAATGACACGCCGCGCACACATAATACGATAAAAATAAAATGCACTCGGCTGTCATGTTACATTCATTCATGTAAGAAAAAAGTCTTATGTGGCAAACTGTAGTGTAAAAGAGATAGACATACCTGTTTCATTCTTTGTTCAATCATTAATGTTTGGTTGGATGACATAGAGTGACATAAAACGCTGGGTTAGTTAACCCGATGATATTTATCTATGGCGCAAGACATGATTAGGGTTAAAAAGTTATTTACTTAATTCCGAGTTATCTAACTCTATAACTATTTATTTAACCCCAGCATCCACGCAAGAGGGCCTAACAGTGTTACTCAATGGGATTTTTATTTTCATTGTGTCAATGTTTCAATGGGAATAAACCATACTTTTACATTGTTGTTACATGGTGTCACTTGCTGGGAAAAAAAAGTCGCGTAGCGTCTCACACGTGCTACTCAATGAGTTTTTTATTCCCATTGAGTTAGACTGTTACACAACTGGGTGTAACTCAACGGGAAAAAACCCTTACTCTCGAACATTATTTATTTTTATTCGTGAAATATTCGGCGAATATATTTATAATATTGACCCCACGCAAAGCAATGAAAGGAAATACAAACAAGACGAAAGTAGAGGTTTTTTGAAAGAGAGGATAAAATAAATAAAATAAATATCCATCACGCCTTATCCCCGAAGGGGTGGCAGAGGCATATTATATGCCCACTTTTCACCGTGTGGATTCCTGTCCCACGTAATAGGTGGTGAGCCCATTGCCGTGTTGAAATAGACAGACGCAAGTTGTGGCTACCTGCTGTTGAAGTTTTCAAGCCGCCCATAAGGCCTTCAACCAGGCTTAACGACTGCCATTTTACTGGCAACCGGGACCAACGGCTTAACGTGCCTTCCGAAGCACGGAAACGCTCGCAAATGTAAATGCCACAAAGTGGTCACCCATCCGAGGACCAGCCATAGTGAAAGTTGCGTAACTCAGTGATCGTTTACAGAACACTGAGACCGCTAGGCCACGAGGATAGCTCGATTTTTATAGATAGAAGAAGAAGGAAAGAATTTGTGTACTTACATAACATATCATTTTTCATCACATTACATAACTTGCAAGAGATGGAAAGTGTGCCTATGATATTGAATGAAGAAGTTTAGCCGGAAATCAAGTGAATGGAGATATACTCCTTTATAAGCAATCAGAACATGTCTTATATGGCATATATATATGACTGTTAATAGAGGAGTGCTTTTCCCTATGCTTATTTATGGCGGTGAAAGTTAAGTGTGGCACTAGACGTATGAAAATAAAATTAATGGAGTGGAAATGAGAAGTATAGCTTCGTGGAAAAAGAACGAAACAGTGTGCTGTAGTTTGATTTTAAAATAGATGCTCTGATGTTTCGGACACGTAGAGAGGATAAATAAAAATAGACTGACAATAGTTATTTGTTCAACAAGTGAGCAAAAGTATTTTTTGCACCGAGTGCAGATGTTAAATTACGAACCAGGGAAGTAGTCTAAAATTAAATTACGAGCATAGCGAGTGATTTGCAATTAGACTAATTCGCTGGTACGTGATTTAACGGCACGAGTTTAAAAAATTTTACTCTCGTGTGAAACATATAACTTTTCACCTCTCCAGCGAGAATACTTTTACCTGAAGTTCATCACAATTTATCATAAACACAAGTCGAATAATCAACACCATCCACATTTTTTTAATTCCCGCTTTGTCCACAGTTTATCTAGTTTATTTTAGAGCTGCGGTCTGAAATTTCAATACATGGCAATTTTTGAAAACTAAATACTAATGATATTTTTTGGCTTGCGACATTATTGTTTACTAAATTATATAGTTAGTATTATTTTTTAATAAAACGTCCATAAATTACTGTTTACACTGGTGATTGATGGCACTTGGTGGAACTTGCTACACATCTTGAACTAAAACACTTGTACTATTCCACTTATTTATTACTTAAACCTGACCGGTTTCGCCTTACGGAATTTTCAAAGGTTAGCACATATTATAATATGTGCACATATTATAATATGTGCACATATTATAATATGTGTTCAAGATGTGGTCCATAAATTAATATTGTTACACCTATGAACTTGTTGGGGCTGTTAGTTGTCCCAACATTAGTTAATGTTGAAAATTGTTAGGTATTTGGGTAGAAATACCAATGTTGATATAGCGTGTTTACTATAAACGTTCACAACATCGACATTGGTAATTCTACCCAAATACCTAACAATTTTCAATATTAACTAATGTTGGGACAACTAACAGCCCCAACAGAACTAAAATATTTAAATTACTTATTGTACGGCCAGAGCAAGTCTTGAGTTTCGGACCGCGCTATTGCTTGTTTCAAATTTATTTAAAAGTAACTTTGCCTCACACTCGCAGCAAAAGTCGCTTTTCCTTTCAGATTTTACTTGGCAAAAGTGCGCTTTTGCTACTGAAAAGGTTAAAAACAGATTTACGAAGCAAGAGTGAATAGGTAAAGTAGTGGAGTCGAACTCAGCGCGCAGCGTACGAATATCGATTTAATCGAAAACTATTAAGAAAAACTCAGATCAGGTGTGTCCATAACCGGCAAGAATGTATAAAAAAAAACACTTATGAAAGTAGAATAAGCGAAAGTAGCAAGTGGAAAACCATGGTCTTATGCCTACCCTGCTGGAAGACAGACAGGATGTTATGTACATCCAGAAGTGGAATGCGATAGGTTGTTTTGATTGATACTTATAGCTCCCTTTGCAAAGTAGGACAAAGCAACTAACAATACTCTTTAAATATTTTGTATTATTATAATATTTACATTATAGATTTCTGAATGTACTATACTAATATTTAACGAGTCTTTCCAATTTACAGGTTCTCGATTCGCACTTTGTGAAGTCAAAGTGATGCTGTATATTCTTCTCCGTAAAATAAAAGTGACTCCTTGTGAGAAGACTATAATTCCTCTTAAACTAGTCGATGGATTTCTAATGAACATTGAAGACGGTGGCTGGGTTCGGCTGCAGTTAAGATAATAATTATCAAACACACACCTCGTCTCTTTTAAAATGACCTTACGGGTTATTGATTATGTTTTTATTGAACTTATTATTACAATAAATGTATTTAACGGAATCACCTATGATGTTTTATTATTTAGATCGTATTAGTCTCATAGAATGCTTCTCATATTTTTATAAAATATTCAGAGCTGATCAAGTTAAGTGCCCTAATGTGATGGATCACTTACAAAAAAGAAACTCCAAAATCTGAACCTCCGATCTACCTAAGCTAGGATTTCAATCGAAATAGTGCTTGAACAGAATTGTACATATCAGAAAATATGTAATTAAGATATGTATTAACAAGCAGTGACAACGACACTATATTTTGGACCCATCTCTTAATAAAAAAAACAGTCAAGCACGTGTCAAACTCGCGAGCCGAGGTCCCTTAAAAAATGAGACTTTATTTGAGGTAGTTTCCAATTAAGCTATACCTCCTAATTATATGAGCACCCATGGAACTCAGAGGTCTATGTTAATTAGTCCTATCTATCAAAAAAACACACTAGAAATGTTTTCGAGCCAAAACCTATAAGGTACTGCCTACCTAGAAGTAGTAAGTAATTTTGGTACTTACGAGTACAAGGTTTCTCGAAAATCTAAATTTGCCCATATCTTTTATAGTGTTGACTCAGGACCTTGATTTTTATACGCCTAATAGGACTATAGATCACATTATTTGGTATAAATTTCAACTTGCTAGGTCCACCCGTATCTGAGAAAATAGATGGTGACACGAACAGGAGCTGGTGAAGCAGGCTTGAGGTAAATTAATGTTAGTGCAGATTTCGCAAAGTCGTCACCCATCCAAAAGTATATTTATTTGCTTTATAAACATTTACAGTATCCTTACAGGATGACCTCAAAACAATACTGTAAGTAATAATAACTAACTAAACTAAACTAACTATCTTCACGCTGTATCCCTGACGGGGTAGTCAGAGAGGACAGATCGCCAGGCTTCGCGATCCATGCATACTTCTTTCGCTTCTTCGAGATTCATCAATCGCTTCATACACGCACATCTGGGTATCCGAGTACTTTTGACCTTTCCGTTTTTGAGCAATCTACTCACGTGGTCTTCATATGTAAGTAATAATAAGATAACAATATATCTAAATTTAACAGACAATTTAAAAATAAGGTAGGTACCTATATATTAAACTCGGTGATCTCCCCTGGCTTCGCCCGTGTCATAATTCGAACCCCTGTCGCACCTTTTTAATTCCTTCGCTTATAAATTCTAAAATAATGCTAAAAAATTGCCCAATTTGTCGACACTACTGCTCCGCGCTCCATGGTAGTAGCGTAATGATATATAGCTTATAGCCTCCCTCGATAAATTGGCTCACACATAAATATTTTATCCGACCAGTAGTTCCTGAGATTAGCGCATTCAACCAAACAAACGCACTCTTCAGCTTTATAATATTAGTAAAGATAATAATTATAAAACACACCTTGTTTCTTTTAAAATGACGTTAATGATTATTTTTAAAATGAGGGTTATTGATTATAAAATGAGTGTTAGTTTATACATTATAATAACAATAAAAATATATGAAGCTCATTCAAAATGATCGTCATTGGCTGTGTTATTGAGCTTTATGACCCGGTGCTGAGTCATGCTGAAAGGACCATTCTTGGATATAAGGAAAGTGGTTGTTAAGATGCTTAACCATCTTCTCAAGAATCGTATCTTGATTCACCCGATCCGATGTTTTGCATTCTTTTCACAAGTAAATGGCTCAGTCACTCCTTAATAGCTAACACCCCACCACGTTGTACTCTGCTGTTATTCTGCTTGTTAAAACATTGACAGACTTACCCAGATTCCACTACTGAAGCAATGTCGGCACTAGTACCGCGTTATGAATCGCGAGTCATGCTTATTTTACGATGCATTGCTCTTTTTTTTTTCAATATAAGTTTAGTCCACTGTTCTCACATAACTCCTTTAGGAACAATGTAAATTTAATATTTTAAGTCAAACCTACATTTTAAAATAGCAGCCAGTCATAAGGGTGGGCTGCCCTTAGAACTGGCAACTAGAAACGCTCTCATCTTGATTTGATTTTGTATCATTTGTATAGACTCCTTAATTTGTTCAAATATCATGTAAATAAAACTAATGTAATAACTGGCGGTAAGAAAAGAGTGGCCATGAGTTTTATTGCTAGGTTCTTCCTCAGGCTCTACCTGTTGCGTTCTGAATCTGACAGTAAATTTAAATTTAGAAGCTATAATCTTGACGTTCATAAGTGTTCATAAGTGTTTGTGACCTACATGAATAAAGATTTTTTCATTTTCATTTTCCAATAGGGACAAAGCACCGTCAGTTCTGTATCCTGCAGCGACTCGCCGTTCTACATCCAAATTGCATCTACCGTCCGTGCTTAACATACTCCCTAAATACACAACAAAAAGCAACTCGGTATGAGTATGTGTATCTGAATGTTTTTGTTTCATTAAACTAAGAAACAAACAAACACAAAAAAAATCACAGGCCTGGACTCAGAATCCCATAATAAGTCGATTACATTTTTTTATTTATCTTGCATGTAACGTCACAGCTATTTTTTCAATTTTTTTATAGTACGAATGAAACACACTCATCAAGTAATAATCTATTATACAATGTAAAATAGTCGTGAATTAAAAAGCTAGTCCACTTTGGAACATTTTTTTACACGCCGCCGAATGGCCCAAAGTAAGCTAATATACGCTTGTGTGTGTTATAGGATCTAGACGACTGATAAACATACTTATTTATTTCAAAATATACATATCATACATAGGAAACACCCAAACTCCAACAAACATTTGTGGAAAATTCAAATATATTTTTTCCGACCTCAGTCGCATACACTACCACTACGCCACCGAGGCAGTCCAAGACACTATATAAATTTTATAATTTACGAAATGACGTATATCTTAGCTAGTACATCGTTACAATCCCCTCCAACGGCGTACGTGATAATAGTTATTATAACAATAATAAACTTCGACATCAGTTGGAGACTATTACATTAATCACGTTAATGTGCATATTGTTTAACAATACGACGATACACAGTGTAGAGTTAAGAAGGACTTACAAAGGTTAGTTATTTTTATGTAGTTTATTTTATTTATTTATTTATGTACACACAAGAATATAGTAAAAACAGAAGGAGGAGTCATAGGTACAATGGTACTGCTTATTTCTATAAGAAATATTTGCCAGCAGACCGGCGAGAGGAAAATGTGAATAAATAGGAAAGAACAAATAAAAGTGTGTAAATAAAAAGTAGACAAGAACTAAATCAACACACATTCAAAATAACTCAAAATAGACAAAATAATTTTAGTTATACGTTGAAGTTAAAATTATCTTTAAAATTCAGATATTTAGTATAATCATCATCATCCAAGCGTCTTTCCCAATTGCGTCTCGCGACGCCCGGGGTCTTATTTCCCACCTTTTCTCCTCCACTTCGCATGGTCGTTGGCATCCCCTATAGTGAGGACATTGGCACGCATGTCATCCATATGGACGTTAAGCCAGCACTTCTTGGGTCTTACCAGGACCCGGCGGCGCCGAAATGGCCAGACATTTGCTTTCCACGTAGCGCGGCGCAAGTCGTGACCATACCAGCGAAGGCGACACTCTTGCAGCTTATTTGCAATGTCGCGGACGCGAAGGCTGCGGCGTATGTGAGAGTTCCTCACACGGTCCATCCACGTGACTCCAGATATTAAGTACAAGTAGACGCCCGCGGCTTCGCCTGCGTTTTGAAGATTTCTGGTTCCAGTTTTAAATTCATTCAGTAGTTTTTACGTGAAAGCGTAACAAACATCTACACAAACTTTCGCATTTATAATATTATATTAAGATAATACTGAATATAAATAAATAAAGATCATCCAAGTATTTGATAACGTATCACAAAATAATAAGTATTTCAAGTGTATTAGTGATATGAGCCCAAGGCTAAGACGCATTATTTAATTCAATTAAAAGTGCGATAGTTGATCATTTTATTTTCGAGTCCTTTAACTCGTTTTTAAATATTTCTTCTCGGTCTAGTGTGCTTTTAAAAAATAACACTTGTTTTTGCAAATCTCCATATTGATCAACATAATTCAATTGATATGGAAGAAGGAATTGATATAGAAGTTTAAGAAAATTGCGCGGAAGAACTTGAAATCTGACAAAGTACCATTTAATATAGATAAGTAGTGGATTACATTAAAAGAAAAATATGGTCTGATTTCTACCAATGGAATAAGTAGTACTTTGATGATAAAATATTAAAAACATAGACTAGAATGTTTAAAAACAGAGGTAAATAGTTTAAATAGTATTAATATACTGAATCATATTTTTAGATTTCCAATTTCTAGATGTTTTGCTGAGGCTAAATGACTTTTCTTACTGACTGTACCTACATATCCTAAAAAAGTATTAATTATGATTTATTATTTAGGTATTTGATAATCTTTTGAGTTGTAGTACATGTTCAGAGCGTGCTAGGCTTTTGGCCGTGGGTACAAATGAAGCCGGCTACTGGCTTCACGCGTACCCTTCGTCAAACACAGGAACATTTCTTGAGCTTGACACGCTGCGAATCGCAACCTGTCTGCGGCTTGGGGTTTCTGTCGGCGCTCCTCATAAATGTCCCTGTGGCAGTGATGTCGACAAAATAGGACATCACGGACTGTCATGCTAAAAAAGTGCAGGCCGCTTCTCGAGACATGCCGCACTTAACGATATCGTACGCCGGTCCCTTGCCACCATCAACGTACCAACTGGACTGGTATTACAAGAGACGACGGCAAGAGACAGGACGGTATGAGTTTGATTCCATGAAAGATGGGCCTGGTGCTGGTATGGGATGCAACCTGTTCAGACACGCTGGCCCCTTCCCATCTACATGGAACCAACAACAGAGCTGGTGCGGCTTGTGAAGCGGCTGAAAAAGCTAAAGCTTGCAAATACAGGGGTCTAGGCTCCGAATATGATTTTGTCCCATTGAGTGTCGAGACTCTTGGTCCGTGGGGTCCTAGCGCTTTAAAGGTTTTTAAGGAAATAGCACAAAGGTTAGTCAACATCACAGGAGACCGAAGAGCTGGCAGCTACCTCGGACAAAGAATTAGTGTAGCAATTCAAAGGGGAAACGCTGCCAGTATCTTCGGAACCTTGCCTAAAGGGACTCCCTTTAATAATATATTTAACCATTAAATTATACTTAATTTATAACTTAGATATTTAGTTTTAGTTTCTTTGTTCTAGATATAATTATTTATATGTATCGTTGTAATGGTTATTTATGTATTTTACCAATTGCTTACTTTTTTAGAATTAAAATGATAGTCATGATTTGGATTGCCGTGGCCATAGTGGTACTCTTCTTGTACCATCGCCATGCCTTCTCTACTCTATCAAAAGCAGGCGTCAATCATCTTCCCGT
The DNA here is from genome assembly GCA_948477245.1 of Thumatha senex. NCBI lineage: Eukaryota > Metazoa > Arthropoda > Insecta > Lepidoptera > Erebidae > Thumatha > Thumatha senex. The sequence goes on from OX419732.1 coordinate 29,763,381, forward strand.
GATTCCTTTCTTCGGAAACACGTTTCGGGCTTTTATTGGATTAGAAAACTTTTCTGAAACCATGATGAAGATGAACGCTACCTTCCCCGAATTAATTGTTGTAATGGTTATTTATGTATTTTACCAATTGCTTACTTTTTTAGAATTAAAATGATAGTCATGATTTGGATTGCCGTGGCCATAGTGGTACTCTTCTTGTACCATCGCCATGCCTTCTCTACTCTATCAAAAGCAGGCGTCAATCATCTTCCCGTGATTCCTTTCTTCGGAAACACGTTTCGGGCTTTTATTGGATTAGAAAACTTTTCTGAAACCATGATGAAGATGAACGCTACCTTCCCCGAAGACAAGTATGTATTTTTTTTTTTGTAAATATTAAGTCTGAGGCATGCCACCAACCCTGATTTGAATAAGATTAACTCTGAAATTTATTTAAAAATTTAAATTCAGCTTCGTTTTAACGTGTTAGTTACCAATCGATTATTGACGGTGGAAGAATATACGTCAAGTGTGTCTAATTTGAACTAAACCCTTTTTTTTTTCAGAGGATTGTGCTGTGCGTTGCTATGTTGGCCAGCCTTATCGAATTCATTTTCGTTTTCCTTATTTTCTTTTTATCCCTATTTTCCTTTTTCTTTATTCTGTATTTATTTTAATAGGCTAAAAAGATTTTAAAATGTTTTTAGGGTAGTAGGAATGTATGAAGTCACAAACCCAATATACATGATTCAAGATGTAGATATAATTAAAAATGTCACCATTAAAGATTTCGATCACTTTGTGGACAGAAGAAGTTTTACTACTCAATATGATCTTATTTTTGGAAGGGGTTTGATCAATCTCAAAGGTCAGTAATTTTCATGTTGTGATATTGTAATGCAATAATTAAATGCGTAAGTGAATAGTTGGCACAATAGGTACTCATTACGATTATGAAGTTTAAGCTAATTTAGAACATCAACACAAAATTAACAAAGGGAGTCCTCGTAACGCTCGCAAAGAATAAGGAGAGAGACATTACAGGAAACTCTTTTTAATTGTTTAGTATTAATTTAGTCAATCACTATGTAAATAAATACATTTTGAATTCGATTCGTTAATTTTAAATTATGAATCAAATATCAATCTATAATAGTGTACTCGTAGTAACTAATATTATGTTCTTTATTAATTAAGTTCTTAACTACTTTTTTTACTCACTTTACTATTTTTTTTTTTACTATTTGTTCTCGGTTTCCTCTCGCCGGTCTGCTGCTCTGCCATCTCAGAAATAAACAGAAACATTGTACTTATGACTCTTCCTTTTGTTATTGATGTATTCTTTTGAGTACATAAATTAACAAATACATTACAGGCGAGGAGTGGAAGCAGATGCGTTCCACTTTAAGTCCAGCCTTTACAAGCTCAAAAATTCGTCTGATGGTGCCATTTATGGTTGATGTTGGAGAAGAAATGATTAAGACTTTTTATGAAAAAATAAGACAATCTGAAAGTAAGTACTGATGTTTAATTATTTAAATTTACTATTGTATGGCTAAATTTTAAAAACTGTCTGCACGGTTTTGCATGAAAATAAAATATTAAATAACCAATGTTACCAAAACAGTCTCTACAAAGACATTATTAAAATCTCGTGTCTTATTCCCGTATTTATTTTCATTTAGATCAACACATTGATGTAAATCTCAAAGATATTACCACCCGCTACGCCAACGACGTCATTGCATCTTGTGCTTTTGGACTCAAAGTGGAATCACAGTCTACAAATAGTCAGTTTTACGAGAAAGCCAAGGATGCTACAACCTTCAATTTTATTCGGATACTAAAAGTTTTTCTTTATAGGTGTTTGCCAACTATTGCCGACGTAAGTATTTTCCATGATCCATATTATATTTTTTTACTTTATATTCAGTTTACACACTATTTTGACATCTTAATATAAAACAAAGTCTGGTTTGTTGGATCACTTATGACTCTAGAACGGCTAGACTGATTTTTATGGTTTTTTATTTAAAGTATTAATCTACGACTAGAATATAAGAATAAGTAAAACTATGTTTTATATACTCGTACTAATCGGGACTTCAAGTGAAACAAAATTCTACTTACATTTTTCACATTACATTCACTTGATTTTTAAATTCTCCCAGAATTTTGTTTCGCGTGAAGTCCCGAGTAGTATATAAAATATGAGTATTCACCGCGAAAGTTAAAAATAAAATAAGTAAAATATAAGTAGTAGACAAATTTCGAATCTCGCCGAGATAACTAATTATAATATAATAGTAGACGGAATAATTTATAAAGGTTTACTGTCGACAACCTTGATATCAATATCTAGCAATATATATGGGCACGCATTGTTATAGCAAGACCTACATTGGGATTGGTATGACCAGACATTTGTTTCCCACGTATCCCGGCGGTTGCCGAATTCTTTTTTAACTTTATCATCAATCAAATTCTTACTCTTACAGATGTTGAACATACCAATGACTTCATCGGAGACAACTGGGTTTTTTACGGATGTGGTATTGGGTACGATGACTGAACGTGAAAAGAAGAATATTTTAAGACATGATATGATCAATATCCTTAATGAAATTAAGAAAGGTGATTTTGTAGATTTATTTCTTTGCCATACGCGTAATTTAAAAACAGGTGAAAAAATAAAATTTTCACTGTTTCAATATTTATTATAATTATTTTAATTTACCACAGGTAAATTGATTCAAGTAAAAGAAGCAGTGACAGATTCTAGCGCTGGTTTTGCTACTGTTGAAGAATCAGATGTCGGCAGAAAGATTCACAATAAACGTAAGAAAATTTGTCACAATAAAACGATTTATTTAATTAATCACATTAAATAAATCGTTTTATTACAAATTAATTTCAACATTTAAATTGTGTTCTGATATTGAATAGTGATATAACACCAAGATAGTGCACAGAGTTGATTTTCACTTATTATTTTCTTGTTGCAGAATGGACAGATACGGATTTAGTAGCGCAAGCAGTTATCTTTTTAATAGCTGGCTTTGATACAGTGTCAACAGCAATGACATTTATATTACATGAGTTAGCTGTGAACCCTGAGGTGCAGGAAAAACTTGTGCAAGAAATAAATGAAATTGATAAGAAGAATAATAATAAATTAGATTACAGCACGATACAAGGGATGAGATATCTAGATATGGTAGTATCAGGTGAATTTGGTCTGAATTAATAAAATGACTTGTGACTCAAATCAAAATCCATAAAAACCCATTAAGAAAGGATTTTTAATAATTCTACCCCTAGGGGATAAAATAAAGGGTAAACAGTTGTATGAAACTTCGTTATTTTCAAAGTTAGAGACATGACATTAATACCACTTATTACAAATAATGCTTACAAATGTCGTGAACAACATACGCATGAAAGTACAAAATTTTACTCTCTATGTAATCGTAATTCAGAGTCCTAATGCTCTAAAACCGATTTGTTTCAAAATATTTTTACATACCAAAAGCGTTTTAAAAGGTAATTATTTTATGTATGTTTTTTACATAATTAATCGCTAGGTATATCCAATATATGCCCCTTTAATGCGGTGTTAAACTTAACAAATCGTTACCTATTTAATTTTTTTTTTTCTGAAATTATTTTGAATCTCATTGCCATTCTTATAATTACCATACTTTTAAAATGGAACGGTAAAAGAAAGAAAGAAACGGTAATAATTTTTTATTGAGTCTTAGTGGCGTAGTAATGACGGAGGATAGGGTAATTGCTGTGTCCTTAACAAATTTCAGTTTCTATCATTATCTCAAAACGTCAAATATGCTTGAAATGAAATATTTACCCATCTCACATATTGGTAAAATTGTGTGTCGTGTAATTTATGTTTAATGGATTATTTTATATGTCGGACATTTACATAAGTAAAAAGAAAAGCAATTTCACATTTAAAACAATTTCACTTTTAGAGGGCTTGCGAATGTATCCTCCCGCTCCACTTATGGACAGAATATGTGTGAAGGACTACAATTTTGGAAGAGTTAACAAATCGTCGAGTAAGGACTTAATTGTAAGTATCTCTTATTTATTTAAGTAACTCCATCTAAGTACATTACGACATGCTATAAGAATGACCATTGATAAAGTCATCAATAACTTTATACAAAAGTAGACTCTGAAATATCAATTAATTATATTATACTTGATTCACTGGCTGTTTATGTATTAACTGTGTTATCACAGAAGTACAGAAGTTTATTATATAAATTTTACCTAAAAAATTAAACCTATATTACCATGTAGTTAGGTAGTTAGGTATGCTTTGAAAGAAGGTGAGTACATGGGATAATAGAAAATTAGTTTTTCCATAAATACTCACCTATAGCACTTGCAACTTCTAAATGAGTATGTAGGGAAAGCCCAATCGCACTGCTCAAACGTAAAGACATACATACATATCATCACAACTGTATTCCATCTGGATAGGCAGTGATTTTAGCTTTCCACTTGCATGAGTGTTTTAATACACGCTCGCCAGTTAAGAGTACTACAATGTTGAACTTTAGATTTAAAAAAAAAAAAATTGATTGGATTGACTTACGTCTGCCGAGATCAACCCTTACCAGTTTATCCATTTACTCTCACCACGTAAATCTGCTTCGTTAGTCTATTTTAATCTATTCTCTTCATGTATCCGAACTCTGTCACAGCATCCCTTTTACTACCAATCATTACTTCTACTGTTTTATCGCAATGTTCTCTTATGGAAATGTTACTTTTTTTATCCAATAACTTCTATTTCTATGCGTCTTCAGCCACACCTAACTTTTACTGCCATACAGAAGTGTGGGGACCAGGACTTCTCTATGTACAGCGAGTCTTACCTTCTTAGGGCTCCATTCACTTTATATTCTGCCAAAACTCTTTACTCAATGTCAATCACATTTTCCATCACTCGCAAATATTGTACCTAACTTGAATACAAATTCTTGTTCCACTCTTTTCCTTCCACAAGAAGCGAGCAATCCGCCATACTTTTCTCTCTTTTAATCCAGAATAATCAAATGTCCATATCCCAAGTGTATACATATATCTAGAATAGCTGATGCCCGCGGCTCCGCTTGCGTGAATTTTGGTTATTACACAAAAAGTGTTTCCTGTAGGAATACGATATTTCCCGATATAAAAAAAACCTATGTGTTTATCTAGAAAATAAATAAATATCTTTCAGATAACGCCATCTGATACCAAACTAAGCAGAGCTTTTTAAACTATGGTAACCAGATAACTGAATGAACTAAATACATACATATTATAGACACGTAACACCCAGACACAGAATAAACCATCATGCTCATCACACAAAGTTTTATCCTGGGTGGGAATTACTGTGGCGCGGTGGGAGTGCATCCGACTGCTACGCAAGAGGTCGTGGGTTTGATTCCCACCCAGGATAAAACTTTGTGTGATAAGCACGATGATTTATTCTGAGTCTGGGTGTTATTTATCTATACTATGTATGTATTTAGAACTATATAAGTATGTTTATCAGTTATCTGGTTACAGTACGCGCCACGAGTCATGAAAGAAAATGGCGTCGACTGCGCATGTATATTCGAAGAGAAAAGTGTGTACTATAAATACGATAAGTTGAGGCTTGACCTCTGTGACCTCACAGTAATAAGTTGGTACAGATGCAAAAAAATGAATACTTATTTGTATTATTCTATATTATAATAATTAATCTTATATTAATAATAATCGAGAAACGTGTGGGTAGTCGTCCGAACTAGACGTCTAAAACACCTTTATCATAAGTTTTTTAAGTACATCTAAAACCGTTGAGTTACAAGTGCCTATAAATTCTTGAGTTCTTACTACGTGCAATCATTGTGAGTAGTGTAAAATGAAAGTGTGCGGGATGTGTAACTCCTCATTTACTGACGGAGTGCAGTGCGGCCCTTGTAAAAAGAATTTGGATTTTGCATGTGCGGGTATCTCTGAGTCTGGCTGGAGAAAGCTTGGTGTGGACAGGAGAAACCAATGGAAATGTCCCTCTTGTAGATCTTCATCGCCCGCTGCACCGGCCTCTGCAGAGCAGGTGACCCTGGAAACTGTTTTAAGTGAAATACGTGACATGAAACGTCAGTTGCTTGGTCTACCGACACTGATAGAGGATATACGAATTGTGAGGGATGAGTTATCTGAGGTTAAAGCAACATGCGACTTTTTTTGCGGGAAGACCGATGAACTGAGTACCAGAGTCACTGAAGTTGAGACCAAAATTGTGGGACATGAAAAACTCGAAGAGCAGGTGGGCTGTCTTCAAACTGAATTATTAAAAGTGAGACATGATCTAGCAGCCTGTGAGCATCGTTCTCGTCTAAGTAACGCTGAGATTAAGGGAGTACCGATGAAGAAAGAGGAGAATTTATTCGCCATAATTGAAGCCATTTGTCGTAAAATCGGTTACAATATCCCTAAACTCCAAATAAATTATATATCACGGGTCCCTATCTACAATTCTAAAGACAAGTTGATAATTGTAAGTTTCATGAACAGATATATAAAAGAGGACTTTATGGCAGCTTCGCGCGCAGTCAGGAACTTGACTACGGCTGATATTGGTTGTCAAGGCATATCGCAGAGGGTCTATATAAATGATCATCTCAGTGTCGATCATAAAAAGTTGCTGAGTCGCGTGAAACTCATTGCCAAGGACAGGCACTATCAGTTTGTGTGGATAAAGCACGGTAAAATTCATGTACTTAAGGACAATAACAGCAAACTATTAATAATAAGGAAAGAATTAGATTTAAACAAGATTATTTAAGGTGTTTATAACATAAATGCTTATCCTTCTTTCTGTCTAATACTAACCTTTTTTGTATACTTTTAAAACAAATAACAATTGATTGTAGTTTTACCTGCTTTTGTCACTTGAATAAACAACAAACCGGTTTCTATTGTTCGTCCTCTGACCGAACCTGTCGTCTTGTTAGATTATTAGGCCCAACACATAATTATCGTTGCGTCTCGCTTGCAGGTGTGGATTGTGAAATTGCTGGATTATGCATCTCATTTTATAAGAATGTTGTTTACAACTTTAGTTCTCGATATGCCTATAGTCCTTGTGGATTGTATGGATTGCAGTCATATCTTAATTTTCGTGTGATACGTGGTGCTGTCGCGCTTCAAATATTCTGTGTCGTTATTACTAATAGTTCCTACTGTATAATAAACTATTTATTTAGAATACCACAACCTTCAATGTTTATATTGCTATTGAGTTTTTTGAAAACTTTCATCAGTGTTGGTCAGTGATAAACAAAACACTCTAACCGTGTACTACCAGAATGTGCGTGGACTTAGGACTAAAACAAATAAATTTTATCGTGAAATGTTATTAGGGTTTTATGACATTATAATTTTAACGGAGACGTGGTTGCTTGACGGTATCCTAAGCACTGAACTATTTGACGAACGTTATATTGTCTGGCGTCGAGATCGCGACTATGACTTAACCGGTCAGACAAAAGGTGGTGGTGTCCTGGTGGCATCTCGTAAAGACTTGCCTGTCATGCCTCAACCTCTCTTCCACAGCTCCGCCGAAGATTTCTGGATCAGTATACGGTTGAAAAAACCGCAATCACGTACGTATTTTAATTTATACCTTTGTGTTGTTTACCTATGTAATCAAAAAAGAGGCCTATCTTTTTCATGTCAATTGACTAACTTCCTTAATCGGTTGAATCAATCAGTAGTCACACACGCGTCTAGTAAATTTCTGATAATTGGTGACTTTAATTTGAGTGGAATTAAGTGGTCGCCCTCCGATGGTAATACTTATCTACCGAGTAATCATACTTCGAAAGATGAAATAGCACTGGTAGATGAGTTGTGCATTTTAGACTTGGGTCAGTTTAATGGGGTGCTTAATAGTCTTAATAGGATATTAGATTTGGTAATATCAAACGCACTCTGCGAGGTCTCAAAGTGTTTAGATCCCTTGGTCCCCATTGACATCCTACATCCAGCGTTAACTATAAGTATGGGATTTGTTGAAATGCCCGTTCTTGGTCAAAAGTCTCGTACTATTTATTTATTTGATAAGGGTGACTACGATTCCATAAACACGGTAATAAATACAGTGGACTGGGAGAAAGAATTTTCGAGCCGTACTGTGGATGAGGCAGTGAATTAATTCAATGATTCAATTGCGGAGTTGCATAAAAGATATATTCCCATTAAAACCCTGAGAAATAATAAATATCCGCCATGGTACTCATTCACCCTTATTAAATTGATCAAGGAAAAATATAAATATTTTAAGAAAATGCGAATTTATGGCAATCTATCTGACCGAGCAACATTTAAGTACCTTCGCGATCAGGTCAGGGCCCAAGAGTCTATCTGTTTTCAAAATTTTATACAGCTCACTGAAAGTTCCATTAAAAATAACCCTAGACACTTTTGGAGTTTCGTTAGGAAGCGCTATAATACCAATGCCATTCCTAGCACATTAAAATTTAACAACACAGTCGTGACGGCTGGTGAGGATATTTGTGAAGCCTTTTCAACATACTTTCGTTCAAATTTTTTAGATTCCACTAACACTGCTCCCTTGCCAGATCCACTAATTTCAGATGGGTCTATTGTTGCTGAATCTATTGCCAGTATATCGCGGATAGATGTTAAAATGGACCAAGTCACCAACCTTATTAAAAAGCTAGACTTAACAAAAGGAGCTGGTCCTGATCATATAACAGCTAAGTTTTTAACACAGTGTATATCGTCCATACCTCATCCAATCACGCTTCTTTTTATGAAATCCCTTTTATCTTGCACTGTTCCTAAAATTTGGAAATCTGCGTTTATAACCCCCGTACACAAAAAGGGATCGAAAGCTGAAATTGTCAATTATAGACCGATATCAAAACTATGTATAATCGCTAAACTATTTGAAAGAATAGTCTACAACCAGGTTTATTCATCTCTCAGCATCTCTTTTAGTCCTTTCCAACATGGGTTTTTAAAGGGACGTTCAACCGTTACTAACCTTGTGCTACTCAACGATTACATAACTGACGCGATGGATAGAGGTAGCCAAGTGGAAGTAGTTTATACAGACTACAGTAAGGCGTTCGATCGCATTGAACATAAACGACTTGTTTCCAAGCTGGGCCGTATTGGAGTGTGTGGGGACCTACTAAGATGGTTTTCCTCTTACATTGAAAATAGATCACAAGCGACAGTGGTCAATAACTACATTTCAAGCTGGATTTCTGTCCCAAGTGGTGTTTCCCAAGGTTCCCTGATCGGCCCTCTGTTGTTTATTTTGTATATTAATGATATAGACTCTTAAGTCCTCTAAACTATTATGTTTTGCTGACGACATGAAGATTTATACTACTGTCTCCTCAAACAGTGACGTAATGGCACTTCAATCAGACCTATTTAAACTCGAGAGCTATTGTAAGTGTAATAAACTAGATCTCAATCCTAATAAATGCTCTATAATCACGTACACTCGTAAAAGACTACCTATCTCCACGGGCTACACGCTGGGTGACCGAAACTTGAGTAGAAGCTGTTCCATCAGAGATCTGGGAGTCCAGCACGATTCCAAACTATTATTTGACGAGCATATTGAAAACATAGTGAAGAAGGCCTCCAAAGCATTGGGCTTTATAATGAGAGTCTCCCAATGCTTCACCCAAGCAAAGACCCTAAAAATCTTGTACTGTATGTTCGTACGCCCACATTTAGAATATGCCTCACAAGTCTGGAGCTCGTGTTATGTTAGATATATTGACCGAATTGAGAGTATTCAGAGGCGTTTTATTAGGTATTTATGTTTCCATCAGAAAATCCCTTATAACTCGGCCAATTATCTAAATCTTTGTAAAAAATATCACTTATTGCCTCTTGTTAATCGCCGTGAAATCGCCGACTGTATGCTGTTGCATAAGGTTGTAAATAATGCTATTGATTGTGCCGACCTTCTAAGTAAATTCTCTCTAAATGTCCCAGCAAAGTTTATAAGGTTTAACCCACCGATTCACGTTCCACGTGCACATACTAACTACAGAAAGAATACCTATATTGTGCGAGCGAGCCGTAATTATAATAGACTATGTAAGCAACATGATTTTGATATTTTTCACACAAAATTGACATCATTGAAGCGTTGCCTGTCCGAGAACTTTTTCTTCAATTAATGATAGTATCACTGTAATGTATTTAATATTTGTTGTTGGTCTGAGTGTCACATGTATTGTATCTTAATTTGCATATATAATCCATAACCATAACGTACTATATTGTGGTAAAAGTTGTTTTCTCATGGGATGGTTTATTTGTAGAATGTACCATTATCGTAATATTTGTAAACTGTAATACATCTACCTAATTATCCACACATATAAATTTAGAATAATATCTAGAAGTGAGGATTTGTAATTGGCTGTCAGATATCTATGTTGTTTAATAACACGTTATTGTAGCTGTAAATCTTCCATGTACATTAAATAAATAAATAAATAAATTAAATGTTCTAATTTGTAGACTAATTATTATAATAATCGGGAAACATTTCTCGCAGGTCTCAACTTATCGTGCGCGTGTAGTAAATGATATTCAATATAAATTCGCTGTATAAAGGATAGAAATGATTATAACAATAAAAAATGTTGTTATGTTTATTTGGTACATAACTACACATACGCTTGAAATAAAAAGTTAATCAGTGTCACCGTCACTCAACGGCATTACACCTTCCATTGGTGGAAACTGCAGTTTGCTTGTTGAGCTGGATCGGATGGCTCTCCAGAACTTGGGCCTGGGAACAACTCATCCTCTTCGGCAACATCTTCCTGATCAGAACCACTGTCGTCGCTATCTGAGTCTTGTCCCACCCGTATAGTTAATTCGTCTGTCATGTGGTCGACTATATGGTCGCTTTTGATATATTCTTCTTCAATCGACTTTACTTTATTGCAGAGGTTCTGCCAATCATTAGCCCCCATTGCCTCTACCTTTTCTTTTATCAAATCTGTTACGCGTTTTATATTCCACTCTACGTTTTTACTACTAACGTAACCCTTAATTGCGGCCCAAGCCATCTCAATAGGATTGAGATCAGGATAGTACGGTGGCAAGCGGAGAACGTCGTGGTTATGTTCTCCTAGTATTCTATCAATACTAAATTTTTTGTGTATCTCTATATTTAATTTTACTAACTCATACAACTGAGGCTTATACATTTCAGGCCTAAATGATATGCCTTTGCTTGTCAGCGAAGCTTGCATTTCTGACTTCCTGCTATTGGAATTTGGTGCAGAATCGTATTCTTTTCTCTTTTTATGGTAGGAGGCATTGTCAACTACCACGACGGACCTTGGTGGGAGGTTAGGTATTAGTTGTGTTTTTAACCACTTTTCATAATTTTCATAGTTCATATCGTCGTGGTAGTCGCCAGTCTTTGTACCGGACTTAAAAACTAATAGACCGTTTGGTACAAAACCAGCCTCAGAACCTGCATGCACAATAACCACACGTTGACCCTTTGAAATGTGTTTTTTTAAACCTTCTGTTGACCCATCAGACCAGGATTTTGCTGTAGCGTGAGAGGAATAGACATATGATTCATCCGTGTATATTATAGGTCTATTTTCTTGTCTATACTTTCTTATTTTTTCTAGATAATTTATACGTAACAATCTTATCTTGGATTTTTCAATAAGGACTTTTCTGTTGTTTTCTGTGGCTTTCCAACTAAAACCTATATTTTTAATTATGCGACAGAGACTTGTCTCCGATCCTCGAAAATTTATGTCATCTTGTAATTTTGATAAAAGTTTTTTAACTGTGGGAATCTCATTATTTGTAACGTGAAAATTGTGAATAGCCGTTTTATCACCCCTTGGTCAAAATTATCTACACCTGTTATAAGAAATGCCCGACTTCGTTTTTTCCCGGGAGTTCTAAAAACCGTTAGTAAATATGATTGGTTAGCTGGCTTTACTATCCTGTATATAGTAGATTTAGAAACTTTTGTAGCTTCAGCTACCTCTGCCATCAACTGAACGTAATTCAGTTCACTGAATTTATTTTTCATAAAGCAGTAAACGTCATACACCATTTTTCTCGCTTGTTTATTAAGAGTACGTTTATATTTTTTACTCGTTGGCGGAGACATCGTAGATACTAATAAAAAATCACTTATTTCAAATTAACACTAAAAACACTATTATATATAACCTCTTTACAACACTGTTTACAAAAACACTAAGTTCAAATATATCTAACACTATGTACACTTACAATACTTTTTAATTATTTTTAATATAAACACATAAAATTGTCGTTCTAAACAAATAATTTATAACAAGTATTGTCCGATTTATGAAATTATGTGACACTTGTGTTATCGCTGGTACCCAAGGCGAGCTCAGTGCGTGCGCGGGTGAAGAGAGGCAAGGAATCACTGTACGTCGCTCGTTGCCATGGTAACTCGTCCCGCCCCTCACCCCTACCTCAACTGACACCTATTTATCGTCGTCTGTGCACTTTTATGACTCGTGGCGCGGACTGTACCATAGTACAAGCTCTGCTTAGTGTTGAATCAGATGGCATTGTGTGAGTTGACCCAATTATTATAAAAAAAAAATAATGAGTACATCCTTCTGTTTTGAAGTCTGTCAATAAATATGTTCATCAGTTTAGATAATGTATTGCCCCCAAATACTTATTTATGTAGTATATCATTTTGGTAGTTTATTAAGTATACAAATGAACTGAAACTTTTTTTTCGTGATAGTAATCATGTTTATTTTCATAACAGATCCACAAAGGTGATGTTATTGGACTTCCAATTTGGACTTTTCACCGCAATCCTGAACTATTCCCCAATCCTCTCAAGTTCGACCCTGAGCGCTTCTCTGACGAGAATAGTCACAACATCAAGCCCTTTTCTTATATGCCCTTTGGACTTGGACCCAGGAATTGTATTGGTATGTATTTAGGTGTAACTCATAAAATTTAAAGAAAACTTAAAAATGAATTTTTATAATGTATTTTACTTTAATCTTCTTCAGCTGCAAATGGACTTGCATGCCATTTTCAAGAAGATATTGGGCTAATTAGATATTAATATCACATGATTGAGTGGCCAGTTACACAATAATATTCTCGCTAACTCATTATAGTTTTGATTAAAATACATGACCTTTTTAATAACAAATTGAATAGAAGTGAATTCACATTCAAAACCTTCATTTTTCTTCCTCATCTCAAGTATTTGTCTAGTTGCAACTTAACTCTGGATTTTAGAGATCAACGTATATTTTATTTTCGGCATTATTGGGAGCAACTGCCGTATGACCTCCCTACCCCGTGAAGGCACCTGTGTTGTTATCAAGCCGTTAGTCAGCTCGCGTGGTCACTTGGGCCCTGGAGATTTTCATGGAGCCCTTTACACTCAAGCCACGTCTTGCTACTTCTGATAGACAGGATGATGTAATATTCGTATCTGACTTGCCTATAAATGGTAACAGTAGCCAAAATATAACTAGATAGAGCTGAAATATGAATATATTATTTTCATAGCAAACTATATAAATTTTCACTAATATACGGTGAAAAATCATAGTTTTAAATATATTATATCTGGTGATTATTAATAGTTGATTTGCTCCACAGGTTCACGTTTCGCTCTTTGTGAAGTCAAGGTGATGCTCTACATGCTTCTTCGTAAAATAAAGTTGACCCCTTGCGAGAAAACTAATATTCCGGCTAAACTGGTGAACGGTTTTCTCATGAAAATTAAAGATGGTGGCTGGGTTCGACTTCAGGCACGACCATAGAGCAGAGAAGATTATTTTATTATTTTGGAAATAAGAAACAAGAGCCTTCTACTTTTTTAAATCGTTGTCATATTATGTTTCTAATATAGCAATATTTGTAATTTCTAATCAGGAGTAAATCTTCGCTTCACACTATAAAAATGACTTTTGCTTTCTAATCATGAGCTAGCGTGAGCACACTCTCCCAGGGTGTAATGGTGGTGAGGCACCAAGATCTCCCGGTGCACAAACAGGCAACGATTAGGCGCCCTTCTCCTGCTTCTAAGAATGCCAAAAAACAAAAGCTCAACAACAGCTGTCACGGGATTTTCAGGGGAACCTGGAATCTGTGGACATTAAATAAAAAGTGTGTGAGTAAAAATAAAAAAAACAAATTGTCACCATTTATCAGTATCCGTACGCAAAGAAGAAAGGATATAATGGCCTGATAGAAGGTGCAGCTGACAACCAAAAATCTGTCTACGTAACCCGAGGTAGCGCACAGCTGAGGGAGGGCACACTAACACACTGGTACACTGGGTGGTGTACAGCTTTAAACCACTGTCCGCAGCAACAAAGCCGTGTTTAGTAATAAACGGCCTCCAGCTCATACTTGGAGTCGAGGATCGGAGTACCAGCCCCAGTCTGAGATCCCATCGACACCTGTCGATCACTGAGTAATCACCATCAAGTTAGAGCCAAGCGTAATATAGTCATTCAGCGTTAGACAGAATGATACACAATTGAAAAGGCGAGGATGCATACACAAAATATAAAACACTATTTAATTTACAATAATTAAAATACAGGTATGGCTGTCCCGGTTAACATTAACAATTAGGTCATATAAATTGCTATTAATTTTACTAATCTGGAAGATAGATGCACTGATTAACTTTTGTTTTGTTTCCTTTTTTTCATACATCCATTTCTTTGAGGAGTACGGTTCGTCATTCCTCCGTAACAATTATTAGAGGCTTCCTTGACCGTTGTGCGTTAGGATTGACGAATCGAGGGTGTGCGGTGGGATCTCTCTACCCTCCTTTATTATCGTTCTACGATGGATTTCGGCCATTGAACGCCAGATTCAATTATTAATATTATTATATAATTATTTAATTTTAAAATTAATTAGGTAAAATTGTAAAGGAATATTGTTAAATAGTAAAAATAGTAAAGACTGAATCCTATAAATAGATTATACTCATATTTCCAATTTGTTATTTTCTGTTTATGATAAATGACTTTCGTATCTATGTCCTTATTAATTTACATATCTTAATTATAAGTAGAAGTCATGTGTCTGCGCAATTGATAGATAAATAAAAAAATAGTGTAGGTTTTAACTAGAAAACTTACTTTATTTTTACACATTTTAAGTAACGACCAATTCGGCTTCAGCTGTATTAAGGCGCCCTTTTCAAAAGTGCGAATAATTTGGCGGAAGCTCTTTTCGCGCACTGTGGGCATCCGCTCTTGCCGCTCGTGCGCTACGCGCTTCCTGGGCCTCAAGTCTACTAATTTACGTTAAAGAACATGCCATGGTCATTTCATCGCCACTCACTTGTCATGCCATTGACATTGAGCAAAAATCGGTAATCTACTAACGTAAATACACTGTGGCAGCAAAATGTCGATGGAGTGGCAATGAAATGACAATGGCTCAACAGTGGCGCTGTCAACCACGTTGCCATTTTTTGAAAATCAAATACCCAGTTTTCTTATAATATCAATATGCATTACGTTTCCTATAATTTTGATTCCAATAATTGTTCATTTTATTTTTATATTTTATTGTTCATTTAGAATTTGGTACTCAAACATTATTTTCTCGCCGGCTATATTTGACGCTTTTTCGTCGACGACCCTGGTCTAGAATTAGCGAGTGTAATATTTTTCGTTTTTTCCTAATTATTAACTAAATATGAGATATGAATAGTATCAACCACTCATAACAAAGCAGTGTCTGCTCGATGGTGGTTCAATGGTGGCATAGTGACAAATAGTCATACTGAAGCCATCGTGAAGTCATTGAAAAGTAATGTCAAATAATTAGTAGACTACCGTTTGCGAAACCATTGGAAATACACCGAGATGTCATTGGTTACTAGAATACAGATTTGTATGAGTGGCAGGCTAATGACAAGTCAGTGAAAAGCCATTGGTCTTTTAAAGTTAACGGACTACGAAAAGTGTAAAACTGTGCCATTGTCAGGCTATCGACACTCCATTGTCAGGCTATTGATACACTATTGAAATACCTATAGTAGACTTCGGGCCCTGTTGTGAGGGTCTCCGGTGGACGTAGAGTTGCGCCGAAGGACACACGGAGATCCGATCGCTCCCATCCAGACCACTCCAAGCGTTCTATTAAAATACGGGTGCATCCGTATTTTTAAGGTTTCCCGAATTTTACGGGGCACAAAGTGATTTACCCGCGGTAAGACCTTCACCTTATTAAACCGGATAAAATGATACATATCGGATGATAAGGTGAAGGTCTTATCGTGAAAGCGAGTCTGTTGACGACACAGTGAGCATATACATGAGCTTATGTTAACTACTTGACATATAGCGACCTTTCTTTTAATTTTTAGACTGCTTGCTTGAAACTGGATACCTATACGATACCTATACTTGGAACCACTTCTTGATTATTCTGTATTTAGTTCTAGAAGCTAAAAAGAAAAAAAAAACTGCTTTTCTAGGGTGGTAGGAATGTATGAAGTCACAAATCCAATATACATGGTTCAAGATTTAGACATAATTAAAAATATCACCATTAAGGCATTCGACCACTTTGTGGATGGAATGAGTTTAACTACTCAATATGATCCTATTTTTGGAAGGGGTTTGATCAATCTCAAAGGTCAGTAATTTCATGATCAGCATTTATTGTGTCGTGACATTCTAATTGCAGAACTTGCACAGAATATGTTTCATTATCTATTATTATATGATCTTAGAGTAATTGATTGCGTCAGTGGCCCAGGTAGCATCATAGATTATAAAATTTCTGCTAATTTGGAATGTCAACACAGCGTGATTGCTCGTAGAGAATAAAGATAGGGACGTTACTGTAAACTCTGTTCATCGTTTAGTAGTAGTTTAGGCAATCAGAATGTGCAGCAAAACATTAATTCTAATAAAATACATTTAAACCCGATTTATTAATTTCAAATTACGCCCTCGGCCTCAAATATCAATTAAAAATAATGTCTCACGTGATTGCAGGCGAGGAGTGGAAGCAAATGCGTTCCACATTAACTCCAGCCTTTACAAGCTCTAAAATTCGTC
Organism: Thumatha senex; assembly: GCA_948477245.1. Taxonomy (NCBI): domain Eukaryota; kingdom Metazoa; phylum Arthropoda; class Insecta; order Lepidoptera; family Erebidae; genus Thumatha; species Thumatha senex. The sequence continues at coordinate 29,780,522 of OX419732.1, forward strand.
TGATGGTGCCAATTATGGTTGATGTTGGAGAAGAAATGATTATGACTTTTTATTAAAAATTAGACAATCTGAAAGTAAGTATTGATGTGTTATTAATTAAATATACAAATTTATGGGTAAATTTTAAAATCCACCCACGTGTTAAAATAAAATATTCCATAGTCTGTTACCATAACGTCCTTACAAATACTTACCAATCCATCGCTTCTTTTCAACTTGAAATAAGTCCAATTCTTAGATAAGTTCTTTACAAAAAAGGTGAATTGACTTAAATAATAATAATGAAAAGACTAAATTTTACAGATTAGGGGTGCGTTATGTCTTTATAATTTTGTAATTTTGGGAGCCACGACCCAATTAATAACCTCTAGTATGGTACGCCTGGGTAGTTGCTCTTTCTGTTGTTCCGTAGGTGAAGTCGCTTGCATATTCACATATTACTAAATTATTCATTTCTTCTTATGACTTCTCCAATTTTTCACAGGCCGCTCAGTAACCTTGAGACAACAGTCTCGTGTCTCATTTATTTTCTTCTTTATCTTTCCAATTACTTTCCAACCTTATTTGAAGTTGGAATCTGGTTTGACATTTTATTCTCGGCATTTTTGGGAGCGACTGCCGTCTGAACTTCAACCTCGTAAGGGTTCACTGCTAGCAGGTGAAGTTGCATGGGTGCCGGAGATATCGGTGTGGCCCGGTATATTCGATACATTCACAAGAGGTGTAACGGGGAAAGCCTACAGAGACGTATATGTACTCTGCCCGTTCTAATTTTTATTCAGATTAGCACATTGACGTGAATCTCATAGATATTACCAGCCGCTACGCCAACGACGTCATCGCATTTTGTGCTTTTGGACTCAAAGTGGAATCACAGTCTACAAATAGTCAGTTTTATGAAAGAGCCAAGGATGCTATACCTTTACCTACCTTTAATTATATTCGGATACTTAAAATATTTCTTTATAGGTGTTTCCCTACTATTGCCGACGTAAGCATTTTATAAATCCATATTACATATTTTACATTAAGTTTATTTAGATTACACAAATTGATTAAATATTTGGTTATATAATTCTAGGTTACTCTTGACATCTTAATATCATATTTTCTTTTATTTATGTTTATTTATTAAGTAAGTACCATATAGACTATTATATTCCATTTTTTTATTGACATGATGATTGTTGTGCAGTTTGAGAATGAAATGATCATCTAAGTGTCTTAACTCCCTAAGTCTTACCTCCGTAACCCCTATAATATGGTTGAATAGGTCGATGATTAATATATACATCAAACTCCTGAACGGGTACCGTCTGTTGGGTCTTGTCAGTTCATAGTTGTTATAGCAATTACATCAAATATTTAAAAAAATATTATTTTTTTAATAATTGATGTAATTGCTAAAAAATATTTTTAATATTTAAGACTTACTAAGTTTGGTCGACTGTTGCCACATAACATCGAATTACAATGTAAGTTTGTTATTATAAGCCTACCTACAGCTATTCTTTTCCATAAAAGGTGGTCTGCACTTTGAACTGGCAAATAGAATCGCTCTCATTTTAATTTGATTTTGTTTATTTTGTATAAACTCATTATTATACAAATTGTTTAAATTTAATGTAAATAAAACTAATGTAATTACTTGCGTTGGAAAAGAGTGGCCATGAGTTTTATTGCCAGATTCTTCCTCAGGCTCTACGTATTGCTTTACGCATCTGTAGCGATAATGTAAGTATTACTTTGTGACCTATATAAATAAAGATTTTTTTTATTTCATTTCATATAAACAATGTCTGGTTTGTTCAAATACTTATAACTCTAGAACAGCTGGATAGATTTTCATAGTTTTGATTATTTATATTGTTTAATGTCTCGAATAGCAGAACAAGTTAAAAATAGTTCATACTCCTACAGATGTTGAACATACCAATAACTTCATCAGAGACAACTGAGGTAAAATAATAAATAAGTGAAACAGTACAAGTGTTTTTGTTCAAGATGTGTAGCAAGTTCCACCAAGTGCCATCAATCAACAGTGTAAACAGTTTCAATGTTATATTTAGTTTTTGAGTTCATGCCGGACAAATTTCGTGACGCGTAAATCATGACTAACATTTACAACGTACATATTATAGCATCAGTTAGTAGTTAGATTAGAAATTGGTGAACATACATTGATCAGCTCGCAGGTTTAGTTGGTTGTATAACCGCCTCCTAACCTGTGGGTACTGGGTTTGATATTATTCTAATGCTTTATTATTCTCCAGACATTCCGAGTGTAGGTATATATTTTTAATTATTACCCTTATATATATACACTATATAATATTGACTGTTCTCATATCATATACTGTGCCATTGCCAAGAAATAGCGAGGAGAGAGCAACGACAAAACCTGCCACTGGTCCTACCTACGTAAGCGCCAGCGCGCGACTGATCAAGAAAAATTTAAAGTCAAATAACGTTGTTAACCTTGGGTATACTTTGAAAAATGTTGTGTAGAAGGGAGAATAGATAATTAATTTTCTTATAAATACTCATCTATATTGCACTCGCAAGTTCCAGTTACGTATGTAAAAAAAGCCCATTTGTAATGCACGAAAGTAAAGACAAAGACAATAGATTAAAAAATTTTTTATTTGTATTTGCGATATACAATAAAACTTAATTTTTCAATGCACTTCGTGATAATATTCATGTTTATTGTCAACAGATCCACAAAGGTGATGTTATTGGATTTCCTATTTGGACTTTTCACCACAACCCTGAACTATTCCCTAATCCTCTCAAGTTCGACCCTGAGCGCTTCTCTGACGAGAATAGTCACAACATCAAGTGTTTCATTATTTGCCTTTTGGAAATGGACACAGGAATTGTATAGGTATGTACCTAGGTAACACTGAAAATGTTTAGAACTGGCCTGAAAGAAATATAGCTAACGAAAACTTTTTTGAATTTCAATTATAGACCTCTTTGGTAACCTAATGTAACATTTTGCATTCATTTGTCATTTGTTTTTGTGAATTGGCGGCAAATGTAAAACTCAACACAAAGCTATGATAGACTGCGATTAGCATTTCATAATGAAACCCCATCTCGTGCCACTATTTACAATTGGTTTAACGAGTTTAAGCGTGGACGTAGCAATCTCAGTGATGATCCGCGTGAGGGACATCCTTTAACAGCGACTACTGAAGACAACATCAGTGCTGTGCGACGTATGATAGAGGAAGATAAGAGAGTGACCTATCAGCAGATACGGGCAAGCCTAGGCATTGGTATGAGTTAAGTTCAAAAAATATTACACGAACATTTAGGCGTCAGAAAGCTTTGTACCAGATGGTTTCCCTATACTTTAACCGACGACCAGAAACGCCTTCGAATGGACAGGTGTAGCGAAATGTTAGATAAGTTCAACGGCGGTGACTCAAATGCTGTATTTAACATCGTCACAGGTGATGAAAGCTGAATATATTGCTACGAACCCGAAACCAAAAGAAAATCAGCTCAGTGGGTGTTTCTTTTTGAAGATCGGCCAACTAAGTTAAAGAAAGGAAGAAGTCAAGGAAAAAAGATGATAGCCTCGTTCTTTGGTCGAAAAGGTCATTTCGCGACAGTTATGCTAGAAGATGGAAGGACAGTTACTGCAGACTGGTACGTCAATCGCTGTTTGCCTGTTGTCTTGGAAAAAATATGACAGCAGCGCCCTCGAAGCAGGATCCTTCTTCACCACGACTGTTGAATATTTGACTATGGCAGGTGTCGAGATAATTAGTCATCCGCCATACAGTCCCGAACTGGCGCCCTGCGACTTTCATTTATTCCCAAGAACTAAAGATAAACTTCGAGGTATTCGCTTTACGAGCCCCGAAGATGCGGTGAAAACGTACGAAAATGCCATAGAAGAGACCCCTAAGGAAGAATGGGCCCACAGCTTTTCTCAGTGGTTCCATCGAATGCGACGATGTGTAGAGAGGAACGGAGATTACTTCGAAAAACAATAAAAGTATTAGCAACTTTCTACATTAAGCCGTTTTTTATTTTCTAAACCGTTTCAGTGTTGCCCATGTATTTAGGTGAAACTAATATAATCTAACGAAAGCTTAAAATGAATTTAAATATGTATTTTAGAAACAATTTTGAAAAGCAATTAGTATGCTAACTTTTTCTAAATTTAAATTTTAAAGTTGATGATGCGGTGCTCATGGCCTCGTCAGAAGCCGACCTACAGGCATTAGTCACTAATATGAAAGAGGGGTGTGAAAGTAAGGGTCTCCGCTTGAATGCAAGTAAAACTAAGGTTCTAGTATTTGAAAGAGGTGACGTAAGAACTAAATGCGAGATTAGAGTAAACCAGGAACGTCTAGAGCAAGTGAATGAAATTGTGTATTTAGGAAGTATGTTTAGCGCGGATGGAAGATGTGATTCGGATGTAGAACGGCGAGTAGCTGCCGGAAACAAAGTTAACGGTGCTTTGTCCCAGTTAGTAAAGCGACAAAGCATCGTAAAAGAAGCACGACTGGCGATTCATAACGCAGTGCTAGTGCGAACTTTGCTTTACGGTAGTGAAACCTGGGTATGTCAGCAGATGCATGAAAGTAAATTGAATGCTGTGGAGATGCGATCACTTCGAAAATTGTGCGGCGTTACCTTGGCCGACCGAATACGTAACGAAGTGATACGCAATATGGCAGGTTTGAACGAAAGTTTCAACGTTAAGCTGGAAAAAGGCGTGCTCCGTTGGTTTGGACATGTCCAACGAATGAGTGAGGAACGATTGACGAAGAATATATATTGTTCAAATGTAGAGGGTAGAAGGAGTCAGGGAAGGCCGAGACTTACATATGAAGACCACGTGAGCAGATTGCTCAAAAACGGAAAGGTCAAAAGTACTCGGATACCCAGACGTGCGTGTATGAAGCGATTGATGAATCTCGAAGAAGCGAAAGAAGTATGCATGGATCGCGAAGCCTGGCGATCTGTCCTCTCTGACTACCCCGTCAGGGATACAGCGTGAAGATAGTTTTGTAAATTTTAAAGTTGAAAATTTTTTCAGTCACGAGCTGGACTCGAACTAGCGTCTTCTGGTTCAAAGTACTAGACGCGTTACCAACTACACCACCGTGACCTGCTCGTAACTGACGAATTAATCCACCTCTTTTTGCTTAAGGCGACGTAAGGCGCCATCTACCGGCACTTAGCAAAGTAACACGAGTTGGAGACGCTGGTTTGAGTCCAGCTCGTGACTAAAAATGTTTCCACTTTAAAATTAAAATTTAGAAAAAGTTAGCATACTAATCGCTTTCAAAATTGTTTCTAATATTTAGGCAGGTGTCATCACAAATCGAATGATCATAGATGCAATTCTATACATTCGTACCGTGCAACTTTGCTAAGTGCCGGTAGATGGCGCCTTAAGTCGCCTTAAGAAGTAAAGAGGTGGATTAATTCGTCAGTTACGAACAGGTCACGGTGGTGTAGTTGGTAACGCGTCTGGTGCGTTGAACCAGAAGACGCTGGTTCGAGTCGAGCTCGTGACTGAAAAAGAAATCCACTTTAAAATTAAAATATGTATTTTATTTCAATTTTCCAAATTTAAAACGTAAGTATGTGCTCTGAAGAATTATTTGATATGATGCCCACGGCTACTTTCTATCATCGCACCGCTCGCCATTCATAAGGTGTTCACTCCCACACTTTGCGTCCAGAGCGCTCGGATACAGCTAGGTCCGATAGGAGCTATATTTTGAGTACGTTTAGATTATGGAATGAGCTCCCTGCCTGGGTTTTCCCAAACGTCTACAGTTTGGGGTTCTTCAAAATGGGGTCTTAGGCGGTTTTTACAGAGTCGGCATCGTGAGTGCTGCACCTCTGGTGTTGCAAACGTCCATAGATCCTGACACCCACGCCACGTCTTGCTACTTCTGAAATGTCTATCACATGACAGGATGATGTAATATAAAGGTGGCAAAGGCACATATTCGTACCTCACTTGCCTATAAATGGTAACCGTAGCCAAAATATCACTAGCTTAAAGCTACAACACTTGAGTTACAATGACGTCAAGAGCTGAAAGAGAATTAATTCTTATCATAATTCTTATCATAGTAAACTATACCGATTTTCATTAAAAAACAATTATTATTATTATAAAACATTAAATACAAATTTATAATCATTAATTGCTTGTGATTATTAATACTTTGCGAAGTCAAGGTGATGTTCTACATGCTTCTTCGTAAAATAAAGGTGACCCTTTGCAAAAAAACTAATATTCCGGCTAAACAGGTCAACGGTTTTCTCATGAAAGTTAATGATGGTAGCTGGGTTCGACTTCGAGCGAGACAATAGAGCAGAGTAGATAATTTTTTTATTATTTTCACCATAAAAAGAAGAGCCTTCTACTTTGTTTAAAATGTGATAGTATTATAATAGTTGTTTTTTAATATAATAAAGTATGTAATTCCAATTTAGTATTTTATTGTTATAACAATATCGAACCCACGTAAATATGTGCATAGATGGGAAGATGGGAACCTCACTTTATAAATATAACTTTAGCTTACAAAATCATGAGTTAGCGTAAGTACACTCACCCAGGGTATAAGAGATAAGAGACGCCCCCAAGATTTCCAGGGCCTAGGCGACTTCAGCTGCTATCAGTGCACCTGCTCACTAAAGGTCGAAGCAAAAACGAAGGTACCCGTAAGATTTTAGGAGTCCAGATGGCAGAAAACGAAATAATAGCTGCTTGCCAACCAAATAAAAAGTAGACCCCAGACTGCAAATCTAGGTAGGAATCTGAGGTGCACTGAAAACGCATGAAGAAGAAAGAAAAGAAGAAACATAGCCCACACAGTATGCTAACAACAGACATTTGCAATTTAAAACATAAGTAGGTTTCAAACACTCCGTCAAACCACATGGACCAGCTTTTTTGATATTTAGTGTATCACACAACATCCTTTCATGTTTATCTGTGGGCGTCAGCACATCAAGACATTGGTGGGGCACCCGCTTACCAGTAACTATAAAGTTACCGTTGCGGAGTGTCTTACTCAATGCTGATCTTTGTATTAGGTTATAATATTAATTATGAAGTTTACCACCTCAGTGGTATAAAAACAATAATTGTCAAGAAATTTAGTGGAGCGTAGAAAGGACTATATAAGGTAAAAATGATAAAGTAACTCGTGTAATATTATCAAGATAAGCCTGTTTACTATCAAAATATTGATATCGATTGCAGTTTGCTACGGATGTTTCATAAGACCACGCGCGTCTTTCTGTAAGGTATGTTTATTTATTTTTATTTATTTATTTAACCAACTTATACCAACAGCTATCTATACCTACATATAAATTATAGATCACATACATCACAGGACAGGAATCCACACGGTGAAACGTGGGCATATAATATGCCTCTGCCACCCCTTCGGGGATAAGGCGTGATGGATATTTATTTTATTTTTATTTTATCACATACATTATATTGTTTGACATTAGTGTCATTTTTAACGATGTTTGTCTAGTATCTAAACATTATTCAATTTGATTGCTAATTATATTGTCACTGTCATTGCTGTGCTATCAGCTCAAATTACTAAAAGGCTAGGTAAATTCACATGAAATTAAAAAAAATATGATCCTACGATTGTGTCCGATTGCTTCCGAAAGTCTCGCTTTAGAGCACAAAATCTGCGCATTATCTATTGTATTTTTCATATTCTCGCATCGTCGTGTATTCTCATGAAAGAGTATTTAACATTTAATTCTATAAGGAAGAGTTTTTTTTTTATATTTGTTTGATATTGATAAAATAATACATTTTTAATTAAAATCTTAATTTCGAGCACACAAAACGTTGATGAACTCTACTCAAATAGGTTTAATTTTTTTTTTAATGATACAGCTAAATCTTTGGTAGCAATCAGAAATAATACTTTCATGACGCTGACGAAATTATTGTTGTATTGTATTATTCACTAATCTGTCATTCTCGTTACCCTTAATTAAAGTATCAACTACTTATTCGTAAGCTTTAACGGTTAGTGACAATAAGGTTGAGTTATATTATTTAATATATTGTATTTGTTAATTCTATTTATTAACTTGATAAATCAGAACATTTTTAAATAAACATTATAATTATGCATGCGAAATATTTGCACAACAGAAATGTTCAATATGGTGGTGGAATTTCACATAAACTATAACATCATATGTACCCTGTTCTTGCAAATAAATAATCATTTATTCATTCATTAATTCTTATTCACCAAACTCAGTTACCTACCTGCTAAGGAAAATGAAAGATAAAATCTCATTTATTCCGTTAATTAATATACAACATTTTCTTGGATTCGTAATTATTTTGTTTAACCGATTAATACTAGATGTGGCAATTTGAAAATTTACAAGTTAAAAATTAACATTGTGCGTAGGTTACAATTTGTTTAGAAAAAAACAATCAAAAAGAAATACAAGTCTGAAAATGCTCTATCTAGGTGCCGAAGAATTCCTTCTCATTGAAGTCAACTTGAAAGATCCACACATGAATGATACATAGCAATGCCTTGTTTGTTACACATGCTTATGATAAAATTATGCCGATGTCATGCTTATTTTCTACAAAGTGTCGTCCAGTGTCTATATTAATCTAAATTAAGTATAGGATAAGGACCCTTGTTTTCATTTAACATAGTAAACAATATTCATTGACAATCTAATTGTATTACTAACAACACTACCGTGACGTTTGATATTAGGTACACAAGTAACACACAATTGCAATACAACAAAAATCCTGGTGATCTGTCCTTTCTGACAACCCCGTCAGTGACACAGCGTGAAGATAGTTAAGTTAACTTTCTTTTTCAAATTTAATAATGATAATCCTGCTAATATTAAAACCTCGAAAGTTTGTAAGTATGGATGGATGTTTGTTACGCTTTCACGCAAAATCTACTGAATGGATTGTAATGAAACTTTACAATAATGTGTATTACACATCAGAATAACACATAGGCCACATTTTATCCCGGGAACAAATTCCTGTGGGGATCCGGAAAACTTCACCACGCATGCGGAGCCGCGGGCGTCAACTAGTAATAGATGGATTTAATTGATACTCGATGAAAGTTATTAAGGTTATAAGGGGCCCCTCCAGAATCTCTAGGTCCATGATACCACACCTGCTTGCGGTACACCTGAATATCGGACAAGGCAACGACGTAGGCGCTTTCACGATGTTGAAAGGTCTGACGCTGTTTCTTGTGTCGCACCATAAAAGCATGGAACTCTCTGCCAGCGCACGTGTTTCCCTCCTCTTGCAATCCTGGGTCCTTTAAGAAAAGCTTGAAAAGTCATATTTCTGGACCTTCAACCTGAGGGTCGCTATCGGGGTCCTACCGGCTGGGATAGCGGCCCTCAGTCACCAATCGTCGTCTCTGCTTTCTATCAGGCGGGCAGCGCCATTTTAATGTGTAAAACATAAAAAAATAATGTTTAGTATTTTTTCGCAGAATCAATATGATTACCTTAACATGGATTGTGTTGGTTCTTGTGGCGCTGGGTGTTTATTTTCGGCGGATTTACTCAAAGTTTTCGGAGGAGGGAGTTAATCATCTTCCTGCGGTTCCATTTTTCGGAAACTGGTTAAAGACATTTCTGAACTTAGAAAATATTTCTGTGACCTTGACAAAAATATACACCACCTTCCCTGAAGACAAGTACGTCTTATCATTCTAAGTATTAAATTCAATATTTTCTAGGCTCGTGGCCCAGCTGATATAGTTCTGTAAACGATCACTGCGTTAAGCAACATTCCCTATAGGTGGTCCTTGGATGGGTGACCAATTTGTAGAATTTACATTTGCGAGCGTTTCCGTGCTTCGGAAGCACGTTAAGGCGTTGGTCCTGGTTGCCAGTAAAATGGCAATAGTTAAGCCTGGTTAAAGGCCTTATGGGCGGCTTGAAAAATTTTAACAGCAGGTCGCCACAGCCTTGGCCTGTCTATTTCAATAAGGCTCACCACCTAACACGTATCACGCCATGCACCACCTATCACGTGGGACAAATATGCATACAGTGAAATGTGGGCGTATAGTATGCCTCTGCCTACTCCTTCGGGGATAAAGGCGTGACAATATGTAAGTATAAATGTAAATTCTGAAATGTAAAGTCCACAAAATGATTACTACCTATAACAAATGTTGCTTAACGCAGTGATCGTTTACAGAACACTGAGTCAGCTGGGCCACGCGTGCTTCTAATGGTTAATTCTTAAATTAATATTGAAATTGATAAAGATACAATTTTATTTGTATGTTCTGTTATGATTTGTAGCGTAGTTGGAATGTATGAAATGATGAACCCAATATATATAATGCGAGATTTAGAAATGGTCAAAAAAGTTGCCGTTAAGGATTTCGATCACTTTGCGGATAGAAGGAGTTTTGTTGCAGAATCAGATCCCACTTTTGGAAGAGGCTTGCTTAATCTTAGAGGTTTGTATATTCGTTATAAAACTTTTCGGTGGTTAGATGAAACTTTTAGTCATCAATGTTCATTATGTTTATTGCAGACATCAAAGATTTCTATATTTTTCTCTCAGCCGAAAGCCTAGAAGAAACCCTAACGTGGTTGTATTATCTATACATACATAATAATAAAATCGTAACCAAGTAAAAACTGTACATTGTTTTTTTTTACAAGAAATTCTTGCTGTATATCTACTAAAGGATACCAAAGCCAAAAATATAGTTATTCTATTTTTGATTGTCTGCTTGTCTGAGTGTCGGTATGTGTGTTTGTCTGTGGTAGGTTTTGTCCAGTAAAAACTCAGAAACGACTGATTGAATTTAATTCAAATTTTGCACGAACATCAATAAAAGGTCGGGTCTACACATATGCGTTTAAAAATGGTTGTAACACTGTTTATTGGTATCAGAGTTGTTAAGTAACTCGATAGAGGGCTCTTCTCTTAGATGGCGATTAAAATATAGTGAAGAATTTCAACTTATTTCGGTACGGTTCGGGTAGTTCAGTGGCTAGAACATTGCCCTGGTTAGGCAAAGTTCACGAGTTCAATCCCCATCTCGAACCAGGTTGTCATTTTTCATTTTATTAAATATTTTATTCATAATAGTTATAAACTGATGGAGAAATTTCAATCTTAAAAAATGAAAAATTAATACCGAAGTAGTAAAAAAGGATCTATAAAATATTGCCGTCAATGTTACAGGGGAAGAGTGGAAGGAGATGCGTTCCACATTAAGTCCAGCCTTCACCAGCTCGAAAATTAGGTTAATGGTGCCATTTATGGTTGATGTCGGAGAAGAATTAATTACAATTTTAAACAAGAGGATTAAGGATTCTGGAAGTGAGTTTAAAGCCTATCTCATAATTTATACATAAATTTACGAAGTGAAATAACTTATACAGATCACCACGCTACGGCAATAGAAGCAACTAAGTGAGTTATTGCGTTGAAGAGGCTACTAAACTATCTAGATGTGCCACCGCGCTTTCATCGAGCCGCAGTATAGGCCCAAGGTTAATTCAATGCGACCCGGCTAAGTAGCGCCCCGCAATGAACTCTCAAAGTTGACTCACAGTCATTATTACACGCAATACATCTCTCCGACGGTATGTCTAAACAAAGAAGGATAGAAAGCGAATGAACTCCCGATTGCCAAATCTTCAATCTTTCGCTCAAAAACGCCTGTAAAGTCACATAGTATTCGGTGATACCGCAATATTGTAAAATTTTAAAAAGCATGTTCCATCTTGTGAATATAAAAGAAACCTATTGCTCAATGTTTTAAATTATATATTTTTTATTTAGATCAACACATTGACATAAACCTTAAAGATATAACTACCAGATACGCCAACGACGTAATTGCTACCTGCGCTTTTGGTCTTAAAGTAGAATCTCAATCTACCGACAGCCATTTCTATCTAAAAGCCAAGGATATTACCACTTGGACCTTTACAAGAATACTAAAGATTTTTCTTTATTGGTGCTTTCCTTCGGTTGCAAATGTAAGTTAAATTATTATACTGTGACGACATTTATTAAACAATAATTATAGAACCGCCAACTTCATCGTAATACTAACTGATAACCGCTACTTACGCGTGAAGTAGTTGTTCGAAAAGGTTTTTGAAAATAAGGAACCTTAGTGATGATGATGTTCATACCATTATCTAAGAGCTAGTCCTGGTAGTATTTGGCACTTTCATTTCGAAGTCTCTTTGTTATTTTCTTTCTCCATTTCACAAGAACTGCAGCATAGTAGGTTGATCTACAATACTACGCTATATTCATTTTAACAACCCTTCCAGTATATGTATGTTCACCTTCTCGTGAACAAATAAACGACATCCTGTTCCGCTATGAGGTAATAAGTAACAACATTTAAATTTCATCCAGACGCTGAAAATACCAGTAACGGCACCTGAGACCAATAATTTTTTCCGAGATGTAGTTCTTGGTACGATGGCAGAACGTGAAAAAAATAATATCATCAGACACGACATGATAAACATTCTCAATGAAATCAAAAGAGGTGAGTTAATAGTATTGAGTACCAAAATGACTAACAATGAAACAAGAACGATTTTATCTATAATATGTATGTATTTAGAAATATATAAGTATGTTTATCAGTTATCTAGATCAGATCACATAACACAAGCTAATATTAGCTTACTTTGGGCTAGATGGCGCTGTGTGAAAAGTGTCCCATAATATTTAAAAAGAATGAAACATGAACACACGGTTAGGTAGCCTTATAATGCTACTAATTCAAAAATATGACAAGCTAACGGACGGCCCTCAGTTTCACCCAAGTAGTTCTCGTTCCCGCGGAAATAAAGAATAAAATGTAGCTTAAGTTACTCCTTATATCAGCTATCTACCAGTGTAAATCATGTTAAAATCTGTCCAGTTTTTTTCAAGATAGCCGGTACTAACTGACTGACGGACAGACTAAGGTTCAATTTAAAAACTATTTTTATATTTAAGTGCTGTTTATAGTTTCATATTATGCATTTATTGAAAATCTATCTAATATATAAGCTATTAGCTAAATAAATTTGGAATTACAATCAAACACTTTGATTTTACATAGCTATCTCTACAATTAAAATATCAAGAAATCTTTTTAAACAAATTTCAACTCTCAGCCTGATCCTTTTACTAATTTATTGGGTAATTTCAGGCAAACTGGTACATGAAACAGGATCTGACATTAGTGTAGGCTATGCTACAGTTGAAGAATCAGGCGTCGGAAAAAAAGTGTATAATAAAGGTATAACCATATTACTCACTTTGTGCAAATAACTATAAGAGAATGTATATCCGAAACGAATTCACTTCTTGCTTTTTCACAGAATGGACTGATACCGATTTAGTGGCTCAAGCAATTTTGTTTCTCCTTGCTGGATTCGATACGGTCTCAACAGCAATGTCATTTATTCTTTATGAACTAGCTATTAATACTGAGGTTCAAGATAAACTGGTGCAAGAAATCAAAGAAAATGACCAGAAAAATGATGGGAAATTTGATTTTAACTCTATACAAGGAATGAAATATCTGGACATGGTTGTGTCAGGTGAATATTAAGCATACTTAGTTTAAATATTAATACACAACAATATCCTGGATGTATATATTGTATAATTCCTGACAAAATAGTAAATTTTGTATTTATTTTTTTACTAAAACCTCATCATAGTAGTAACTAAAATCACAATTTTTTTCACATCGTCGTGCTTCTATACATTTATTATAATATCAGACGTTACCCGGATCTTTCAAAAAGCAATAAAAAGCTACATGATACCTTTGACGCTTTGACTTTTTAAAAATCCTCAGTCAAGACGTTTAATAAATGTTATAATACTAAGGTCAACTGGACCCGCTTAGAACTTCAGAGCTCAAAATAACCTTACTTTTAAGCGGTGTACTATCTAAATAACGGTCAAGTAGGCGACCTTACAGGGTTAGGAGATTAGATAGGGTTCAAAGTTATCGAATGCTCCTGAAAGTAACTAAATGCGGACCCCTGGCTCCAAGTTAAGGTGTGGAAGCGATTGAAAAGACATTACAATAAAAATATTTTTTTTATAATAAAATTGTGTTTTTTATTATGTTATTTAGACTGCCTCTGTGGCGCGGTGGGAGTACATCCGACTGCTACGCAAGAGGTCGTGGGTTCGATTCCCACCCAGGATAAAACTTTGTGTGATGAGCACGATGGTTTATTCTGTGTCTGGGTGTTATTTATCTATAATATGTATGTATTTAGAAATATATAAGTATGTTTATCAGTTATCTAGATCCCATAACACAAGCTAATATTAGCTTACTTTAGGCTAGATGGCGCTGTGTGAAAAGTGTCGCACAATATTTATTAATATTTATTTATTTTCAGAAAGTCTACGTCTACATCCTCCCGCTATTTTAACGGACAGAACATGCGTGAAGGACTACAATTTAGGTCGGGCCAACAAATCATCTACACAGGACTTGATTGTAATTATCTTCTTACTTTTTATTTACTCTTTGCTACGATGGTATCTGATTCTTGATAATTTGCTAAATATTTTGCTTAGCCTCCAAATATATAGAAAGGCCTTTTAATCCATTAAGCGTTTGTCATCCACCTTTATAATGCGCATCTCTTAGGAGTGGAACGAACTACTTGATGTGCACCCCGATTATATAGCACGAAAGCCTAAAAGATACCTGTCCAAGGTATCTTTTGGAATAGCTTACTCCATCATAGGCCACATCTACATATCAAAAGAGATCTTGGTCAAACGCAAGCCCATAATATATATTAAATCTATTTTATGGTATTATAATTATAATACTTTTTTATCCTATTATACTACTTATTTCTTGATCAATTAGAAAACTCATGTTTTTATTAGATCCGCAAAGGAACCGTCGTTGGAATTCCAATATGGGCCTTCCATCGCGATCCTCAGTTGTTCCCGAACCCTGAGAAGTTTGACCCTGAGCGTTTCTCAGACGAGAATAGTCACAACATCAAACCTTTTTCTTATATGCCTTTTGGAGTGGGACCTAGGAATTGTATAGGTAAGTAAAAATATTTAATAGTACTAGGCACACAGAATAATACCTTTGAGATACAGAATAATACAAGTGATACTGTAAAGTACACTTTATATATATTAGTAGGACAGTGTGTCCATTTTGTTTTATCTAAATACTAGCTGACCCCGCGACTTAACCTGTGTCATATTTTGAACCCCCGTCGGATCCATTTGATCCAGTAACTTTTACTTGTACAGAAATGTATGATAATTTGCCCGATTTGTTTACATTTATGATTACTGCTCCGCTCTCCTAGTTAGTAGCGTGATGATATATGTGTAGCCTTCCTTGATTAATGGACTATCTAACCCAAAAATAAATTTTCAAATATTCAACTCGAATTACTAGTTCCTAAGATTAGCGCGTTCAAAACAACAAACTCTTCAACTTTATACATTAAGTATGGTTTGACGTCGATCTTCAAAAATTTCACATTAACATGAATAAACCACTTCTGATCATAAGTGATGCAAAGGTGTATGAGAAAAGGTATTGTGTATGAGAAAATAACAATGATTCTAATAGTTATGTTCAATAATGTATTCAATGTTTCTTTATCTTTTTTTTTTTAATTCTCAGGATCCCGATTTGCTTTATGCGAAGTCAAAGTGATGTTATACGTTCTTCTTCGCAAAATTAAAATCACTCCCTGCGAGAAAACAACAATTCCACTCAAACTGGTCAAAGGACTCCTAATGAGTATTGAAGACGGTGGATGGGTGCGTTTTCAGATTAGAGAATGAGATGAAGAATATACTTGGTACTTACCAAACTTAAAAATGTGAACCACTGGGTGTTATTTCTTACTTTTGTGTAATACTAGCTAATACCTACAGCTTCGCCCGCGTGGTGAAGTTATCCCGTACCCGCTTCCTCCAGTGTTATAGTAAGCTAGTATGTAATCCTTAAGAGATAGACATATGCAATAGATCTATATCATCATTATTTTGTTCAAATTCATACATTATTTTGTTATATCTGTAACGGTTTAGCCAGCGTTTTTGTTTTAAGCTCCCAGACGGTATATTTTTTTCCGACACCTTGAGATTGTTTAACACGTTCGAGTGAGCAACCCTGTCTCAGAATTGTTGTGGCGAGGCGCATCTTTTTCCTATACAAATTTATACAACATCTAAAGACGTCCCGCCGCAACATATATGTCTTAGTACTATGCCATGTGGCGCGACGTCACTCCACGTCCGACGTTATACACGACGCCGCCATCTTGCATGTCTGATATACCATGCTAAGTGACACAACGTTCATGAACGTCATCTTTTATTTAGGAAATCTAAATAATACAACTGGCTAGGAATAAAAGTTTAATCAAAACATAAGTATTTTCTTAACAAAAATAATCTTTCTTAGCAATATTCACAACCATTTTGTTACTCTAATCAAAAATCTTTACCAGTCTTAATAATTGCACAATTCAACGTTTTTTACTTGTAATCAGCCTTAATACTTTGAGTATTTATTAACAAATTAAGGAAATAAGATAATGTTAGGTAGGAAAATGAATAGAAGATTAAGTAGCTATGGGTATACACCTACAATACGATATTATGCAGCTATGAAGCTGGTGATTGGTTATGCCACTCTTCAAAACATGAAGGGCATAAAGCAGGCTTGTCTGGGCAACCTTTGCATCTATAGCTACTTTCTCTTCTTATTTTGTTTTTAGTACACATCTTGCATTTCAAAAATACACTCTTCATAACAGAAGGGTTTTTCTTAGGTATCTTTTCAGGCCAGTGACCAGTCGAAATAGAAGTGTCTTGATTGTTCGATGATGGCATGGATTCGTTTCTTATGTTCTTTCGATTATCAAATCTGTGATGTTTTATAAGGTTCTCTGGTTTTAGATTTGCATCTAATTTAATATGCCTACGTATCAATTCCTCACGAAAGTCTAGAAATCCATAGCTTTTAGCATTAGCTTTGCGATATTTTTTATAAATATAAAAGCTGTTCCAAACTGCTATATCCAGAATATGGAAAATCACTTTTTTATACCACCTTATGGTCTTACTGGGTGATGAATAGTACGAGACCATTTGGTCAGAACGGTCAATACCTGACATATATTTATTATATGTCGAGACTTCCAACGGTTTCAATTTAGATATACCGTATCTGTTTTGATCATTTACAATTTTAGGGTGGTTTAAAGTAGTAATCATGAGTACAGGTCTTTTGTCGACCCATTTAGATACATACACTTTATGTTTCCTTGCCCAAACATGCTGCCCTTTCTTAAGTTTTTTTGCAACAACTGTTTTAGGATTACCTTTCCTATTTGATCTTAAAGTTCCGTTACTATGTGTTTTTAAATCTAATAGTTTTTCAGACATAGCCACTGAATTATAAAAATTATCCATAAAGAGTTGGTGGCCTTTCAACAAATACGGTCTCATTAGTCGAAGAACAAGTTTTTCAGTTTTCTTTCCTTTATCAGCAAGATCATCATCCTTTCCAGCATACATTAATATATTTAGGACAAAGCCTTCTGCAGTCGTCAGCTTATAAAATTTTATTCCATATCGTGCTTTTTTGCCCTTTATGTACTGTCTGAACTTTAATCTTCCTCTGAATAATAATAAAGATTCATCTAACGACAATTCTTTTTCGGGTTTATAACAGTTTTGAAATATTTGGCACATGCTATCTATAAAACCATCGACCTTGGCACTACCTTTAGCATTCAAGTCTGAAGCGCAAAGACATCGTAGTATTTGTTCGAACCTTCTTTGTGACATAGTATACGGAAAGATTGGATGATAGTAAAGAATATCTGAATAGGTAAAAAGTTTTCGTTTTTTAGGAACAGATATTTGTCCTTGTAATAAACACAGTCCTAAAAATTTCAGAAGTTCATCTTCGTCGATCTCTCTGAAAGAGTATCTACGACTATTTCTAGTCATTGGTCTGTTTTTATTGCATAAAGCTTTGCCATAGTTATTGGTATGTTCGACAAGTTGACTTACAATATGAGATGGAAATAAGTGCTTGAATGCATCAAGAACTGAAAAATTGTCATCAATTTGGAATTGGAACCCTGTTGATGTAGAATTAATATTGAATTCTGGTATATCTGATGTTGTGTGTTCCCAATGTACATCCGTAGCTGGTGTAACAGGTCTAATATGATGCTGCTGTACATTGCTAGGACCTGGTTCTGGGTCTTGTATAATATTCGAACTAAAATTAGGATCTTGTTGCTCTTCGATTGATTGAGTAGTGTTAGACTGAAGTAATGATTCCGATAGCATAGATTCACATGAAGTAATAGATCCATTAGGACTATGTGGAACATTTTCATTTAGTGACATATGTGATATATCTTGATTATCGTCATTATCAGTCGGTAGAGATTCAGTTTGGTCCAGATCATGTGATGGCGATGAACTTGAACTAGATGATGACAATGAGCTCGAACTAACAGTACGATTATGCAACGGAGCTGTATTTGCTGGTTGAGATCTATTAGAAGTATTACATGACTTACTTCTATTTCTGGTCCTTTCAGGAGTAGCGCTGCTGTCAGTACTAACTTTATCGTCACCAGGATTATAATCTCCATCCGATCCATACTGACCATCATCGCTAAATGGGTCTGGTATGGTGCTTCCCGATGACGCTTCTTCGAATAGTTTCATAATACGCTCATCGAACTTATCCATCTAAAACAATACATATCATGCATTTACTAAAGCAAATAATAATCTAAATATTGTAAAACATAATTATGACTCAACATAACACGAGTTATTATATGATTAGTACATGTCCTCACAGTTCAAAATAAGCATAAGAATAACACGCCCAGAAAAACCGTTACCAAGTTTCTTTCAAATTTATTTCAAGTTCAAGCTTTTATGACAATGTTTATTATTCACGAACATGCATGTAATTATCCCAACTAAACGTAACAACAATATTTACAACATTTACTTACTTTTAGTCGTAATTCGTTCACGCTCACTGAGTCTCACCACAGACACACGTAAGGTGCTCCGAACGCGCGCAGGCCGACTGACTGTGAGGAGCGCGGTACAAGGGGAAGACGTGGTACGACGTTGCGCATGTGTGTGTGGGACTTTTACATGTGTGCGTACACTCTGAAGAAAATGAACTTATGAAAGTCACGCGGCGGTATAAACATCCTAATAGCGAATGTGTTGCGGCGCAAGGAATATGTTTAATAGGAATTTGCCCTCAAAGTAAACGTCGCAAGAAGTTCCGCCGAAAAAAATTGATAATCTAGAGGACGTGATATAACGTTGCGCCATTTCAAAAATATATCACCACGACGTTGCACGGCGTTGCTCGCGCGAACGTGTTAATAATATGTTGAAACACGCATATTTTCACGCGTTCCTGGAACCAAAAACGTCAACTTGAAGAAACTACTTAATTGTTACTTAATCGGTGTGATAACTACTTAGCTACATATATTTTAGAAACTTTCGTACTTTGAATTCCGCCATAACAGGACATGGCGAGTTCAAAGATGGAACTAACTGATTCCACAAACGAAACCAATAATCCAGACGAAAATAATTATCTTTCTTACAAAAGAAAGCAAATTGCATTAATACTTGTAATTTATTTCTATCACGCAGCGTAAGAGTATAACAGCTCGTATTGTACAAATGATTCAGAATCTAGTTCACTATAATGACAGAAAATATAAATGTATGTACGTATGTATGTAATACTATAGTGGTAACAAAAATTGCAAATTAATGGGCATACAAAGATACTACACACTAACAAAGGTACAAGCTTAAACTAGTTTCAGGGAACGGGATCTGTTTTATTCCTCTCCTCTTTCCATTTTTCATAAACCGCAGGCGTTTTATTAGCAAATCATCATCATTTTTTTTATCCCAAGTAGAGGCTTGATAAACATACTTTACTACATGAACATGAATGGGATATTTACAAAGTTCTATTTAAAAATTTTCGTTAAGACTGTTTTCACCGTTAACCGCCAGTACTCAGGTTATAAGTGATCATGGCACTAGCAACAGTGCTAAAATATCGGAAACAAAAAACAACACAAAGTAAAGATCCAGTTAACTCTAATGTTTTTATTATTGTTAGTCACCAAATACATAATATCTATACATTATATACTATACCTATAACTTTTGTATACTTCTAAATATAATACATATATATTATACATTGACAACACCTCAAGTCAAGTCAACAAGTCCTGCGCAAATATTAGCGGATCATAATAAGACTGGGATTAAAAAGGCTCAGAAAAAACAGTCGCTTGCAATACTTCTACCTCTACCATCGATGAAGTTGATGATATCAGAACTACCATTAGTTTGAAATACTGATGAAAAACACGTTTACAAGGCATAGACAGGATGGAGCTGCATATTGTGGAGATACAATGGAGGTACGAAATCAGCTGTCGACGTGTCGCTGATTTTATACATTTTATCGTGTATTTTAAGATAAGATTATATTTTATTAATTTTAATAATTGTCTGCCTTATATGTTGCTTACAAAGAACGTGTTTCTGTAATCACGTGTGTCATTTCGCCAAGTCAAGGTCAATGTCGTAAATTAAAAGTAGTAATTAATAATTGTTATAGTGTTTGTGCAAAAGGATTATTTAATTGGTTAGTGCTAATTATTATGAGTCATTTGTGCGAATTTACTTTGAACAGATTTTATACAAGAAAACAATATTTTTGACGTTATAAAAGTTGTTATAACATTTCTGGTAATGCTTTTGTCAACTTTGATTATTTTATGATTACCCTTTTTAATTTGATTTATAATAATATGGGCTTTATGCTCTTCATGAAGCTTTCTTGTAATATAATAATAATAATACAAGAAATATTAGTATTATTTAATATCTTTTTATTATTCTAAAGTTAAAGCTATAGTTTTTTTTTTTATATTTATTTAATGGCCTGGTTCCTAAGACCTTTTAGCCAAATCTTATTTTTTATATCATATTTCTTCAATCTTATCTTCTAATTAGTCCTGTCCAGTCGATGTCGTGTCCTCATTGTCCGTCCTGGTCATTGCCCTCAGTATAATGGTGATTCTTATACTAAGGTTGTCAGTGGACGTTTCGCGGCAAGAGAGAAAATAGCATTTCACTGCATATATATCATTGTCTTTCACTATAGCACGTTATCACAACTTTTATGTCCAAGAAATCACCACTCCCGCACATAAAACAAGATAAATGCACTAGTTTTAGAAAATAATCTAAAGCAAGCGTCCGCACTTGTCACTCTTCCCGCCAAATGTCTTAAAGCTATAGACTGCTAAGTTGCCACATAGTAACTTTCTGTATACGGTGCACACCAGTTTTTCAACTTATTAATATTTTATTTTCCAGTACTATCATGATAACCATAACATGGATTGCTGTAGCCCTGGTGGCGGTGTGCGTATACCTCTACCAGACCTACACAAAATTATCAAAGATGGGAATTAAACACCTTCCGATAGTTCCTTTTTTCGGAAACGTGCTGTACACATTTTTAAATTTGGAAAATTATGCTCATACATTGACGAAACTCAATACTGCCTTCCCTGAAGACAAGTTAGTATGGCAGCAATTACCTTAATCAAGCCAATAAAAATACGGTGTCTTGTTACTGAAACCGATCAAGATTTAAAAGTCGTATTAGGGTATAAAAGATCTTTAGATACAGATAAAATAACTAACTTAACTACGAATATCTACGCGCTGTATCCCTGACGAGGTAGTCAGAGGAGACAGATCGCCACGCTTCGCGATCCATGCATACTTCTTTCGCTTCCTGCAGAATCATTAAAGTACGATGAGGCGCAGATAGAATATAGTAAGGAATTAAAAAGTGTGCTTGATAATTATATGCCTGGTTGCTCTAACCTTATTCTAAACTTAAATTGATGAAATTATAATTTTTCGCAATCGACGTTGCATTCGTACCTCTATTCCCTTTCAACACATTAACTTGGGAATAGATTAGATTGAGACAACAATACACAGAACTAGTACTTTGACTCCTCTGATTTATTTGACACTAGAGTGAATCGAAAGGGATCGAACGAATCAAGATCTTAATCAAATAAAAGATAAAATTAAATAGACAACTATATCTAGAATGACCAGAACATCAAATGTACTATTTTCTATTTGAATACAATAGCTTTTTATTTTTTATGCTGGCAATTGGCAGTACGCATTTTACAATCTTAGATATCCGCGCAACCAATTGCGTTTTGTCAAATACATTCTACTTATTTATAATTGTAAAAAATAGTGAAAATGTTTGGAAATTTGTTACTAAGTCACTGTCTATCCTGTGAACCAATTTCTGTAAAACTTGGTATCCAGATAGTTGCCACCCTGGATTCACACATAGGCTTCCATCTTGGGAACAAGAGCTCGAGAAAAGCAGGTACGAGAAAACTTAACAACCTAAGCGAAGCCAGTATTAAGTAAAACTACGTAGAAATACTTAAAAGGAAGTCCCAGAAAGACATACAGTACACACCCACCTTCGTGAATTTGTCCCATTCAAAAATTATTGTCCTATCGGTTAATTTCTATTTCTAGAGTAGTAGGCATGTACGATATGTTAAAGCCAGTATATATCATCCAAGATGTCGACGTCATCAAAAAGATTACTGTCAAGGACTTTGACCACTTTGTGGACAGAAGAATTTTCATTTCGGAGACCGACACTTCCTTTGGAAGAGGTTTACTTAATCTGAAAGGTATGTAGTTCAAAATGAAAATTGTTAAAGCTACTGCAATTTTACTTTTAAATGTGGTCAAATAATTCATTCTTCATTATAACAGGGGAGGAATGGAAACAGATGCGCTCTACATTAAGTCCAGCCTTTACCAGCTCCAAAATTCGTCTGATGGTCCCATTTATGGTCGATGTTGGTAACGAGATGGTTAAAGTGCTACATGAAAGGATAAAAGATTCTAAAGGTAAAAGAATTTAAAGACTCTAGTTTGTACATTGTAAAGTTGGACGTTCAGGCTAATAAAAACCTTGGAATATAATAACTATAATAAAAAGATGCGCTCGTGGCCCCGCGGTCTCAGTGTTCTGTAAACGATCACTGAGTTACGCAACTTTGACTATGGCTGGTCCTCGGATGGGTGACCACTTTGTGGCATTTACATTTGCGAGCGTTTCCGTGCTTCGGAAGGCACGTTAAGCCGTTGGTCCCGGTTGCCAGTAAAATGGCAGTCGTTAAGCCTGGTTGAAGGCCTTATGGGCGTCTTGACAAATTTCAACAGCAGATAGCCACAACCTGCGTCTGTCCATTTTCAACACGGCAATGGGCTCACCACCTATTACGTGGGACAGGAATCCACACGGTGAAAAGTGGGCATATGTAATATGCCTCTGCCACCCCTTCGGGGATAAGGCGTGATGGACATTTATTTGAATATAATAACTCATATTTGATTGTACAAATTGAGAGGCCGAACACTGCCTTTGATTTGCCTGATGGTAATGTTATACTTCACACCTACCAAATTTCGAGTTCACGTGTCTTATAGAAGTTCAAAAGTGACCGAGACGGTGCTATGTGCAACAAATAAGAACAAAACATTAATTTACTGCCAACAATCAAAAGCAAATAATACGTTACTTAAATAGGTTTTACGAGTACAACAATAATACTATCATAACATCACAGTTTAATCCTTACCTTGACCATCAAGCTTATAATGTAAGTAAGTAGGAGCATAAATTATTGCAGTGTTAATTTAAAGTATTTTTTTTTTTATTTTTACAATTTTGTACATCTTTACTTAATATTACGAATGTTCTTTTAAACTTTACTTAAAGTTAGAATGGATTTGTCGATGGATGATTGTTACTCGTTCACGTAGACTCACTTAATGGATTGTAATTAAATTTTACATTAATACACATTATACATCAGAATAAGAATTAGTAAGAAGTAGTAGTATCAGTTAGTATTCTAATATAGTGTATTTAGATCACGTGTTCTTTACCCTTACATTCTGAGTAAGGTTCATTAAGTAAGTCGAACAAAGATATAATGTACTAGTATGTTTTACTTATATTGTTTACAATTTCAAATTCAGATCAACGCATTGATGTTAATCTAAAGGACATCACTACCCGCTATGCCAATGATGTTATTGCCTCGTGTGCTTTCGGCTTAAAAGTGGAGTCACAGTCTAATAACAGCCAATTTTACCAGAAAGCCAAGGATATTACGACTTTTAACTTTGTTCAAGTCTGCAAAGTATATTTTTATTTATGCTTCCCCTCTATTTCAAATGTAAGTGGGTGAAAATGTTTTTATAAAACACACTTCACATATTGTATAAGTGCATGTATTTGTTAAGTTTTTACACAATACACTAAATATTATTAGTTAAAGCCTTATAATCTCTACTTGATTTTTTTTTATAAATACATGCTTTTAAGTGTACACGTTAGTATATTAACTGTGTTCCGTTTGTTATCGTTGTACGGCTTAACGGTTCCGGTTCCCGCAGGTTGGAATAAAAGCTTGAGCTTGAAAAAAGCTGAAGCGCTCGTGGCCCCGCGGTCTCAGGGTTCTGTAAACGATCACTGAGTTACGCAACTTTCACTATGGCTGGTCCTCGGATGGGTGACCACTTTGTGGCATTTATATTTGCGAGCGTTTCCGTGCTTCGGAACGCACGTTAAACCGTTGGTCCCGGTTGCCAGTAAAATGGCAGTCGTTACACCTGGTTGACGGCCTTATGGGCGGCTTGAAAACCTTCAACAGCAAGTCGCCACAATCTGCGTCTGTCTATTTAAACACGGCAATGGGCTCACCACCTATTACGTAGGACAGGAATCCACACTGTGAAAATTGGGCATGTAATATGCCTTTGCCACCCCTTCGGGGATAAGGCGTGATGGATATTTATTTATTTATTTAGCTGGAAAAAGGCGTACCCTTTGATTTGGTCACATCTTACAAATTAATAAGAAACGATTGACGATATATATTTATTGAATGAAAGTAGAGAGTGGAAGGAGTCAAGTTGGACCGAGACATATGAACAGATTAGTCAAGCAGAAAGGTCAAGTGTTTCGATACCCAGATGTGCATGTATTAAACGTTTAATGACTGCAGGTAGCGAAAGAAGTAAGCATGGATCGTGAAGCCTGGCGATCTGTACTCTCTGACTACCCCATCAGAGATAGAGCGTGAATATAGTTAGCAGTTAGTTGTTTTATTATAATAACAAAACTCTAAGATGATTTCCTATAGTTATAATCCTATAAATCTATATAACGCGAAAGTTTCTAGGTATAGATGTTTGTTACCCTTTTACGCAAAATCTCTAGTTAATGGAACTTGATGAGACTTCAAAATAATATAGCTTACACATCAGAATAACATATAGGCTACTTTTTATCCCCGGAACAAGTTCCTGTAGGAAACGGGAGCGCAAAAATTGCACCACGAGTGCGTAGCCACGGGCGTCAACTAGTTATTTATAAATTTGTAATACTAAAGTTATTATTACATACCTCCATAGTTATATAAGTTTATGATATTGAACTATAGATGCTGAACATACCATTCATTGCACCTGAAACTTCTGGTTTCTTCAGGGATGTGGTACTAAGTACTATGGTTGAGCGAGAGAAGAAAAATGTTATCAGACACGATATGATCAACATTCTTAATGAAATAAAAAAAGGTGAGCCACGTATCAGTTAGTTAATAATAATTTTCATTAAAAGCACAAATCAACTAAGGGTGAGATCCTGATGATAACCACTCGAACGTTCACTATCCGTTCGCGCTGCCAGAGCAGCGCATTTTTTGTAATTAACCTAAGACCTAATTAACTAAAATCGTGATATCTTGGAACCTATAATATCTAAAAACAAAAAAAATTAACTACTAAAAAATCGTATAATATATAAAGATAAAACTTAAAGCTATAATAATTTAAAATTTTAATCATAATTAACTGATATATTGGTATAAACACGAAAAAGTCGGTAAAAAAATAAATAAACGTTATTTTTCAAAAATTTGCCACTCACACGAAAAACTAATATGAAACACTATTATTTTTTTTACATAATTAAAGTCTTGGAATTATAACGATTAAAACGATATACGACACTAATAACTTATAATTATTCTAAAAAATACAAAAAATTTGTTAACCCATTAAATTTAACGCAAAACTAAAAAAAATGGCGGGAAAATGGCCGCCGGCAATGTTTATACCGCATTTACTTTGAATGTTGATATTTTGACATATAGATATTAAACCTCTAATACACGGGCTTTTTATCCACGATTCTAATGGTATAAATTTTTTTCATTAAAACCACAGACAACATTGTTTAAAAAGGTTTTGAAATGAGGTCAGTACTAAAAAAGAAAAGGCAAAAAAAGTCAGCTGCTTTAGCAGCTTGAACGTTTGAGTTTAATAATTGTTATCTTAACCCTGAGAATCCATATCAGTGTCGGTCAATTTCATGACCAATATCTAATGTGCAAGTTTTGATGTCTACCTTTTCATCGATACATTCTAAAAAAAAAACCACAGACAACATTGTTTAAAAAGGTTTTGAAATGAGGTCAGTTCTAAAAAAGAAAAGGCAAAAAAAGTCAGCTGCTTTAGCAGCTTGAACGTTTTACTTTAATAATTGTTATCTTAACCCTGAGAATCCATATCAGTGTCGGTCAATTTCATGACCAATATCTAATGTGCAAGTTTTGATGTCTACCTTTTAAACGATACATTCTAAAATTTTCATTTCACTGAGCGTCATTTTCTTCCAACTGCCCGAAGGCTGACAGTAACCTAACTGTAAACTAAACAGTAACTAAAGCTAACTAACCTCACTGATTTTTGATAATTTCTTCATAAGTCAGAGAGCAACGTAATGTAGCCCCAAATGTATATGTTTATAATTTTAAACATATTTACCACAGGTAAACTGAATCAAGAAAAAGATACTAGAGACACTAGTGTCGGCTTCGCTACAGTTGAAGAAACAGCCGTTGGCAAAAAGATAAATAGTAAAGGTAATTGCTAAAATATATATTTGTGCAGATGTTTTAGACAGATGTTTGACTGCCTCGGTGCGCAGTGGTAGCGTATGCGACTTCTGCGACTACGGTCCCGGGTCGGTATAAATATTCATGTGATCCACAAATGCTTAGTAAAAGCCTATGCAAAATGAAGACATTTTATTTTATTTTATTCTGAGTGGTAAGGGCGTTCATATTATTTGGATTTTGTGTTTTTGATTAACGAGCACCAGTGTCGGTGCCAATATAAATCGATTGGCTATTACTTCCTCAAAATGGTCCAGCTATTGCTTAAAATAATCTATGTCATACAGATCATAAATACTAAGCAAATTTGTATTTTCTCAGAATGGACAGATACTGACTTAGTGGCTCAAGCTGTTTTATTCCTCTTTGCTGGTTTCGATACTGTCTCAACGGCGATGTCATTTATTTTATATGAACTGGCCGTGAACCCTCAGGTACAGGAAAAGTTGGTACAAGAAATCAACGAAAGTGACGAGAAAAATAATGGCTGTTTTGATTTTAATTCGATACAAGAAATGAAATATCTAGACATGGTCGTATCAGGTAAGCGTTAATTATCAGTTCTGGCCTGTAAGTAATATATAATTTATAGTCATAATGATTTACCAAGATACCGCTTTAAAAGTTTATTCATAGATTCAGTGGACTCCATCCTTCATTGCATCAATGTTTTAAAATAGTTGTTGTGAGAACACTGTTCATTGGTATCATAGTTGTTAAGTAGCTCTGTAGATGGTACTCTTAAATGACGATTAAAATATTATGAAGAATTTCAACTTGCTTCGGTACGGTCCGGGTAGTTCAGTGGTTAGAACATTGCCCTGATTAGGCAAAGGTCACGGGTTATCTTAATAATCTATGGACTAAATTGATCTACAATTTTAGAGAGTCTACGCCTTCATCCTCCTGTTGCTGTTGTGGATAGAGAATGTGTTAACGACTACAATGTTGGCAGAGTGAACAAATCATCTTCTCAAGACTTGATTGTAAGCTTCGTATTTTCTTTTAATTCAATTTTTTTTATACTGTATCATCACATTCCTTTGATATACATATATACATACTCAAACTCTTAATCTCATTAAATGAAATAGTTTATTTTAGATAGATAAAACCTATTTAAATCACGTGGAAAAGGAGTGTAAAGGTACAAAGAAACACATAGGTATGTTTCTTTGTACTTAAATATACATGTCATAAATTTTAAATTACGTGTAGATATAGAGTTATATTACGTTACTTTTTGTCTTAAAAAAACACATTTGTGGGTGGTATAATCAAATTTTACTAGACGCTACTACGAGGGTTATTGTTTCAATTCCTATGGCAAGGATTAGACAGTCAATAAATATCGCGATCCAATATCGTGATACCGCGGTCTCAGTAAATATTGAATCTCAAGCGTATTACATTTTCAATAAATATTGACAACAAATTTCTCAGTATTCATTGGCTCACCATTCCGTGTAGACGTGTTTACAATAGGTTTACCTACATAACATTATGGATTTAAAAACACAAGCTTGTATCGCCATTATGTTAGCATTAAATGTAGGGAAAACAAAAAAAAAGAAGACGATGGGTTAAAACGTGGATGTCCATGCGTTATAAATATACACATTTAAATTATTTAAATTAAATGAAACTGTTACTCTGATGATTATAGAAATTACTTTCGTATGTATTAGGCCGCATATCGCCATATGTTACCAAACAAGATCCTCATATGAGAAGTTCTATAAGTGTGGGAGAGAAGTTAGCAGTGACTGCGTTTCTTTGCAACAGGAAGATCGCTCAAAGATTTGAGTTATACCAGCATTTTGTCCCCGGCTTCACTTATAGAGATAAGTGAAGTCTATTATTGATACATCTCAAGCTCTAATATACACACTCAAAAGTTGGATTTGTAACCAATCCTCGATTAATGCATCCTCCGACATGTTCTCGGTGCGCAAGTCGGGCGGGTACTGAGAGTATCGCGGTCCACGAGCGCTCACAAAGTCAATAAGTATTGACTATTATTGATGGATCACAAAAAATCCAGATTTTTTGTCAATATTGTCAATAAAGTTTCAGATTCCGTTTACACATCAATAGATATCGCGAGATCGCATGTATCGCAATATTTATTGACTGTCTAATCCTTGCCTATTTTATATTTCTTGTCATCTCCACTGGTCTAATGTATATAAACTTTATAATTTAAAAAGTTTTGCTTCCTAACTATTGAATAAATAGAAGTAATTGACCTGTATTTTAAAAAAGTTGATAAATTGTAACCATTTTATGTCAACAGATCCGAAAAGGCGACGTTATTGAACTTCCAATTTGGATATTTCATTATAACTCTCAACTGTTTCCTGATCCATATAAGTTTGACCCTGAGCGCTTTTCTGAAGAAAATAGTCGTAATATCAAACCATTTTCTTATATGCCATTTGGAGTTGGGCCCAGAAATTGTATAGGTCAGTTGCAGAATATGTACGATAGAACACTAATTATTATAACTGACTCTTGGTCAGTACTAGAACTATATTGAGGGGAACTAACTTGATTAACTGATAAACTATTAATTAAAATAATTCTACTTCACAGGATCTCGGTTTGCTCTGTGTAAAGTGAAAGTGATGTTGTACATCCTACTTCGTAAAATAACGGTGATTCCTTCTGAAAAGACTTCGATTCCGCTAAGACTAGTTAACGGATTCCTCATGGGTATTCAAGATGGTGGTTGGGTTCGTTTACAGATTAGACAGTAAAAATACGAATGTTAATTATGTATAGCTAGTTAATATTTGATGTATCATAATACCTTATTTATTACAATATATTTTCATAAAAACTTTTTAATTTTAATTGTACTCAATAAAAATAAATTGATATTAAAAGTAAGAAGTTCCTCGTAAGAGGCCCCCCGAGATATCCAGCGCCCTAGCGACCTCATCTGCTAGCTGTACTCAATGTTGAGTTTTCTCAGTAAACAAATTCAACATTTTGGTATTAAACATTGTGAGAATTCAACATTTTTGCAAATTTAATATTATGGGCCAGAGCGAATTAAGTTTTCCATAAAATACTGGTGTAATTTACATACAACACCGTCAACGAGATCAAGTAAAATGAAGCTTACTTATATGACAAGAACAGCTAATGATAATAATTCTGCGTTCACTCTATCTGGTAGAATCTGGATGCTCCGAAATGTATTTCACTAATCCTTTGCAGAATTTATTTTAAGTAGATACGAGCAAGCGTATATTGGCATTTGTAAGGAAAGGGATTTATTTGTGGCGAACACAATATTTAACCACAAACAAATCCATATATTGAAAAGAATATCCATAAGAGGTGGTGTAAAAGAAAAAGAATAATAATACATTTATTTCTAACTAGCTGACCGCGCAACTTCGTTAGCGCTACATAAGAGAAACAGACAAAGAAAGAGACAGTAGTTAAAGAGGGTGGCGCGTAGGCTATTTGAATAAAACAACTTCTGAAGTATTCGCTTTTTAGCAACAAAATCGGAATACTTGTTGATGAGTTACTTACAACTGAATATTTTAGACGCGGGCGAAACTGCTTGAACTGAATATCCTGTGCGAGACATTTACTGAATTAATACATAGGGTACCTACTTTATATCCCTTTAAAACATCATTATCCTGCGAGAAAACCTTTCTGTGAACGAACGACTTCACGTGAGCGGAGCGGCGGTCTTCAATTTTCGGAAATGTTGTACCTACATGCCGATTTTCATCAAAATGTGATTAAATAACAAACGTCCAAATAATATAGAAATCTTTACAAACTTTCACAATTATAATATTAGTAAAATTCTTTTTTGTGCTCATCTAACGTAGGTATGTAAAGAATACATTCACCAAATTTTAGGTTGTGTTTGACTTTTTGAAATACCCGGGTATTCCTTTCTTAGTGCTGATTCAAAATAGATACCTAATAAATACTTTCACCAAATTTCAGGTATGTACCTATGTTTGATAGTTTAGACAGTGTGTGGCTTCATCCGCGTAATTCCCGTTTCATAGAAAATATTTGGAATTTCGTTTTTATTGCTTATCCAAAGATTTAAAGAAAACATTCACCAAATTTCAGGTTTTCATGTTTAATGTTTAGGCTATGCGTGGTTTACTGATATAGTTTCGGTTCCCGCGGGAACACCGAACTCGCTGGTAATACAGGCCTTAGGAGATTGTTCTAAAACAGGTGTAGGTTAGGTTAGCGTAAGTACATGTTACTAACTTTGAAAATGACAATCTTCCATACAACAGTTTATCCCTTATTTTCATCCTTAGGGGTAAATATTCGCAAAACTCCTTCATAGGGGCACCTTCGTGTTAAAAGGAACCCCTTTGCGAAGTTTGGACTTCATAGCTCCGTTAGCTCCATGGATTTCGTGATCAATGAGTCAGTTAACACTAATATTTTACCTTCCTTATAGGTAATATTTTTCAAAACGGCGATACTCGTGCCCATTTTTTTAACCAAAAACAGGTGTACGTAAATTCATGTTTCTAACAATGACGAACTTCCATACAACCGTTTATCGCTTATTTACTTCCTTAGAGGTAGAATATCGAAAAATCCGTTCTTAGGGGAAACCTAGGTGTTAAAAGGAACCCGTATGCGAAGTTTGGGGTATGTAGCTTTGTTACTTTTATAGGTTTCGTGATCAATGAGTAATTTAAGGAATTTTGATAAATTTTACCCTTAAGGGTAAAACAGACCTTTAAGGGTAGAATTTATCAAAATTCCTTAACGCGTATTTTTTTTTTATATTGAAGCAGGTATAAGAAATTTGGTGTTGCTATGTTTAAAAATAAAGAATTTTCCATATAAACTTTCAACCCTTGTTTACCGCCATAGAGGTAAAATTTTGCAAAACCGCGATACACGTGTCCTTTTATTTGTGACTAAAAACAGGTGTACATAAATTCACATTTCTAACTTTAAAAATGACGAACTTCCATACAACCGTTTATCGCTTATTTGCTTCCTTAGGAGTAGAATTTCGCAAAATTCGCGGAAACCTACGTATTAAAAGGAATCTCCATGCGAAGTTTGAGCTTTATCGCTTTTGTAGTTTCAGAGACATCGTGATCAATGAGTCAGTCCGTGATTTCGCCTTTTATATATATAGAGAGTCGGGCCCGTAATCAGGTGATGGACATAAGGGCTTATCGAGGCTCTGATCTGAGATCAGACCACTACCTATTCATAATTAGGATTAGGGGTCTGTTCGCGAGTTGGCGTCATCGTACCAAATATCGTAAACTAAAGCTGACCTGTAACATAAAAGGCCATCAAACAAGGATAAATATAAAGAAAGAGAAGCCGATTAGCTTGGCATTGTCAATGTTAGGAATGAGAATGTTGAATGCCGCTGGGAAAGTGTGTGGAGAGACGAGAAGAGATAGTAGAAATAAGCGTGAAGCATAGTGGAATAAAGGAGCTGTTCCAATGAATAAGAAAGCATGGTTGTACTACTTGGTCTAGTGGAATGATTTCATACATACATACATACATGCTGTCACGCCTTTATCCCCGAACGGGTAGGCACGGGTAGGCATATTAAACGCCCACATTTCACCGAATGCATTTTTGTCCCACGTAACAGGTGGAGAGCCCATTGACGTGTTGAAATGGACAGGTGCAGGCTGCGGCGACCTGCTGTTGATAATTTTTATAAGGCCCATAAGGCCTTCAACTTAGCTTAACGACTGCAATTTTATTGGCAACCGGGACCAACAGCTCAATGTGCCTTCCGAAGCACGGAACTGCGGTGATGTTAAATTTGGAAGAAATTTCGAACCCATTGACTTTTTAGTTAGGTGGTAACAAAAAGGCTAAAAGGTCTTATGTGCTAGACACTAATTAGCACGACCAATTAAAGTTCTGGTAGTCTCGGATTTCAATATGAAAAGCTCTTATTGAGAAAGCTCGTGAAAGGTTCAGAATAAAAGCAGATGAAAAGTTTAATCCGATCAATAATGTCGATTTCTGTTGAAAAGAGATAGTAATCAAAGCTGCTGATTCCTTACCCCCCGAAGTTTGATCGTGAACATTTCTCTGAAGAGAACAGTCAGAACATCAAACCTTTCTCTTACATGCGTTTTAGGCATGGTCCTACCAACCCCAAAACTCATGTATATTGCATTAGCATGTGATTTTTTTTTGTCTTTCTATTTATGAAACGCAATTGTCTACCAAATTTAACAACACTCTCTTATTAGTATAATTTAGGACATATTTTAATACCATTTTTCAAGTGGCCTCTTGCGAGATGACTGTGATCCCAACCCATCGAGGTAGCTATTTAGAGGAACCAATAGTTCAGAACCCTTGATTGACTACTGAAGTTTGCATGGATATTAAAGCTGTTGAATGGGTACGATTCCAAATCCTTTAAAATTTATTGCATTCCATATTTAATGATTGTCTAAAAATAGTTATGTCATATCTTATTTACCACTACTAGATATTTTCAAACAAAGTCCTCCACAGTGTCTGTCTATTGTCTGTTCGCGATAAACTCAATAACTACTGCAACTATTTTCATGCTGTTTTCACCAATGGATAGAGTGGTCGAGTCGAGGAGTGATAAATATATACTAAAATATAACGACTTTTGTTAAAGGTGTCTGAAAAAAATAAGCCTTCTAAAAGCTATCTACAAAAACAATGCCTAAAATCTTTAAAAAAAAAAAAAGAAAGCTATGGTGGAACATAGGTCTGTAAAAAATCCATAAAGGGATTTCCTATTGTAACACTGGGAACATCAGCTAGTTAAATATTTAACATACAAGGCAGACAGTGCAAGTTGATGTTAAACCTCCCAAAGATCTCTTAATTAGCTAACATTTACTACCATTCTACCATTTAGTGGCAGCCAACAACGTAATAATTTACCATCAAATATATGGAAACGCTCGCGCCCTCGTAAATATAAATACCACGAAAAGTCACCAAATGCCGTTTAATACAACTATTGATTAAAGTTACTCTGTTGAGAGATCAGGTGGTATTTGGTTTCAAGTCTCAAAAAAAAATCATATCGTAGCTGTGCTAGTAGCATATAATACCTCACATCAAGCTTCAAGGTTGAAGCGGCGACAAAGAATGACATAGATAAAAAATGTAATGCAAATTTTATGTATTTTAATTAAAAACTGCTTCATCATTGTTAATTGTTAGTATTTAATTCGAGTTGTTAGCATGAGTGGACATGTTTGATTTTAAAGTTAACAAGCAACAGAAGTTAAATAACAAAACAATTATTACAATTTGTCATAGTTTGTATGTCCACGAAATAACAGGATAGGTCAGAGAATTGATTACTTCAGCACTCCAGCACGCGCCAGCGCCCGAAACCTGGGATGACTCGATTTGATTTGCCTATATAGCGTTCACTCAAACAATAATGTAACTTATAGGTACGAAAATACAGATTCATGCATACAAATGCGTGCAATAAATGCAAAATACATAATATGATTAATAAAAAAAAACCTTCGATTCTCTTTTGTTTTTTTCTAAATGTAGTCATTTGTTTGCCTTGTGTCGGAACGTGTTCTCGAAAATGGAAAAAACGAAGTGCAAGCCGTTTTTAAATACCTCTGTTTAAAAAAGTTAACGACGTAAGAGATTCATTGCGATTCGGAAACAACATAAGGAGAGTTTACTCCGCCGTATTCCACTCTCGCATGGTGGGTATCTCAATTTCGAGTACGGAGATCGAGCACGGAAGACGAACATCGTTGCAGCCGTCCATCGACGTCAGTCACCCATGAAAATTTTGCAAACGTCGAGAAAATTGTATTGAGCGATCGAAGAGTTACCATCGGAGTAATTCTTATGGAAGTATTCAATCCATATTGAAACAATCTTTGAAAATTATAAAAGTCTATAGATCCATATTTTTAGGCGTTACATGCCTAACCTCATGCTGAATGTTCTCTCGAAACAGATTGCATAAAAAAAGTCTCTGCAAGATGGATCCCGAGAATGTTAACTGACAGTCAGAAACAAAATCGACTAGACATTTCGAAGAAGGATAATGTTGATTGATTACCTGGAGCGTAGAACCACTAGTAGAGGTCAATATTATGCAGCTTTAATTCCCAAGTTGAGGAATGCCATCAAAGAGAAAGGAGAGGGAAACTTCGAAGGGGCGTGCTGTATCATCACGACAACGCACCCGCGCGCAGGTCGGCAGTTGCGATGGCTGCCATTCAGCAAGCTGGCTTCGAATTGGTTGACCACCCCTCTTATTCATCAGATGTGGCGCCTTGCGATTTTTATTAGTTCCCCAAATTGAAAGAATACTTAAGGGTTTCCCCTTAAGTATTCTTTCAGTATTCTTGCAGGACCAAGACAAAACTTTTTTTGAAAGTGTTTGTCACCTTTGAAAAACGCTGTACTCGGTGTTTAGAGAGACTCGGAGACTATGTAGAAAAATAAAATATTAAGTTATCAATAGTCATTATATTCTATCCCATTCTCACTACTTTTTGATCGTAATATGCTTCTGTTCGGGGATAAGACGTGATTGATTTAAATTGATTAAAAATTGCTTCGTCATCAAGGTTTGCTAAAATCACTAATTATCTATACTAATAATAAAACCATACAGGGTCAAAATTTTGTACATTGAAAATATTTAAAAAAAATTATATAGTGCATTCTATAATAGATGCTGAAACCAAAAAAATATTTTATTGACGGTTTGTCAATCTGTATCAAGAAAAAGCATCACGCCAAAAATACTGTATGTCACTGGGTATGATTTGAGTTTATACTCCCTCCGAAAAGGATACTTTGGTCGCAATATGCTGCGCGGTTTCTTTGATAGAGGGAATAAAAGAAAAACGTGTATTCCAATATAACTTTAATGTGTAGTCTGTTTTCATTTTTTTGTTATTGTTAGGAAGGAGATACTTAAAGAAAATTTTAATGAACTTTTCAATACTAACGTGGTGAAGTTAATCCGCAAGTTAAGATTATTAAACGATGGGATAAATTCGGTGTTAAGTGAGTCCGATGTAAAGCAAGGATGAAACCGCGGGGCTGAGTCAGTAATTAATATAAAAGTTAAAAAGTGTACAAATGACTGATATGAGATACGATTGCTGTGCGAAGCTGAGATAAGCAATGTAATATCTTGTGTGTCGCGCATAGTATACAACGTATTTGCGTAAATAAGTTGTATATGTTCATAGGCTGCAGTGACTAGTCTTCTAAAAAATATACAATCGCAGTAATCTGTGGTAATTTCAAGCGTTACATGACAGTAATCCATCGTAGAACGGTAATATGAATTCTTATACATGGTTTTCATTAGTAAATAGTATGAATCAAGTTGATAGTTTATAATATATAAATTATTCGTCGTGGGTGAAGCCAAAAATTAGCTAGTTCCTAATCAATAATATTATAATTTTAAATTTCAATGATTAAATATTAATAATTTTAAATATTGTCTACTATATGTTACTATTACGCTGGTAAGCATACCTAAGAATAATATTTACCCATGAAAAACGAAATTTCTTTTTTTTTTTGTTAAAACATATGTTTTTGTTTCATTTTCTTTGTTTTTAATGCTAAATGTACCTATTGAATTTGTTGGCGAATTCTTCATTACCTTCATTTATATGTTTAATTCTACAAGCAAACGTTGGTAAAATGATTATTACGTTAAAATTTATAACTACAACTTATTATCGAATTACCAATTATTGTAAATTTATATTTCTCTAAATTGTATTTTTGTTTCTAGAACCATCATGATCGTTTTACTTTGGGTTGTATTAGCCTTATTGGCCATAGTCTTATACCTCCGCCAGATTTATACGGAATTTTCAAAGAAGGGAGTGAACCATCTACCAGTGGTCCCATTCTTTGGAAACATTTTCTGGATGCTTATGAGGCGTGAACATTTTGTTGAGATCATGACTAGGATATACAATGCTTTTCCCGGTGATAAGTACGTAAGACTTTTTTTTATAATACCTTTCATAAGTTTTGTGTTTACTGATGTAGAGAGAAGGCTTCTTGATGATTGAGGCCTGGAATACTACGGATTTTCAGAGTATGGGTTTTTTTTAAATCCTTTTAGTGACATTGTACTTCCATGCAGCTGTAAATCCAACACATGAAGATAGTTAACAGATCAATAAATCGCATACATTCTCTAGGTCCTGTTTATAGTACATGAATCAAAACCGTCCTAGTTTATATTATGAAGAATGCATATCATATTGATTTGATGTCAATATCACATCGTGTTACGCTGTTAATTGTTTAAAGTGTAAAAGATTATGCAGAGACAGATATAAAAATTGCTACCATTAATCTGCTTTAATTAATATTTTGGTTTTCAATATTTTCATATAATTGTTGTCATTAAATATTTTTGTTTTAATTTTTAGGGTAGTAGGCAAATATGAAATTATGAATCCAGTGTATGTTGTCCATGATATGGATATAATAAAAGATATAACCGTTAAGAATTTTGACCATTTTGTGGATAGAAGGGCACTGTCCCCCGAATATGATCCCTTTTTTGGAAGAAATCTATTAAGTCTCAAAGGTTAGTAATTCATATTCGGTCAACTTATTACTACAGTTGATAAAATTGTTTATTATTAATTTTGTAAATATTATTTTATTTGGATGACTTCGTTTCCTAAGCTTTAACTTTTTGAACAGAGAGTCTGACCAAGTATTAAAATTACAATATAGGCAAATGGATGTATATAATAGTTCAATGTAATAGTAACTAGGAAAAAGACTATTGGATAAGCTACAAGAAATTATGGATACTGAACAAAAGATACATTAAATTAGTACATATTAAGTACATTTAGTGTATCAATTCATTTTCTTAATATTACAGGTGAAGAATGGAAAGAGATGCGTTCGACATTAAGTCCAGCATTCACTAGCTCCAAAATACGACTGATGTTGCCATTCATGGTAGAAGTCGGAGAAGAAATGATAAAAGTACTTAATAATAGAATAACGGAATCGGGAAGTAAGTTTACATTGAGTACTATTAACACAGCCTTATTTATCGACCAATAATTTTAATTTATTTGCACTACATAAGGGAACTTTTAAAAAAAATATAAATCAATATTCATTTAGGTCATTTAGTAATTCTTATGAACGTCATTATGAATGATTCTATGATTACATTTACGGCCAGATTCGCAAAGCAATATAGGCTTTGAGTAAGATTCTGGCAAGAAATCTTACGGCCACTCTTTTCGAATCGCTAAACGTACATACATATTTTCACGCCTTTATCCCCATAGGCAGATGCATATTATAAATAAACAAAAAGATAAATAAATATTGTTGGGACAACTCACACAACGCCATCTGATTCCAAACTAAGCAGAGCTTGTACTATGGTAACCAGATAACTGATAAACATACTTACGAGTATATATAGCATAATAAGCACTCACATTTCGTCGTATGCACTTTTGTTCCACGTAACAGGTGAAGAGCCCATTGCCGTGTCGAATAGCTAAAAGTATTTACAAATTGTTATAATACATTACAGTGATCGAAAGTAATATTATTAACGGTAGGAAATATAAAAAATAAAAACACAAAACTTATACCAATATTCTTTCTAACTAAATGTATTGAGACAATAAATTAGTGTTATTTTTATTTTTAAATTCTAAGAAATTATTTCAATGAGGAAATTAATAACATAGGTAATATATTTAAAGAATGTATACGATTGATAAATTTAAATGAGCTACAATTTAAAATAATGATCTGATCTTTGCTTGTACATGCATGTGTAGGATTAGTAATAAATTGAATTAATTCGAAATTGTGGTACTACGTATTTAATACATTAATGTATTAATAATTCTAGTTGTAATCTTTGTAACTATGTACCTACCTTTTTATATGTAAATATCTGTAAATGTAGTATTGCTTGAAATAATAAAAGGCTTCTTTTTAATTTATTTATTAATATAAAAATATCTACACACGAAAAAAATAAACGGGCTCCCTGTTGATGCCAAAGTCAATTACTTTATTTCATATTTTAGCAAAAGTAGTTTTTGTCACCAATTATTGAATTTTGACCTATTTCACAGTGAATAATTTCAAATCTATGAGAATATAACATGCGATAGCGTACTACGCAACAAAAACGACATCTATTTAATATGGTTTAATCCTTCAGACGGCTACATTGATGTCAACCTCAAAGATGTTACAACACGCTATGCCAATGATGTAATCGCT
Organism: Thumatha senex; assembly: GCA_948477245.1. NCBI lineage: Eukaryota > Metazoa > Arthropoda > Insecta > Lepidoptera > Erebidae > Thumatha > Thumatha senex. The sequence goes on from OX419732.1 coordinate 29,820,062, forward strand.
ACCTGTGCGTTCGGCCTAAAAATAGAATCCCAGTCTACCGACAACTTCTTCTATATCAAAGCAAAGGATGTCTCGAACATAAATTTCACCCGAGTGTTGAAGATATTCTTCTATTGGTGTTTTCCCTCAATAGCAAATGTAAGTTGTGATCATAGTATAATCAATTCTACGAGTATATTGTATATCATAATATCTACTGTATCGCTAATTGCTAATGACATTTTGATTACTATCTTAAGGACGATGATTTAATAATCATCACGCTAAACACGATGTCTGTCAAAAAACTTTGTTGATCATGTTAATACCAGCTAAAATAAAAAAAAACAAGAGCTTTTTCTCAGAATTTTTTACACCACGACAGTGGCAAAGAGACTTGAAGCCCGCTTGATTCGAAGTGGTCTCTGAAGTATATTTACATTTGCAACACTGGTATAACACTCGTGTTGCCGAACCCTTTTAAAGATAATCTTAAATATCTTATTGTTTTAAATTAATAGATGCTGAAAATACCGCTCATGTCACCAGAATCCACAAACTTCTTCGCCGACATATTGCTGGGTACTATGAAGGATCGTGATAAAAATAATATCATCAGACATGATATGATTAACATTCTCAATGAAATAAAAAAAGGTGACTTCTTTTATACTATTTAGAGTGAAATATAGTACTTATGTTAAAAATGTTCAATGTAGTGAAAATTGGTCGTCACACATCAGAGGAATACATATAAACATACCTACATATTGTCAGGCCTTTATCCCCGAAGGGGTAGGTAGAGGCATACTATACGACCACATTTCACCGTATGCATTATGGTTCACGTAACTGGTGGCGAGCCCATTGCCATCTGAGGAATGCACACCGATAACGACGCTCTTTAGTTTTCTGGCAAATAATAATACACGAACATTTGAATATTGGAATGAACCGCGTGCTGTACGACTATTATTAAAAATTGTAAACACGTTGCAGGTCAACTAACACAAGTAAAAGAAAATGAATCTGATGGTAGCGCCGGTTTCGCCACAGTTGAAGAATCAGACATTGGTAAAAAGAAGCATTCTGTAGGTAATAGACCAATATTTAATAATTTTCATATATTATTGATGGTTAACTAAAATGTTGTTATATAATGTTATTAACAGTATAACTTGATTGCCCGTGTTATCATTACTACATATTATACTCGTAAAACAAAGTCGCTTCCTGCTGTCTGCCCCTATACATGCTTTGATCTTTAAAATTACGCAACGAATTTTAGTGCAGTGTTCTTTTAATAGATAGAATGATTCACAATGAAGGTTTTTGTGTATAGTTCGTTAAGTTTTAGTATAAATTGACAAAATTATAACTATATAATTTGCTGGGTGTGTCGGAAAAATACAAGCGTTTTGTGAGCTTTCAACGAAGACGCTGCCTAAACCCTTTGAGATACAACAAAATAATGTATAGAGAAATTGTGAATCTAATATAGGTTTACAAAAACGTCCGCGACGGTATATGTCGTTCTCTTAATGATAACATATCTACGAGTATTTTAACAGTTAAAAAATTCAGCAATTGTAAAGAGGTAATTTGAAGGCTAGTTTCAAAAGTTATTAATCCTTATCATTTTTAACATATTAGTTAGCTTTAGCATTTTATCAAGATTATTTTGTCCCTTTCCACCATGCAAATTAAATAAATATCTTACGAGATATAACAAAATCAAAATAATGCGCAAAGAAATTAATTTCGTGTAACCATAATTCGATCGTGCCGTGCGTACTGGAGAGCGTAGAAGTAATCAACTAATTTGGAAAATGTTCATATATAATTGTAAAGAGTGTAGGAAGAACTGGAACACCGACATAGCCGAAAGAACTATTATGTTTTAGTGAGGGAAGAAGAAAATTAAAATTTCTTTACTCATGTAGGTCACAAAGTTACACTTATGAACGTCAAGATTATTGCTTCTACATTAACTGCCAGATTCGCAAAGCAACAGGTAGAGACTGAAGAAAAACCTAACCACTCTTTTTAAATCGCCAGCAATCACATTAGTTTTCGTTTACGTAATTTTTTTTTTTATTATATATTTTTTTTAACACAGTGTTGTCTATTACATTATATTTATTATGTTTCTTTATTATTTTTCTATTTGTATATTTATGTGTGTTGACTTGGAGCGACTTACTTCCATGCATTTTTATCATTTATATAGTCTGAAATTTTATTATTTACCTTGATACACAATTTGGCCTCGGCTGTTGTCTTAAACATATTTTTCGTTTACATTGCGTCATAATAGAATTGCTGATTATTTCGAGACCAGTAGAATGTAATACATCCTAAATATACATTGACATACATAATACTCTCATATAACACAAATCTAACAAATATAACACAATCCTGAGTGTTAGATACTATTATATGTAATTGTAAATCAGTACCTTTTTATGGTCAGCTAGTCAGAAACATTAGTGGTGGGGTTCATTTGCTGTACCATTTTACTCTAAATGGATGACATTAATTTAATTACTAAAAATATTGAACAAATATCAGTGGCTGATGCTGTCATTTGCTCCCCTGAGGATAGCATAAACTATTTGAACGAGTATGGACTCGGTTTGAAAATTCTTCATGTCAATATTCGTAGTGTAGGTTGTAATTTTGATCAACTTCTGGTCTTCTTAACTAGGCTGAAATATGAACTAGACATTATAATTCTTACCGAGTATTGGTTAAGTAAAGCGCTTTTTATTCCGCAACTACCTGGATAAACTTTTTCTAAAACAACCTATAATAACCAAAACGAAGGTGTTGTTGCCTCTGCTAAAAGTTCTTAAAATTGTTCTTTCGAGTCCCCTGAGTTCGAAAATGCTATTTGCCTTATTTTAAAAGTATCGAATAAACTTGCTTTAATAGCTATTTATCGGTCTCCCTCCCACAAAGTTTTGGATCCCTTCTTTGATAGCCTACAGGGAACTCTTCAGGCTCTCCGTAGTTTTCAAACCTTAGCTATAATCGGTGATATTAACATTGATATCATTCTCGAAAATAAACATTCACGTGCAGGGGAGTATTTGAATTTGCTGGCTTCTCACGGCATGCTGCCGGCTTACCAATCACCTACAAGGGACGGCACTTGCCTGGACCACATTATTTTCCGATCATCAACTCGTGGGGTCTCGGTGATATTCGACTCCAAATTTACTGATCATGCACCGGTATTATTTTGTTGCCAGACAGCTCCTTCTTGTGCTAAGCCATCCCGTCAATTATCTAGTCGTATTGATGTCCCTGTTATTGTTAAAGCTCTGGAGGGGGTGGATTATTCTGCTGTCTATGGGGAGAATGATCCGGACTTAGCTGCTGAATTATTAGTAAACATTATCTCATCTGTAATAATAACTAACAGTGTTAAAGTCTCTGTGCCTAGCCGTAAACGTATCAAGAAGCCATGGATTACCCCTGGTCTTCTAAGATGCGTTCGGCATAGGGATAAACTCTACAGAAATTACAAAAAGAACCCTGAAAGTATTATGCACAGAACTATATATCTTCGTTACAGAAAGTTTTGTAATAATCTCTTGAAAAAGATTAAAAAAGATTATCAAGGATATCAGAATCAAATCGAATATGCTAAACAAAATCCAAAAAAGATCTGGAAGATAATTAAAGAAGTCACTCACTTGAACAGCACGAGATCACCCTCCTCTGACCTTTTGAACATTTCAAGTAATCCATTATCATCAGTTAATACAATAAATTCATTCTTTGCAAGCGTCGGAAAAATATTGGCCGAGCGGATTATACAGGAGTCACGTTCTGTTCCAAGCTCTTCTCTTACCTCTTCACCTTTGTCCCCTGGTATTTCATCTCACTTAAGCCCGCTTAAATCTATGGTTCTGCTCCCCTTCTCGTCTGATGAAATAATCTCTACAATAATGAACCTTAAGGATAATTGTGCAGTTAGTTGGGACGGTATTCCAACTTCTGTTATAAAATCTGCCCATCACGTTCTCACACCCTGTTTGGTACACGTGTTTAATCTTTCTCTTTCTCTTGGGATCTTTCTCGGGTGTTTAAAAAAGCAATCGTTCATCCTGTGTTCAAAAGTGGTGACAGAGACAGTGTCACAAATTATAGACCAATCTCTGTACTTACTGCTTTGTCTAAAATATTTGAAAAGCTTTTTAATAAGCATTTACTCCATTTCCTAAATGAAAATAGCATATTGGCCCAAAATCAGCAATCAATCGGCTTTAGAAAGGGACTATCCACAGAAGATGCAGTTCTGGATCTGACGGGAAACGTGGTTAAAAACTTAGAGAAAAGACTTAAAACTATAGGAATTTTCCTAGATCTCTCTAAGGCCTTTGACACTGTCTCTGTACCCTCATTAATTTCTAAAATGGAACGCTATGGTATAAGCGGAGTTGCATTGGACATGTTCCATAGCTACTTGACATCCCGCACACAGTTCGTAGTAGTCGATTCCTTTGCCAGTCATGAAAAAACATTAAAATTTGGAGTTCCTCAGGGTAGTGTGCTTGGACCTACCCTGTTTCTCATTTATATAAATGATTTGTGTAAACTGACACTTCCTAACTGTAAAATTATCACATATGCGGACGACACAGCTTTAATTGTGACGGGTCGGGATTGGCCTGAGGTCAAGTTAAATGCAGAGGCTGCATTACGGGGCGTGATGTGCTGGCTGCACTCAAATCTTCTAACGATCAACCTATCTAAAACCAAATACATTGCCTTCACTGCCAAACGGACCTTTCTGCCTCCTGCCACTTTCTCTCTTGGCGCTCACATTTGTACCACATCTATTGCAACGCCTGAACTTCTTGTAAGTGCGCTGTTATTGCGCGCACAGTATGTATTAAATACCTTGGTATTTTAATTGACGACACCCTTGATTGGGAACAGCAGATAGTGTCTTGTGCTGGTCGAATTAGAAGGTTAATTTACGTATTCAAAAAAATAAGAAATATTCTCGACATAAACTCCCTGTAATCTGTTTACTATGCTCTGGCACAATCTAAACTTGGTTATTGTGTAACATGTTGGGGAGGTGCTGCAAAGTCATATATGCTTGAGTTGGAGAGGGCACAGAGAGCGATTCTAAAGATAATGCTTAGGCGTCCTATTAGATTCCCTACAAGTGAACTGTTTTCTATTTGCGGAGTCCTAAATGTTCGACAACTATTTATATTAATGACAATCAAACATTATGAGGTACCTTATGATTCCACTATAAGAGTTTCGAAGAGAAGATATGATAGGGTTTGCTGTATTTTACCTCGCCGTACAGTTCTGGCGGGTCGCCATTATCTCTATATTAGCTCTAAGCTGTACAACAGAATGAACAGGATATTGAATATCTTCCCGCTCCTTTTACGCGAATGTAAAAGTGTCTGTACTGATTGGCTGCGTACTTTGTCATATAAAGGCACTGAGGATCTCATAACGTGACCGCTCCAATGACTCACTCACTCACCCACTCACTTACTCACTCACTCTCTCTCTCTCACACACACACACACACACACACACAAACTAACTTAGTTTTATCCTAGGAGAGGATATACCTAGGAGAGGGCGTATTCCTAGGAGAGGGCGTTGATGTCTGCGTCACAGTTTATCACTATTGCAGATATCATCGTTCAATTGTCAAATATGTAAAATATGTTTCTGTTCAAATAAACGAATTTGAATTTGAATACAAGATTATCTTAATGCCTAGTGTTTACATTAGGTATATTACTATTTTTTTTTAAGAAATTCTCTGAGTGATACCCTGGGACCAAGCTGGTTTATTGCTCTCACAGCTCTCTTCTGTTAAATAAATATCGTATTTATGTCCGCCAAGTCTTCTCAGAGACAAATTCCGTATGACATAACGCTATGGAAATAACTGAAATACTCGTAAACTATTCTAGCCATTTCAACATCAGTGAGCCGTCTTATTGTTTTTACTTCTTTATTGATATTTAAATACCATAGAAAACTACCAAACGAGGATCATACTGAATATACCAATACCATGAATGTGAACATCCTGGACACATACATCTTAACATATTCGCTAAGGTCAATCGTTTATTTTTTTTACAATATTTATTATACGACCACAGTTATCAGTTTTACATACTCAAAACTAAACTAAACTTGTTCGAAATGACACCATGGAATAACTCATAAGTTTTCTTCCCCGCAAACAGGTTCCCGTCGGAAATGGGCACAGGAAAACTTCACCACGAATCGCGGGCGATGCCGCACGTGGGATTCCTCTAGTATGTTATATTTTCTTATTTGGTATTTTCAAACAATATTTTTTTTTTACAGAATGGACAGACAGTGAGTTAGTTGCTCAAGCAATTATATTTCTCGCTGCAGGCTTTGATACGGTATCAACAGCCATGACATTCATTCTTTATGAATTGGCCATCAATCCAGATGTACAGGAAAAATTAGTGCAGGAAATCAATGACAATGACCAGAATAATGGCAGTTTTGATTTTGGTTCTATACAAAGAATGAAATATCTAGATATGGTGGTGTCAGGTACCATAACTTTTCAATCTCTTTAAAGTTGATTCTGGAAATTAAGTTTTTCATTGCATTATTATAATGTTTCCAGAGGGATTGCGAATGTACCCTCCCGCTGCGTTTATGGATAGAAAGTGTGTAAAAGACTACAACTTTGGTAGGGTGAATAAAACTTCTAACCAAGATTTGATAGTAAGTATTATTTAAGATTTTCATTAACCCAATCAGTCTCACTACTCATTCCCATTATCATATTTGTCTTAGATGCATAGGGTCTACCTGTTAGTGAAGAATTCAACTATAATGACTTTAGCAACTACTTAAAATGGACTAAATCCCAATTGGCATAATAAAAGATGTCAGGGATTCGGGTGTAACAGGGGCTTTCATTCTAAAAACAATGATGATTAATCACATTATAAAACGGACGGCGAAAATTAGTAATTTCTGTATCAGTAAATGATTGACGAGTAAACTAATTGTGTGTTCCCATGACAGGTACGCAAAGGTGATACTATTGAACTGCCAATATGGGCGTTTCACCATGATCCTCAACTATTCCCTAACCCTTATAAGTTTGATCCTGATCGCTTCTCTGAAGAGAACAGTCACAATATCAAACCTTTCTCTTACATGCCTTTTGGCCTTGGACCAAGAAATTGTATAGGTTAGTATGAGTTTCGATTTTATCAACTTTCTTATAAACGTATGATTAGTGCTATTATTTGCTTATATTAATAATAATCCCTAATTTGTATTCGTACAATTTAGGAATTATCGATAATGGTTATACCAAACGGTATGTTTTGCGTAAAAACGATTTATTACGATACATTATTCAACAGAAACAACAATTTGCATTAGCTGGAGGAGCTAACAAATTATCAGTGATATATTTTATTTAAAATAATATTGAATGTACATTATAATCAGACTCCGATTACTGATGAAATAATTGTTCCAAATTTCATATCTGTTTATAAAAAAGTCACATTTTTTGATTTTCGTGAAGTACCTTGTTGCAAGAATGTTCGGTGTAAAGAACAGAATTTATTCTTATGCAAAGAACTTTTTTAGTATGAAAAAGGACGTAGTTTTTATTTATGAGATTTTACACATTAATACTACTTTTCAGGTTCACGTTTTGCTCTCTGCGAAGTTAAAGTAATGTTATACATTCTTCTTCGCAAAATTATAGTGACCCCTTGCAAGAAAACTACAATCCCACTTAAATTGGCAGCTGGAGTTCGCATGGAAATTAAAAATGGTGCTTGGGTTCGATTTCAGATCAGAAAATAGGATTACACAAAATTTATATCTATTAAGTCAATATAATTATAATTATTGCTTTTATAATTATATATTGATGTTCTAACAATTTTTTTTTATCAATGTTACCATTTTATATTACACACTAATTACAATTTGTGGTAATATTAATGCGTTTTCATTTATCCTACAACCAGCTCCCTATGATAGTAGCACCTTAGGAGAACTGTGAAAAGCATTTACGTTCCAATATGGATATAAGTTTGCTAATTAACTATTAACTTTATTTAACTAACTTGCTATCTATTACGCTTAGATTGAGTAGCACATTATTATTTGATAAAACTGTTTGTCAAGAGTTGAAATGAAATTTATTTGTTTGCCGGATTGTTATTGATATCTATCTGTTGTGGATAACTATATTCACGCTGTATCCCTGACGGGGTGGTCAGAGAGGGCAGATCGCCAGGCTTCACGATCCACGCAAACCTCTTTCGCTTTTTGCAGATTCATCAATCGCTTCATACATGCATGTCTGGGTATCCGAGTACTTTTGACTTTTCCGTTGTTGAGCAATCTGCTCACGTGGTCTATTTAGTCTCTATTATTAGAGTTTATATCATCCCTTAATGTTTTAAAACCCACGGATTAACACCACATACAAAGTTGTCTAAGAATACAAGCCTTAGAGCAAAATAGATCTATATCCAATGAGAGGACAAATTACTTGCGCTTCGTATCAGAAATGAGTTACCTCTGTAGTGGGTTGATGCAAAAGTATGTCCAGGTCGTTGACGTAGACTTTTCTGATTATCTTGCCAACTTACCTTTCCTAATAGTTGCGCACTGTCAATTTATTTTCCCATTTGCGATGTTATTTCAGTTACAAATATCGTTTAATTAAAGCCTATATTGCAGTGGTTCAATTGAATTCTATTTTTTTATTATATTTATCTATCATGCCTTATTCCCGAAGGGGTGTCAGAGGCATATTATATGCTCCACGTATTAGGCGGTGAGCCCATTGCCGTGTTGAAATAGACAGACGCAGGTTGTGGCCATCTGCTGCTTAAATTTTTCAAGTATTCATAAGGCCTTTAACTTTACTTAACGACTACCATGTTACTGGCAACCGGGACCAACGGCTTAACGTACCTTCCGAAGCACGGAAACGCTCGCAAATGTAAATGCCACAAAGTGGTCATCCATCCGTGACCAGCGATAGCGAAATATACTTAACGCAGTGACCGTTTACAAAACACTGAGTCCGCGGGGCCATGAGCGCTTCATAAAAATATCAATGAAAACAAACGGTGGAAAAAAGGAGGAACATATCAACAATTAATACTACTATTCATTCCAACAAACTACAAGTCATTAAAAATCATATTTAGAGTGAAACACTCTTCAACGAGGAATGCCTTATAATTGGATTCAAAGTCTTTGCATATTATCTATAGATTCTATAGTGAAAAGTGATCACGCCTACAACGATGACTGGAATCCACCGAGCACTGCCGAGTTTTAAAATCCAAATAACGTAGGATCTTCCTCTGATACGTGATTTTCTAATTTCTTATTGAGGATTTCATCCGATATAGGTAAGATATAACTCTTAAGTGGCTGGGTATAAATTATACTTTTAATAGCTAAACTTATTTAAAGGAAGCCGAAGATCTTATTATAAAGCCTGGTGCTTTGGACACTTTGGTAACTACTATCCTTCCTATCCTATCCTATTTTATTAGATCGAGGGAAAATTGAGGATAGTGTTTTTATGTACAAAATCTTGCATAACATTCTCAATGGCCCGCAATTGTTGGCAAGATTCAATCTTAATGTCCCGTCTAGATACCCTCGTAACCAGATTACCCCTTTCCACCCACCACTGCGTAGGACAGCTTATGGTGCCAACTCGCCGATTCCAAGGCTTTCAAAGTTGGCAAACGAGTATAGCGACCTTTTGGACGTTCACGCGGACTCGCGAATTGAGTTCCGGTCCACACACATAAAACACCACAGGGATAAAGCACCAGAATAAGTTGGCAGGTTGGGATTATCTACTCAAAAGGCATATTGTAAAAACAAATATCACCAAAACGGTCCAGCTGTTCTCGAGTTTTTGTGAGATTGATATGCGTAAATTCTTTTAATATCAATTTGTAGGTACAATATTTTTTTATAAATTTTGCATGTTATAGTTGCCTATAATTATTTGTTACACTTATATTTTCCTCTTAATTATGTTTCTATTGTATAGCATGTAAAGGTGTAAACGAATGTTGGCGATTCTAATAAATAAATAAATATCCTGTATGGTACAAAGATCTCTGACGCTACTCCTATTGCTAATAGTTTGGTGGTATAGTTTATATCCGAGTTGCTACATGTAGTTTTTAAGATTGTACTTGACAGATAATTGTTTTGAAGAACCGTCTGGTGTTCGGCTTATGAATTAAAATCATAGATAAAGGAGTTTTAAACGACCTTTAAACATACGAGGTCAAATGGGTGACTATAGTCACCTGAACGTTCTGCTGCTAAAGTTTTGGGTCTATATATAATTCACACGTAGATGTATTTTTTATGTCATCCGCGTAAAATATTCTAGATATAAGAAAAAATATTATTTTAAATAGCAGCACGTTTCTATTTCTTTCTGATGTCAGCTTCATCATCTCTGTATTTAGTACCATAGTTTGTAACGTTACTATTTTCCGGGAGGGGAAAAAGTAAAGTTTAGAAGAAAACTGTCACCAGGACTGGAGGAGTCCTGGCTTAAAAGGAAAGCTAAAAGAAAAAGGAGAAAAGGTAAAGTTGATTTAATATAATATAAAAATGTTAAGGAAATAAAACCAAGGAAAGCCGGGAGTAAGTTAAGGTCTTGATTCTTCAAGAACAGCCGCTAAGATGGGGCCTCGAGTAGGCCTCCACGTTGCTAGGAAGGGGGGCCTCGAGTAGGCCTCCACGTCGCTGAGAAGGGGGCCTCAAATCCCCTCAAGGCCTCCACGTCACCGACCTCGGAGAAGCTGGTCGCGAACTCAGGCAGGTAGAGGGCTGAAACTAACGAGCGGTCGGCGTCTTTAACAGAGCCGGTTAATAACACACAACACTGCAGACCATCACTTCACTATTTCTGGAGGGCACAACCCTCACACTCAGCACTTATTCCCAGCACCTCCTCTCAAGGTGAGCACCAAAAGTAGACTGATCTGACGGCCCCGGTGTCCTTCTTTTACAGAGCATTTCAAAATTTAAACAAATTTGGAATAAACATAATTTAAGAATATTAATTTATAACAAGGTCTAATATCTATACAACCTAACCTACTAGCAGCTCTAACAAACTCTTAAAATTAAAAATAAAATCTAGGCTTGTCATTAACTGACATTAAAAATTACAAAAGGTAAACAAACATTAAGAGAGCATAAAAACTCTCGAAATATAAAGGTCTAGGAATGCTACAGACAATGGCCATGCAGATAATTTGAGAGAATGAATAATAAAACATTTAATTAAAAAAGTAAGTAAAAAATGTTACATTACAAGTTAGACTGCAACAGTTTTTATAAAATTATCTTTCTGATGGCATAACATGGATTTTCCTTGTGGCAACCCAAGGCATAACAGCTGATTTGAATTGGCTCCGTATTTTATATTGTAATATTACAAAAATAATTATAATTTTAAGTAAAAACTAATTCCTCATTGCCAAATAATAGTATATTAAGTGTTACATAAACTATTTGTGATAAAAGTAGATAAATATAAACTTTAAAATTGTACTGGTGCAGTGACAGTTATACATCGGAAAATTTTTCAATATTTAAAATAAGTACTTGGATTTGGCAAGATTTTAGAAACTTATAGTTGTTTGTTTATTTACTTTTACATCCTCACATGTCCAGTAATAGATTAATTTTGTAACTATCTATGAATAGAACATAACCTTGTTTTTGTTTCGCCTTTCTTACTCTTTTTTGCTAATAATCACTGATTCTGTAGTACGTAATTATAATCAAAAATGTCGAATACTGTTAATATGATAATGACGCGTAAAGCCTTGGCTAATCAGCAAGAGACAAGGCTCCAATTAACGTTGAAAGAGTTACAAATTATGAGGGAGAAATGCGATAAACTAAACAAGGAAAGGGACGAAAATGAGTTAGAACTGCTTGGTATTTTAAGTAAGAACGGACAGCTCAAGAACGAACTGGCACAGTTGCATTCTCTATATACTGATACCTTACAGGATCGGGATAGGCCACTGTAAACCTTAAGGTTGTACAGGACCCTACGGGCGACCACCCCCTTTCAGCTTTAAAACGTGATAACAACGGAAACAACAAAAACACTAACAGTTCATACGATCCCAAGTCCATCAAAAATAAAATACTTTATATCGCCACTCTAAATTGCCTATCCTTGAGTACTCAGAAAAACTTACAGAACTAGAACTAGCGCTTTCAAAAATAAATTGCGACATAATAGGATTAAGCGAAATAAGAAGAATAGGTGAAAGCATAGAAGATCATAACGAATACATCTTCTATTATAAAGGTGTAACTAAAGGAAGATATGGAGTAGGCTTTATGGTTAAAAAATACTTGCAACCAAATATAGAAGAATTCAAGGGCATATCAGACCGAATAGCCATTCTTAATATAAATTTGCCAAGCTTTAAAGATAAATGGTCAATTGTACAAGTTTATGCACCCACCGAAGTTCAGGAAGAACATGTAAAAGATAAATTTTACAACCAATTAAGTACAGTTTTACAAAACACATACAAAAACATCATAGTTATGGGTGATTTCAATGGAAGAATTGGAAATAGACGTATCAACGTAGAGAACCACATAGGTAACTTCGGATGTGGCCCGAGAAGTAAAAATGGAGAAAGAATGCTTACTCTGGCTTTTGAAAATAATTTAGCATTTATGAACAGTTTCTTTAAACAGGATACAAATAATAAATGGACCTAGACATCACCTGACGGACGACATAAAAATGAAATTGATTACACTATAACAAATAATAAGAAACCCTTTCAGGACGTAAGTATACTAAATCAATTGAACTTTAACACCAATCATCGACTCCCTCGGTTAGCCCCCGGCTCGTGGGGGCTGTCCGGCCCGTCCTACGTGCTTGGGTGGAGAGGCCGAGCGCCGACGTTTCACCTCAGTCAGCTCCTCACAGGGCATGGCGTATTCGCCAAGTACCTGTGGGAGGTGGCGGGGGTGGAGCCGGACCCTGTGTGTAGTCACTGCCCGAGTGACGTCGTGGACACGGCGGAGCACACACTCGCCATGTGCCCGGCGTGGTACGGGCCGCGTATCGCCCTCACGGGCCTCATTGGTGTGGATTTGTCGCTGCCGGCCGTGGTGCGAGCCATGGTCGGCAGCCAACAGTGTTGGGCCGCCGTCGCCTCGTTTGCTAGTGAGGTGATGGCGGCTAAACGTGAGGAATTGTGGGTGCGGGAGCGTACTGGACAGACGCTCCCACCCCGCCGTCGTGTTCGGGGGTGACGACGTGCTTAATACATGCGCGCCCCCGAATAGTGTCTGGCCGTGGGAGGATGGTCGGGGGATCCCGCCCAACTGGCCACATAGCGACGGTCACCCTTTCTGTGTTCCAGGGGGTGCCCCCCCTTTAGCGCACGCCCGTACTGGCCGCTCTCTACCTCCTCTGCTCTCAGAGGGGCGCTCGAGAGCGGTGGAGGTGCGGGCTAGATTCTTCAGCTCCTCAGGGAGCTCCGAGGTGGTCACGCCGGAGCTCCCTAAGGAGGTCTTCCGGCGAAAAACGTTTTCCGGCCGCCCCGAGACGGTCCCCTCTGGGGTGCCCCTTGCCGGCTCGCAGTGATTTAACCTCCGGCCTACCCTGCGAGCCGGTTTTAAGGTAAGGCGGAACACCGCGGGGTTTAGTGGGTAGGACGGCCCCTCTCCCACGGGCCGGGAGCCTCACACACAGTCCCTGCTGCCCCCGCAGCAGCGATGACGGTGCGTAAAGGCATTCCCCGCGAAACAAAATAAAAACCAATCATCGACTAGTAAGAGCTACAATAAAATGTACTGAACCAAGGAAAAGTAGAATCAAATACAATTCAAAAACAAAACTATTGATAGTAAATCAACAAATACCAGACACCAAATTCAAAAACAAGTATGAAGAAAAATAAGCCAATGAAATAAATGAAATGCTTGGAACTCTAAAACATAACCCGCAAGAAATAAACAAAAGATCGATTGGAGAAGAAACTCAAAAACTAATGGAAGAAAGAAAACAACTCTTAAAACATGGAAAAAGCAAACAAAACCTAAAAATGACATCAGAAGTAAGTAAAAAAATTAGTAACAATATTAAAAAAGATAGAACTAAAAGAAGACTGGAAACACTTAATCATCACATAATAAAGACTGATGGTGTTAAAAAAGCTCTAAAAGTACTCATAGAAACAAAGGAATGGATACCGAGTATTAAAAATAAAATAGGTAAGCAACTGACAAAAAGAATATACATAATACAAACTGTAACACACTTCTATAGAAATTTCTACTCTTCAGTGGATAATAACAGCTCACAGAATACATTAAATCTTGAAGACGAAAATGAAGATCCTGAATTTCTACTTTCAGAAACGGAACATGCTATTAATAGCCAAAATAACGGTAAAGTACCTGGACTGGATCACATAACAAACGAGATGATAGCAAAGAAGAAGCAGGAAAAGCACCAGAGACCCTGAAAAAACTCACTGAACTATTCAACATCATACTAAATACGGAATGCATACTTTCTCACTGGACGAAGAACATAATTATACTGCTCCAGAAAAAGGTTTAGTCCGAGACTACCAGGACTTTAATTGGTCGTGCTAATGAGTGTCTAGCACATAGACCTTTTAGCCTTTTTGTTACCACCTCACTAAAAAGGCAACGGGTTCAAAATTTCTTCCAAATTTAACATCTAAAATATACACATTTTATTCAATATTTTCGGCCCTTTAGACCCACCTCGGTTCCGTGCTTCGGAAGGCACGTTTAGCCGTTGGTCCCGGTTGCCAATAAAATGGCAGTCGTTAAGCCAGGTTGAAGGCCTTAAGGGCGGCTTAAAAAATTTCAACAGCAGGTTACCACAGCCTGCGCCTAGCCATTTCAACACGGCAATGGCCTCACCATCTGTTACGTGGGACAAAAATGCATACGGTGTAATGTGGGCGTTCAATATGCCTCTGCCTACCCCTTCGGGGATAAAGGCGTGACGATATGTATGTATGTATGAAAAAGGGAGATAGGAATATCATTGAAAACTATAGACCTATAAGCCTTATTTCAAACATCTATAAGGTATTCTCCAAAATGATCCTGCGTAGAATAACATAGTCAATGGACGAACAACAACCTATAGAACAGGCTGGATTTAGAGCGGGATTCTCTACTGTGGACCACATGCGCGTTATAAAACAGCTAATTCAAAAATGCAAAGAATATGGAAAAGCCCTATTCATCGCTTTTGTTGACTACAGTAAAGCACTCGACTTTTTTTTTCGATTAAATCAAACTTGAAACAACGGGTGATGTATTTCCAATAGCCAGAGGTGTGTTATATACTTGTAAATTAAACTCGATGATCTATGATACAGCGCACTATATTTGAACAGAGTGACGGTCTCGATGCTAACAATACAATGTTTTCTCAACAATAATTACCCTCTTTATATATTTTCGTAACAGAACCAAATCATGAACTAACAATTTTATAATTACATTTCAATGAGCAAAAGTAACTAAATAATGCTTAACAATATTAATTATTAATTGTAATATTTGTAGACGCATAATCGGTTAGCTAATCTTACTAATTTATATTCTGATATTTGTATTTAATAACTACGTCACTGCCGATAGGCGCCATCTAGGTACTCGTAGTATTTGCTAACACTCGGCCATCCTGTGTAGGCCGTGTCCCACGGCCGCCGGCGCTGTCCTGTTTTAATTCTTCAGTTCGGAACCGGAAGTCCTGGAAATGAAACAATTTACAGCAGTAACTAATGATGTATATAACATATTGTGTTATATTTTACTTTATTTATTTGCAGGTAGGAATGTGGCACAGTTGTAGGTTTTGTTATTTATTTTGCATCTTTTTATTTTCACGGCAATTTATGTCTAGACTGCCAAGTTTTCAATCTCTTTATCTTTGAACTTGTTCACCCAGCCGTCACATCTAAACGGATTTGGTCACACAGTATTTTGTTTAGAAGAATTTAATCACACAGCCGTTCTCGATACGGATTTGTTCACACAGCCATCCTTTCACTTAGAATTTGAACACAGTCATCTATGTATGGTCACACAGCCGTCCGGACCGCCGCCCGATATTCGGACTCACTCGACTGCAATGCCTATGGGCTAAATAAATCACACAGCAAGTTTTCTTTGTTTTGTAAGCTAGATCACACAGTTATATCCACTGGTACACAGGTATATACGAGTATATACCATACAGTTTTGCTATCATTAATTTCATAATTATATTTATTTATACTTCCAGCAAGATGATTAACCGTTAAAAAGTCGTTTAATTTGACGTGACAAAATAGAACATAAGATAGATCAGATATCTATAGTAAAAGTGTTTTTACTCGAGTAATTTACTTATGCATATTTATTCTTATGACCACATTTATCGATGACAACATATTTATCTTATACACAATAAACGCTGTATTCTAATAAATAAGACATTTGAATTGAAGATATATAAACAATTACGAGGTTTACTGTCATAATCTTAGCAATAAATACATTAAGATTGTGTGATGAACATTAGTGATCTATATACTAATTACAGTACCTACTAAGATAATTTAAACAATAAAGAGTTTTAACTAAGTAGGTAATTATGTAATGCTATTTATAGATAGTAGTAAATCAAAACCACTAACCAAATTTACCAAAATGTTAATTAGCTCTCTAGAAGATCAATTAAATCATCTCTATCTACTTCGCGGTCACTACCTGAACTCTCATCTTCGGAAATTGTTGGTTTATAAGGCCGTAGTGTCTCTCCCCGGACTACTGCAATAAACTTTTTGTAACCTTTCATACCTTTTATACTTGAAATTGTGTATCGGTCTAGTGAGTGGTCGGCTTTAGATACTTTATAAGGACCTGTGTACAACCCGTTTAACTTTTTAGTTACCCCAGTAACTGCATCTCTAGCTACACCACCTTTCCATAGAACTAATTGACCTACGGTATACTTGATACACTTTTTATGTTTTTTATCGAATTGACGTTTCATGCTAGTCATGTTCCTATCTATGCGAAGCTTTGCGGTTTCCCTATTGGTCTGTAATTCATTAAGCTGAGTACTAGAGGTCGTGGGCATATCTGAAGGGAAAGAAGGGTATCTAGAGTTTTTGTGGCCAAACATAAGATTAAATGGTGAAAAGCCAGTAGTAGAATTAGGTGTATTATTAATTCCCCAGACTATATCATCTAACTTAGTATCCCATGTACATTCACTATCTGACATGGTATTTAGACCGTTTAATAAAGTACGATTTACTCGTTCAACTTGGCCATTAGAACGAGGACTCGCTATTGCATTTAGAATGTGTTTAAATTGACTTTCTACTGAAATCTCTTTGAAATATCTACTTGTAAAAGCTTTACCTCTGTCTGTTATTATTCTAACCGGGTAACCGAACTGCATGATGATTTGTTTTAGCAATCTAATAGTTTCTATAGAACTGCAATTTTTTGTTGGTCGAGCAAATACACACTTTTTGAAGGCATCGATAACGACTAGAATATAAGTATTTCC
Organism: Thumatha senex; assembly: GCA_948477245.1. Taxonomy (NCBI): domain Eukaryota; kingdom Metazoa; phylum Arthropoda; class Insecta; order Lepidoptera; family Erebidae; genus Thumatha; species Thumatha senex. The sequence continues at coordinate 29,837,721 of OX419732.1, forward strand.
CTTACGAGTTTTAGCAAAGGGGCCTAAATGAACAGCATGCAAAGTATGCATCGGTATGGCTGGTTTGTTAATTGGGTGTAATTCAGCCTCCAGTTTACCATAGTTGCCTTTGTTAAATGCGCATTGTAAACAAGAGTTTATATATTTTTTAATAAACCGTGTCATACCTTCAAACCAAAACTGAGCTTTAATCGAACTTTCACATTTCTCAAACCCGGGGTGTCCTATTTGATCGTGGAGTTTTTTAGCAAGCCGTATTTAGCTAATTTGGGTATCACAAAACGCTCACCGGTGACAGCTTTTTTGGAAAAGTAAATTATCTTCACAGTTACGGTTGAAGTCTAGAAATAATAAATAAATATCCATCACGCCTTATCCCCGAAGGGGTGGCAGAGGCATATTATATGCCCACTTTTCACTGTGTGGATTCCTGTCCCACGTAATAGGTGGTGAGCCCATTGCCGTGTTTAAATAGACAGACGCAGGTCTAGAAATAATATCTTGTATATTATCATCTTGTAACTGCAAAGTTATTAACCAGTCGGAATTCTCTATCATGAGTATAATATTCATTGACGGATTTCTACTTAGTGCATCTACATGCTTCATTCGTTCTCCTGGCCTATACTCAATTTCAAGATCAAATTCTTGAATCGTGAGCCACCAACGAGCTATGCGATGAATCAAATCGCGTTTTATAAGAGTGGTCCTTAATGCAGAGCAATCTGTAATAACTTTAACTTTGATTCCTATTAGATAAATTCTGAAACGTTTGAGGGATTCAACGACAGCCAGTGTCTAGTTCGTAACTATGATAAAATTTCTCCTCATTGCTTGTTACTTGACTAAAATAACCTACAGGTTTTAGACTTCCATCAGTTTGATATTGCATAAAGATACCACCTAAACCTAATTTGCTGGCATCGGTGTGCAATTCTGTTGTTGCGTTACAATTGTAAATAGCTAAAACTCGATTTTCAGTCAAACATTGCTTCAGAGTTTTGAATGAGATTTCTTGTTCAGGACCCCAATACCATTTTACATTCTTCCTAGTAAGTGCAGTTAGAGGACGAGCAATTTGTGCAAAATTTCGGACGAATTTTCTAAAATATGACGTTAACCCAATAAATTGCCTAATCTCGTGTACGTTACGCGGCCTGTTATATTCTGAGACACATTTTATTTTAGCTTTGTCCGGTTGTATGGTACCGGCAGAGATCTCATGACCCAGATAAGTTGCGGAACGTCTTAAAAAAGAACATTTACTAAGATTCAATTTCAAATTTGCCTGGGTTAGTAGCTAGACCTTTTCTAATAATGACAAACCTTCCTGTACTGTAGTGGTAGGCAACATCACGTCATCAAGGTACAGAGCAATATTTTGATCTACTTTACCTAGTGTCATTTGTATTAAGCGAGAAAATACAGCAGGTGCAATGGCCAAAGCAAATGGCATTTTTAAAAAGACATATGTCCTGATGGGATCACAAATGCAGTCTTTGCTATTGAATCTTCATGAACTACCTGATAGTAACCTTGGGCAAGGTCAAGAGCAGTGAAAAAGAATTTGCATGACAGCTTATTAAACTGATCTTCGATATGTGGCAAGGGATATCGATCTTTAATTGTATTGGCATTCAAGGCCCTGTAATCTACGCATAGCCTATAATCCCCACACTTTTTCTTAACCAGAACTACAGGGCTAGCATATTCTGATGTTGACTCCCTTATGATACCTGCTTCTAATAAATCATTGACTTTTGCATTAACAATTTCGTTTTCTTTGTACGATAATCTGTATGGCTTACACCATATAGGTTGGTTACTGACGGTAGAAATTCGCATTTGTACAAGATCGGTACATCCTAAGTCTTTAGTAGTTCTTGCAAAGGAATTAGCATATTTATTCAAAAGAGATAATAATTGCTTATTTTCCGAGTCACAGAGCGTACCTTTTTCAATATCACATAAATTAATATTTGTGTTTGAACTGTCTATAGCTAGTATTTTCGATTCACTACTGCACACTGGTATTGTTACTAACTCTGCCCTAGCTATCAACCTATGCGCTTCCCATACTATATCTATATAACCTAAATTGACAATTTTCAAATAAGAATGATGTTGTTTAATAATACCGGAGGGTATAATATAAGTCATATTTCCTAAATGTATACATACAGTGTTCGTTAAAAATATGTACTCGTTTCCATTAATATTATAACAATCGACATAAACATCTACATAAACTTGATTTTGCTTTGGTATTATAACTTTTTTATTTAAATAAACTGGAAACTTTTCGACAAAATCAGATGTGGGTAGATTTATGTCAGAAAATATATCTCGTACAACTTGACTTTGAACGAATCGTATAGAATTAGATGACGTCACTAAGCTAACGTTTTTGCTATTAATCATTGTTTGTCCAATTAATAAATCAATATCCGTTGTTATACAATTAGCTAATTCAACTATTCCTTCTAGTTGTACACTGTCTATCAACACACTTAAGTAACATGAACCAAGTGAGCTTACACTTGCTCCTCCAAAACCTTTCATGATAGTAGAACTGGATGAGATTATAATATTTAAGTTCCTACCTTGCGAGATACATAGTATATTAATTTTACTGCCAGTGTCTATATATACCCTGAGTTGTCGGCCATTCACGGTCACCATTCTTTTGTAGATATCAGCATAAATTTCGTAAGAAATGTGCAATACTCGGCTAACCTTTTTATCCCGTTGGTGTCGCGATGCCCCGGACGTCCCAGCACCTCCAACGCCAAACCAGCACGAAGCGGTCGAATGTCCGCTACGCTGACAGTTATCGCAGCGCTGCTGTTGTCTGCAGTCTCGAGCTTCGTGACCTGGCCGTCGACACGCGTAGCATATTTTTGGCTGTAGATAGGAATTAGACATGAAATTAGTGAATTATTGACGTTGACTCGTTTCCACGTTGATTTCCTTGCAGTATTTGTCTCCACTCGTTGAAAATTTTCAAGCGATGACAGGTACCCATAGTATAGCTGTTCGGGAGAGTCACAGCTATACGCTTTAGCGTTGGCTCTCAATTCGTGAGCCAGACCCCGGATTATGCACGAGATAGCGTCTTCACCGCTGATGTTACATTTCTTCAATAAAGATAATTTCTCGTGATAATACTTTGTCATTGTCTCTTTATCACCTTTTTTTCTTGCCAACATACGTTCTAATTTATCCACGTAGTCTGTTGAGCGAGGGAAGGCGATCTGCAACATTTCCTTCATCCATCCCATAAGTTTCAAGGTCATCATACCATTCTCTGGCGGAGCCGCGTAGTCGCAGTTGCATTATAAATGTACGGTCGGTGTGATCCCAGCCGTAAATGTCACCCAATTGGTCTATTTTGTGGAGCCAACCTATGACGTTGCTACTGGTATCCTCCGGGCGAAATTTGGGAATCACTTCAGCATCGCTAGGAGCAACATGACGTTTTTTGCGTAACTTATTTTTCCTGCCGTCATTTAAAGAAAAAACCTAACCACTCCGGGAGTGCCGACAGAAGTGAAAACGCAATTTATTAATAATTTATTTATCTAGACGCGTTGGTACATGCATATATGCACACACTATAGCTGCGTATCGTAACGGGGTGTAGCGAGTCCAGAGATTTATCTCATCTAAAAAATTGCGTACCGCGCTAAAAGAAGTTTTTCCTTCAAAAATTGACCGGGATCGACGTTAATGATGATGATGATGAAAAATAAATCTACACTGTTAGACTCCTAATTGATTACACAGCATTATTTAATAAGACCTGTAGATGACCGGAATCAACGTTAGATGATGATGATGATAATGGTCGCGAGTCCAGAGATTTTATCTCATCTAAAAATAAGCGTACCGCGCTAAAAGAATATTCACTTCAAAAATTGACCGGGATGGACGTTAATGATGATGATGAAAAAAAAATTCTACTCTGAAAGAGTCTTAATTGATTACACAATATTATTTAATAAGACCTGTAGATGACCGGGTTCAACATTAGATGATGATGATGATTATAGTCGCAAATCCAGAGATTTTATCTCCTCTAAAAATATGTGTACCACGCTAAGAGGCGTTTTCACTTAAAAAACTCAATTTATTAATAATTTATTTATCTAGTCGCGTTGGTACATGCATATATGCACACACTATAGCTGCGTATCGTAACGGGGAGTAGCGAGTCCAAATTTATCTCATCTAAAAAATTGCGTACCGCGCTAAAAGAAGTTTTTCCTTCAAAAATTGACCGGGATCGACGTAAAGATGATGATGATGAAAAATAAATCTACACTGAAAGAGTCCTAATTGATTACACAGCATTATTTAATAAGACCTGTAGATGACCGGAATCAACGTTAGATGATGATGATGATTATGGTAGCGAGTCCAGAGATTTTATCTCATCTAAAAATATGAGTACCGCGCTAAAAGAAGTTATTCCTTCAAAAATTGACCGGGATCGACGTAAAGATGATGATGATAAAAAATAATTCTACACTGAAAGAGTCCTAATTGATTACACAGCATTATTTAATAAGACCTGTAGATGACCGGAATCAACGTTTGATGATGATGATGATTATGGTCGCGAGTCCAGAGATTTTATCTCATCTAAAAATATGCGTACCGCGCTAAAAGAAGTTTTTCCTTCAAAAATTGACCGGGATCGACGTAAAGATGATGATGATAAAAAATAATTCTACACTGAAAGAGTCCTAATTGATTACACAGCATTAAAAATAAAATAAAATAAAAATATCTTTATTTTGCATAGACCATTTTAACGGCGCTTACAAAATGTCATACACTATTTAAAATATTTAAAGCGACCACCGGTTCGGAACGCGGCCCACCTGAGAAGAACCGGCAAGAAACTTAGGAAGGCTTTTTTTTGATGGCCTATTTACAATTTAATATTAACTAATTGAATCAGGCGTTACATGGCGGAAATCCATTTTAAAAATCTATAATTATTTTTGTTTTTAAATGTTATTTTTGCAATATTCCGCTTTTTTAGAATGTCGTACGATGTCGACACGTGTTTCGCCTACACACGAGGCATTATCAAGACTGTTTGGCAGCAAAAGTACTTACACGTTCACCTCAACCTTTTATAGTTCGAACGCAACCAAACGATAGCGCGATGTAGACTTCTAGTTGTTTTGTCTATTTTTAAATAAACTAAGCAAAACCGAAGTGTGGAAGTCTGTTTGTTCGTTCAGCAAAGTACACCCGTCCCGTTTTATAATTTCTAACTGCTCTAATACGGACATTTTTAGACCCTTTTCACATAAATGTAATATTTCAAAATTGTTGTTATCATTCAAAATATGCCCGGTGTCCAGCAAATGCTTCGCGAAATGTGATTTATCTGTGTGACCGTTTCGGAATGCTCTTAGGTGTTCCTTATATCTGGTATCAAAAGAACGACCTGTTTGGCCTATATAAACATTGCTACAACCATCACATTTCAACTTATAAATACCGGATTTTTTGCTATTACTAATACTATCTTTACCATTACATAATGTTTTTAAGGTATTTTGAGGTCTATAGGCCGAGAAAACATTATTTTCCTTAAGTACCCTCGCCACACGATGTGTGATACGCCCAAAGTATGGGAGACAAGAAGTATACTTCTTGGTTTCTTTAGTTGATGGGTACAAAAGGAGCTTAACCATTTTATTTTGCTTTTTTAATAAAAGTGAGTGTATTAATTTTGAGCTATAGCCGTTAGATTGTGCAATGCAACAAATTATATTCAATTCCTTGTCAAATGCCTCTCCGCTTAATGGAACATTTAATAGCCTATGAATCATACTATGGAAAGCCGCCATTTTGTGCAGCCACGGGTGGCAAGAATTAAAAGGGATTGTAGTATCTGTATACGTTGGTTTACGGAATATTTCAAAACTATGCTTTGTGCCATTTTTTGAAATTGATAGGTCTAGGAAGTTTAATAAATTATTTTGTTCTATCTCTAATTTAAATTTAATTTTAGGGTGAATGCCATTTAAATTACTGAGAAATATACTTAGTTGTCTATGGGTACCCGTCCAATTCATTATTATATCATCTACATATCTATAATAATATGAAATATGACTGTTATTGATTATATTTATATTTTCAAAATAGTCCATAAATATGTCTGCCATTAGGGGGCTTAAAGGCGAGCCCATTGCTAGACCTTCTTTTTGTACATAATATTCATAGTTAAATTGAAAGTAATTTTGCTTCATACAAAGCTCCGTCAAGCGTAAAATATCATTAATTTGTTCTGGATGTAATTTTTTAATTTGCAACATATTTTTTATGATTTTTAAGCATTCCATATAAGGAACGTTTGTAAACAAACTATCTACGTCCAACGATACCAATATTGAATTACGCGGCAACTCGATGTCTTTTATTTTTTGAATCAAATCATAAGTGTTACGTAAACAATATTTTGGATTGAAACCGGTCTTTTCCTTAATAAGTGAATTGAGGTATTTGGCTAATTTATAAGTAGGCGCGTTTATATACGAGACTACAGGTCGGACAGGTACATTGTCTTTATGAATTTTTGGTAACCCGTAAAGTAGTGGACATTGTGGATTCATAGGTATTAAGGTCCGAAGTAACGGCGAATCTTCTGGAAAAAGGTATTTTGCTGCTTTTATACAGAGTTTTAGCTCTGCGTGATACTTCAAAGTTGGATCGGAACCCAGGCGCTGAAACTCATCTGTCAGAATGATGTCATTCACTTTGCTGTTGTATTCAGCTCTGGGCATAATCACTATAGTGTTACCTTTATCAGCTTTATTAATGACTAAATTATTGGTGACAATTTTTTTTTTTTTTTTTTTTGGTGTATTGATTTATATCATATAAATATACACCAAAAAAAGATAAATCAATACACCAAAAAAAAAAAAAAAAAAATTGTCACCAATAATTTAGTCATTAATAAAGCTGATAAAGGTAACACTATAGTGATTATGCCCAGAGCTGAATACAACAGCAAAGTGAATGACATCATTCTGACAGATGAGTTTCAGCGCCTGGGTTCCGATCCAACTTTGAAGTATCACGCAGAGCTAAAACTCTGTATAAAAGCAGCAAAATACCTTTTTCCAGAAGATTCGCCGTTACTTCGGACCTTAATACCTATGAATCCACAATGTCCACTACTTTACGGGTTACCAAAAATTCATAAAGACAATGTACCTGTCCGACCTGTAGTCTCGTATATAAACGCGCCTACTTATAAATTAGCCAAATACCTCAATTCACTTATTAAGGAAAAGACCGGTTTCAATCCAAAATATTGTTTACGTAACACTTATGATTTGATTCAAAAAATAAAAGACATCGAGTTGCCGCGTAATTCAATATTGGTATCGTTGGACGTAGATAGTTTGTTTACAAACGTTCCTTATATGGAATGCTTAAAAATCATAAAAAATATGTTGCAAATTAAAAAATTACATCCAGAACAAATTAATGATATTTTACGCTTGACGGAGCTTTGTATGAAGCAAAATTACTTTCAATTTAACTATGAATATTATGTACAAAAAGAAGGTCTAGCAATGGGCTCGCCTTTAAGCCCCCTAATGGCAGACATATTTATGGACTATTTTGAAAATATAAATATAATCAATAACAGTCATATTTCATATTATTATAGATATGTAGATGATATAATAATGAATTGGACGGGTACCCATAGACAACTAAGTATATTTCTCAGTAATTTAAATGGCATTCACCCTAAAATTAAATTTAAATTAGAGATAGAACAAAATAATTTATTAAACTTCCTAGACCTATCAATTTCAAAAAATGGCACAAAGCATAGTTTTGAAATATTCCGTAAACCAACGTATACAGATACTACAATCCCTTTTAATTCTTGCCACCCGTGGCTGCACAAAATGGCGGCTTTCCATAGTATGATTCATAGGCTATTAAATGTTCCATTAAGCGGAGAGGCATTTGACAAGGAATTGAATATAATTTGTTGCATTGCACAATCTAACGGCTATAGCTCAAAATTAATACACTCACTTTTATTAAAAAAGCAAAATAAAATGGTTAAGCTCCTTTTGTACCCATCAACTAAAGAAACCAAGAAGTATACTTCTTGTCTCCCATACTTTGGGCGTATCACACATCGTGTGGCGAGGGTACTTAAGGAAAATAATGTTTTCTCGGCCTATAGACCTCAAAATACCTTAAAAACATTATGTAATGGTAAAGATAGTATTAGTAATAGCAAAAAATCCGGTATTTATAAGTTGAAATGTGATGGTTGTAGCAATGTTTATATAGGCCAAACAGGTCGTTCTTTTGATACCAGATATAAGGAACACCTAAGAGCATTCCGAAACGGTCACACAGATAAATCACATTTCGCGAAGCATTTGCTGGACACCGGGCATATTTTGAATGATAACAACAATTTTGAAATATTACATTTATGTGAAAAGGGTCTAAAAATGTCCGTATTAGAGCAGTTAGAAATTATAAAACGGGACGGGTGTACTTTGCTGAACGAACAAACAGACTTCCACACTTCGGTTTTGCTTAGTTTATTTAAAAATAGACAAAACAACTAGAAGTCTACATCGCGCTATCGTTTGGTTGCGTTCGAACTATAAAAGGTTGAGGTGAACGTGTAAGTACTTTTGCTGCCAAACAGTCTTGATAATGCCTCGTGTGTAGGCGAAACACGTGTCGACATCGTACGACATTCTAAAAAAGCGGAATATTGCAAAAATAACATTTAAAAACAAAAATAATTATAGATTTTTAATTTAATATTATTTCACTTTGCCAGCAGATCATTTCCAGGCGTCCCTGTCCTGCAAATAGTCTGTAACGGAGTAAAAACCTTTTTCACAAAGCTTGTTTTTAATAAACTTTTTAAATTTATTTAAAGGTAAATTTCTCAGGTCACAGGGAAGCTTGTTGTAAAAGCGTATACAGTTACCCTGGAAAGAATCGCCAATCTTATGTAGTCGACTGTGGTGGACTGAAAGATTATTTTTATTTCTAGTGTTTATATTATTTAATAAGACCTGTAGATGACCGGAATCAACGTTAGATGATGATGATGATTATGGTCGCGAGTCCAGAGATTTTATCTCATCTAAAAATATGCGTACCGCGCTAAAAGAAGTTTTTCCTTCAAAAATTGACCGGGATCGACGTAAAGATGATGATGAAAATCTTACGCTTTTTCGATCAGGACACGTGTCCTGACGACACGTGTCCTGACGCGAGTTTAAGATTTTATACCCATTACAGAAAAAGTGCTCAACGCCGCTAAAGAAGTTTTCACTTCAAAAAACTGTTATTTTCATCTTCCGAGCTGGATTCAATCTGCGTCCGCTTACGTTGTCCTAACCCGTCCAGGTATGGTCCAGACATATTTCTTCCAGGTCCTTATCCCCCTTCTGATATGTTATATACTTGTAAATTAAACTCGATGATCTATGATACAGCGCACTATATTTGAACAGAGTGACGGTCTCGATGCTAACAATACAATGTTTTCTCAACAATAATTACCCTCTTTATATATTTTCGTAACAGAACCAAATCATGAACTAACAATTTTATAATTACATTTCAATGAGCAAAAGTAACTTAATAATGCTTAACAATATTAATTATTAATTGTAATATTTGTAGACGCATAATCGGTTAGCTAATCATACTAATTTATATTCTGATATTTGAATTTAATAACTACGTCACTGCCGATAGGCGCCATCTAGGTACTCGTAGTATTTGCTAACAGGTGTGAGACAGGGCGATCCGTTGTCCCCAAAACTCTTCTCAGTCATTTTGGAGACTATCTTTAGGAACTTGGATTGGGAAAATGTTGGCATAAACATTAACGGCAAACGACTTAACCACCTAAGGTTCGCAGATGATTTAGTGCTCATATGAGATAACGCAAAGACTCTTCAAACTATGCTGCAACAGCTTACAGAAACAAGCAGGGTTGGTTGGGCTTTCCATGAACAAGACTAAAACCAAAATAATGACGAACAGGGAAAATATTACTATTGAAATAGGCGGAGATATTATCGAATATGTTGATTACTACGTATATCTAGGGCAAATAATATCATTTAATGATCAAACGGACCTTGAGATAGAGAGAAGGGTGTCTTGCTCCTGGGAGAGATTCTGGTCCCTTAAGGAAGTTCTTAAAAATAAAAACTTTCCAATGGTAGCAAAAAGTAAGGTGTACAACTCGTGTATCTTACCATGTGTCACATACGGCTGCCAGACTTGGGCTTTATCGCAGAAACATCTCTTAAAGTTGAGAACATGCCAAAGGGCAATGGAAAAATGTATAGTGGGTGTAATACTGAGACATCGCAAAAAGGCAGAAGATATAAGATTAACGACCGAAGTAGAGGCCGTTATAAAGAAAATAAGGCAGTTGAAATGGCGATGGACCGGGCACATGACGAGGGATAGCGAAATGAAATGGACAAAAATCATCACATAATGGCAACCACTAGATGGAAAGAGAAAAAGAGGAAGACAGAGCAAGAGATGGGTAGACGATATAAAGAGGATAGGAGGCACAACTTGGGCAAGAAGAGCTAACAATAGAAAACACGCTGATCACCAAATATCGATTCAACCGATGTGTTGGATTAATTAATTACTTAATTTTGTAGTAACTAAAGCAATCTATGCTATATTAATTTTAAAAAAAATTATTAAAAAAAATCGATCTCAACAATGTGACTGATAATTTATTGTATACCTTAGGTCCCATACAATACACACTTTTATTCATTATGGTTGTTCTGGAAGTCGTTATACTTTTTTTTATGTCTGAGCCGGGCACTGTTAATTTTTTCATACAAGTGTATATTTCTTTTAACAAATACAACCATTTCGTTCGATAAATTGTTTTTTTAAAACTACTCTCTGATTATCCCGTCAGGGATACAGCGTGAAGATAGTTTGTTTTTTTTTTTAGTTTAAAACATGGCTTACAACTGTCCATTGTTTTGAGTATAAATATTGCTCGTATACACCTTTATTGAGCTTTAAACACTGATTTCTATTCTGTGGAGTTACCCCAAAATATTACAGCATATCTTAATGAACTTACAATATATGCCCGGTATGCAGTTAGTACAGTTGAAATATGAACAACTTTGGTCAATGTGAAAAGCATTTAGGAATATTTATTAAACAGGTCTTCTTAACTTCCAGTTTAAATCGCAATCAAACATTTTGTAACATTAACATGTTTGATTACTGTTCCCTGATGTTGGTGGTTTGATTCTATTTGTAAATAACATAAAATTATTTCTTTTTCTAAATTAGTGAAAAGGTTTTAACTACTTGGCAAATCAACAACACCAATCAGAGCAATGTTTATTTTATTTTTTTAAATATTGTAAGAATCTCCTGAAAAAAATACTGTGCAGGCATCTTCAACATAGTTTCGTAGCTTTCTTTAAATTCATATATAATGGTGCACTAACCGGTATTCTATTATCTACCCTACGATATACTTTTTCCAGAAAGAAGTAAATTGTCTATCTAATTATTATCCCATCTACTCTTCCGTGAGTAAGAAAAGTTCATCAAAAAAAATATAATATATTTGTGTCAAAACACAAAATTTGCTCAAAATCACGACGCCAATCCGCCTTACTGCCTGCACCGCAACCATTGAGATACACTGCTAAAAGAACTGAAATATATACTCGCACTAATACATAATCAAGAGGTAAGAATACTCCACAATGATTTTGATGCTGTTTATCAACTGGTAGAGTAGTTCGGGAGGAATGTTTATGTAATAATTTGTTTGGCGTATTGCGAGTTGCTTTCAAACCTTACCTGGATTTGGAGCTTTAGGGATCATCCCTATTTGGCTTATGCTTTTCTGTCTTTGGCGGCTCTTTTCTAAATGTACCTGTTAGCAGGTGCACCGATTACAGGTGAGGCCGCTTGGATTTTAATAACTTATTACCTCTTTGAATTAAAAAAAATAGGATCAGTTAAGAATCGAATCAGAATGAAAAAAGAATACCGTATGTGTGTGTGTGTGTGTGTGTGTGTGTGTGTGTGTGTGTGTGTAACGTGTACATGATGATGGTTTATTGGGAGGATTTACCCTGCTATATTTGTGACTAAACCAGTTTCTCTGATGATGAGAGGTCTACGTCCGCAACGAAAGAACTCTCAAATGATCTCTGTCGGACGGCAATTTTATAACAGTTTACATACAATTGGGTTTTGATTACCTAGTGCTTTGTTTGGTCAGTGAACTTAAATATTCTGACGTGATGACGCCTCAAATATAAGCTACTAGAGGATTCCTTTGAGGTTTCACACGCGTAGTGCCCATTTCCGTAGGAATGAATTAATATAATGTACCTAGCATAAGTTAATTTACTATGATATTGTAATATCCATCTGTCTGCCATTAAATGCCAATTAAATCGGTGCAGCCATTTCATAGATTAGCTGGAACAAACAAACATAAAGACTAACAGTCAGACTAATAAAAAATATATTTTATATATATGTACGTATATACTTTGATATGCACTTAGTGAAAGAGCTGTTAATTTGGAATTACAATCAAACGTTAGTTAACGTCCATAGGCTACGGTAATCACTTCCATCAGGTGAGCTTGTCTGCCATCACAGTAGCATAAAAAAATTTCAAACCAATACTTAAATTTTATTTATCTATAGAAATAAGGTTCCATAGTTCTAATTATTTTTGACCCATAATAGCTATTGTTCCTCCAGGAAAATGGAACATATAATTATTTTTTTAAATATTTTTTTATTCAACATCCAGGTGGCAAATGTTCGAATAAATCGCTTTTTATGATTGCCTCAGTGGTAAACTATAATTATAAGAAAAAGAAAACCGTAGAAGTCGAAAAAATAAAAATACATCAAATTCTAACTCTTCTACTGCGATCCGGTGGAGGCATGAAATACAGTGGACCCTTTATTCACCATAATATATATTCGAGTGGACTACGCAAGACCATAATGCACTTGCTTAGTCTGTAATATCATAGATGCGAGTGTTTGTCACACGTTTGCTCCGATTGTGACTCCCCTCTAATACACACTAATCCTCTGTATCTGGCAGTAATTACCTGTGTCCTTTACGTTTAAGCAATTGAATATTATTAATAGATAATGATTTGGTGACAAACCGAAAGAGGTTGTAAAATCAAAATAAATCACATATTTATAGATTACAATTCTTTTAGTACTCTACTACTGACTGGATGGCGTTGATCGATGAAAATTCAAGCAGGATTTTTTTTGGTTTGTCTCTGCTGCCAACAACCTGCGTCTAATCATTATGCGTCCAATCTGTTATGTGATTTTATTTTACCCAAACCAAATATATTTTGTACCATATCGCCACATTGCGCGGGACCAGAAAATCCAACGATAAATAATAAGAGGAAAATACAAAGAGATGGGTTTGTTGATAACAAATTATGCGGCGCGTCACATCTCTAATGAAGTGGGGATTAAAGTATTTATTTTTACTACAATGCTACGGGCTACAAGGAAAAAGCTTTGCCGTGGACCCACCAGTGGTGGGAACATGGGTAGCATCTCCCTTTTTAACATTCCTACACCTACATTATTGCTATGGGTAAGTGGTAAATGTTTACGAACCGGTTAACATAACGTCAATAACCTTCTGCAGTTGAGGAGTATGGATAGTCAAAGCATGTCATTGATTGTCTTTATTGATGATGTTCAATCATACGTACGTAACTATTTTACTCAACCAAATCAACTTTAGATTAACTTGAATCGTTTCAGTCGCTCACAAGTTGAGCACGCGGATGTTTGTGTTTTATAACAATATTTTTTGTGTTTGTTGGCGGTGTGTTGCGTAATAACAAAACAAAAACAGGTTAGTAAATACCTACTAAAAATATTTATTTGTGATGAACTTTTATAAACATTGGTTATGGAAATTGAGATTTGTAACAACCTTAACAGCTGTATGAATTTAATCTCTCATGATCATAAACACAAACGCTTGCAACGGTGCCGAAATATCGGACATTCGCGAATTAAAGTAGACGAGGTAAACATCCCGACAATCAATATTTTAGTAATCTTATCAGCTGTTTAGTAACCTAGCCGAAAAAAATCTAATTATGTTCTAAGTATTTACTGGTTTTATTAAAAGGGTTTGAACAAACGAAAGTCTCAAACGTATAACAATAAAAATTAGAAAAAAATTTAGTGACTACAAAAAGATACTGTCACAAACAAAGAAACTCACTTCATACTTAATAATCCAGTCATTATATACATTTGGAAATGCAAATGAACCAAGAAAGCCAAATTTTCGATATTACGTTGCTATAAAAGCATAAGTTCAAATTATCGACCAAAATTACCTGATGGGATTTCCGCCATCTTGAAAAAAGTAATAAAAATAAAAAAAATTCGTATCTCAACGGGGAACCGAGTTTTGATGAAAAAACTGATTCAAGATGGCGGAAATCCCATCAGGTTATTTTAGTCGACAATTTGAACTTAAGTTTTTCTAGACCCCCCCCCCCCCCCCCACGCGTAATATCCAAAATTTGGCTTTGTCAGTTCATTTGCATTTCTAACCTGATTTTTCCGACGTAATGACTGGACTATAACGTCTCGCCCTGTCCTTTTTACCCTCAAGAACGTATCTCGTCATTTCTCTGTTTTACTTAATTGCTACCTCTTGCAGATCACATTTTTAATTCTGATCATATTAATCTACACACAAAATATAGCTTTGTTCTCCTCCGCTTTATCACTCTCAGGTGTATTGGAAGAGATATTTTATTTATTTAGAATAAAGAAAGGAACAGCGTGATAAGGGAACATTGCGGTATGACAGAAGAGGTAGTGACTATGAGAGAAAAAGGGATGCTTAGATGGTTCGGACACGTGGAGAGGATGGATGAAAATAGACTGACGAAGCAGATATATGTGGGGAGAGTGAATGGGCAAACTGGTAGGTGTCGACCTCGGCGCACGTATGTCAATCAAATCGACGATCATTTGGAAAAAGGCCAGGTCAAGAATACCCTTAACCGGCGAGCGTGTATGAAAACACTCATGAAAGTAGAAGAAGCGAAAGCTGTATGTCAGGATCGTAGCATGTGGAAAGCCATAGTCTCTGCCTACCCCGATGGGAAACAGGCGTGATAATATGTATGTATGTATGTATGAATTTTTTTTTCTATTGTACGTTTATGATGTTTATGTATACAAAAACAGTAAAAAGAAAAAGAGAAGACGTTTTGAGGACTGTAATGTTTATTCTATTCACCTCAAGGTTTTAGGATCAAAAACTCAAGTGTCTCGTAATTAGTTAAAAAAAGAATATGAGTTCTAAGTACTTAGTCAAAAGAAACGAATTTCAATTCATCATAATTTTTTGGTCTGTTATAAAAACGTAATCCTTTTTTGAGTAGTCAGTAATAGAGGTAAAATATTTGGCAATTTTGTGTTAAACCTTAAACTAGTCGTTTTTGTTGTACAACAGTGGCAGACAATCGTACTGTATACCTGCTCATATAATATATCTAATGTAATAATTTCATAACATATTTAATACTAGCTGATACTCGAAGCTTCACCCTCGTGGTGAAGTTTTCCTATTCGAGACTTCGTACAGAACCCTAACCTTTTAAAATCCATTATAGCCCATGTTGCTCACGAATAATATAGCTAATGGTGAAAGAATTTTAAAAATTTGCCTAGTAGTTTCTGAGCCTATTCATTACAAACAACCTTGCAAAATTTTCCTGTTTATAATATTAATATAGATTAGAGGGTATACGCATCATATATAGCTGGCTAGAGAGTTAAAAGTCCACGTTGCAAATATAGTGTTAAAATACACTAATGCACATGTGTTACAGTAGGTTTAAAGTATCGATATAAGTCTAAAATAGTAGGTATAATGTCATCAGCCCTTAATGTCGGGTTAACAACTCAATGGCAATTAATATCTGTAACGCGTGTTTTGAATTTGTATAATTTTTTTGAATTTGTAAAATTTGAATCTGTATAATAAAATCAATTTTGCAGGTGTACAAGGAATCATTACTCGTAGATAACCTAGACCTAAGCTCCAAAGCTTTACGCAGATCTTTTGCATAAACCTATTTATCCCAACTTATACAAACTATACGAATACGAATTTGATCAAATGCAATCGATGATAATCGTGTTGATACATTACATATCTTTTATGCTGTTTATCTTATCGAATTTTAAATGATAATTTAACATCCTGAAATTTAATTATTTATGTAAGTGTTTATTATGTAAATATGGACGTATAATATACCTCTGCCACCCGTTCGAGGATAAGGCGTGATTGATTGATAAACAAGTGTAAAATTTGTATCGGGTGTATTCGTATATAGGACTTAATTAAGAAATCGGTAAATCAAAAACTTTTAAAGAAAATTACTATAATTTCATATATATTTCGGCATCATCATCTCAATCATTTGACGCCAATGATTATCAACATGACGTTCTGTCTCTTAATAACCTCATTATTACCAAGTTTTTCTGTTTTCCGGGTGGATTTTTTTAGTTCATTTTAAACTAACTTCAAGATGAGACTTGAAATTTAAACTATAGCTTAGAAGTAGATAGACTAGTTGACGCCACCGGTTCCGCACGCGTGGTGAAGTTTTCTCGTTCCCGTTTCCCACAGGAACTTGTTCTCGGAATAAAAGATACCCTATGTGTTGTTCTGATGTGTATGCAATATATTAGTGTATAGTATCATCAAAATCCATTTAATACATTTAGCGTGAAAGAGTAACAAAAATCCATACTTTCAAACTTTCACGTTTTTATTTTTTTTTATACCACTGAAGTGGCAGACTAGCGTACGACCCACCTGATGGAAAGTGGTCACCGTAGCCTATGAACGTTTGCAACACCAGGGTCGGCAGCACTCGCGCTGCCGACCCTTTATAAACTTCTTTTCTAAGACCACCTTCAAGATATTAGTAGGATATAAAAAGAAGGAGAAGACCGAAAAGTTAGCGGATAAGGTAAAGAAATCGAAAAAGACAGAACAAAAACAGAAGAAAACAGCTCGCTTAAAAAAATTAAAAGTAAAATTACATTCACTATCTATTTCGTACATTTTGATTTGTTAAAAAAGCAGATAAATAAATAAATATCATATTGTTGGGACAACTCATACAACGCGATCTGATTTCAAACTAATCAGAGCTTGTACTATGAAAACCAGATAACTGATAAACATACTTATATATTTCTAAATAAATATCCATCACGCCTTATCCCCGAAGGGGTGGCAGAGGCATATTATATGCCCACTTTTCACCGTGTGGATTCCGTGTAGATTGGAAATTTAAACTATAGCTTAGAAGTAGATAGACTAGTTGACGCCACCGGTTCCGCACGTGTGGTGAAGTTTTCTCGTTCCCGTAAATATTAATATTATTGTTTTTATTTATAGGTATATCACTACATACACGACTACCTGTACCGGGTTATCACCTAATACAATAGTGCAGTACTTATAGCTATATATTTTTTTATTTTCAGCGCCGATATGATGACCATAACGTGGATTGTAGTAGCTCTTGCAGCACTACTTTTATATCTTCGTCAGGTGTACTCTAAATTTGCTAAATTGGGTGTCAATCATCTCCCTTCGGTTCCGATCTTCGGGAACACATTCTGGACATTCACCAAATTTGAAAATATCACTGACTTGATGATGCGACTAAAATCGTCTTTCCCTGAGGACAAGTAAGTATTAATACACCATTTCAGTATTCTTCATAATTAAGACTTACATATGAAGACCACGTGAGCAGATTGCTCAAAAACGGAAAGGTCAAAAGTACTCGGATACCCAGACGTGCGTGTATGAAGTGATTGATGAATCTTGAAGAAGCGAAAGTAGTATGCATGGATCGCGAAGCCTGGCGATCTGTCCTCTCTGACTACCCCGTCAGGGATACAGCGTGAAGATAGTTAGTTAGTTCAGAATTAAAAATATTAATCTGACAAATATTAAAATAGGAATAATTAAAATTCTTGAACGATTTTAGTAATTTAAACTTAAACTTAAATAATTTGGAAAATATAAAGTCATATGACTTATTTGGTTTATATTGGTTTATATTCTAAAGATATTCGCAATTTGTTGTAAGAGCATAAAAGTAACAAAAATCATAAAACATCTAACTAAATTAGTTAGATGGTCTAAGATAAAAATATAATTCCGAAATTATAATGACATTGATTTTAGGGTAGTTGGCTTGTATGAATTAACAAATCCAGTCTATATGGTGCAGGATGTAGACGCCATTAAAAATATTACCATAAAGGATTTTGAGCACTTTGTAGACAGAAGAAGTCTTATATCTGAATTAGATCTTACCTTTGGAAGAGGACTTATTAATCTTAAAGGTACTATTATTAAAATTACTTTCAGTCTTTTTTAAAAGCTTTTCTGTATTACAACTAACAATAAATATTACAACAAAAGATCTTGTGTTTTCTCACAGTTTTTTAGTCTATTCAAAATATCAACCAAAAAATCTGATTATTATATTTATTTACTCACTTTAATATGATCAATAACACAAAATATTACAATCGTAGGTGAGGAATGGAAAGATATGCGCTCTACATTAAGTCCAGCTTTTACCAGCTCCAAAATTCGGTTAATGGTGCCTTTCATGGTAGACGTCGGAGAAGAAATGATAAATATATTCAAGAAAAACATAAAATGTTCTGGAAGTAAGTGTGAAAATAGCTTGCAGTATAGTTAAAAACATATTGTTTATTTTTAAAAACAAATCAATTGAAAAAAAATCCTAATATGAAACATGTTTTAGCAAATCGATATTACTATTTTTTTTTTTCATAACATTATTGTACTTTCTGATGTAGATAATTATATTGACGTAAACTTGAGAGATATTACTTCACGATACGCCAATGATGTAATCGCCTCCTGTGCTTTTGGACTTAAAGTACAGTCGCAGTCTACCGACAATCAATTCTATCTCAAAGCAAAAGACATAACGACTTTTGGATTTAGCAGTATCTTGACGGTCTTTCTTCATAGAATTTTTCCCTTATTAGCAAATGTAAGTATTTGACTACTACTGATAGATTGCTAAGAACCAAACCTTTTAATATTTTAAATGTACTTATCTTACAGTTACTCAACATACCCCTGTCATCACCAAAAGCCACTAGTTTCTTCAAAGATGTGGTATTGGCTACGATGGTTGATCGTGAAAAAAATAACATCATTAGGCATGATATGATCAACATCCTCAATGAAATTAAAAGAGGTTAAATATTAAGATTATTATTTTATTGAAGTTGAAACTTATTTTAGCGAGGTACGCATATTTTTTGATGAGATAAAATCTCTGGACCCGCGACACCGTTACCGAGACGCTATAAAAAATTTTGAAGTATTAGATTGATAATTTCGAACTTAGTTATCAACCTTCGATAGCGCAGTTATTAGAGCGGTGGAATGTAGATGGTTATAAATTCCGTAAGCAGATGGTTCAAATCCGGCTCGAAGGAACTCATTTTTTAAAAAAAAACTAACTAACTAACTAACTATCTTCACGCTGTATCCCTGACGGGGTAGTCAGAGAGGACAGATAGCCAGGCTTCGCGATCCATACATACTTCTTTCGCTTCTTCGAGATTCATCCATCGCTTCATACACGCACGTCTGGGTATCCGAGTGCTTTTGACCCTTCCGTTTTTGAGCAATCTGCTCACGTGGTCTTCATATGTAAGTCTCGGCCTACCCTGACTCCTTCTACCCTCTACTTTTGAACAATATATATTCTTCGTCAATCGTTCCTCACTCATTCGTTGGACGTGTCCAAACCAACGGAGCACGCCCTTTTCCAGCTTAACGCTGACACTTTCATTCAAACTCTTTTTTAATTTATATATAATAATTAATATAATATCTCCGATCTCCGGTCTATCAGAAATCCTCCAATAATTTTTGGAGGATTTCTATGTCTTTTTCAAAATTTGGTTTCACCCTAGTACCTTTTTAAAAAAATTCTAACGCGCCAAAATAAGTTTTCACTTCTATGGGCACTCCCGGAGTGCAACCCGTAATTTTTTTTATTTGTGATTTGTGTAAGTTTGCCACCCTTTCGGTGATAAAAGCGTGGCTGATAAACATAGGTTGTGACTTTTGTATTTAATAACGTAATTATTATGTAACTAATTTTATAAAATCACTTATTATTTAAGGTAAACTTTCACATGAGAAACATCTCGAAACTGATACAAGCGCTGGATTTGCAACAGTGGAAGAGTCAGGACTGGGTAAAAAACGCCATTTTAAAGGTAAATTTAGTTGTGATGTATGAATCGAAATAATAATTTCGATCAAAGATTAGTGCGTAATTTGAGATTGTTTATTTTACGGGGTTTTAATTTTTACCTTAGGAATGAAATACAATCTATGTTCGTTTCGTATTTAATTTTTTTAATGATATTTGTAAGTCAATAATTTTATAACCATGCTATATAATTATCCTTACAGAATGGACAGATAATGATTTAGTGGCCCAAGCAATTCTATTCCTTTTTGCCGGTTTTGATACAGTTTCAAAAGCTATGTCATTTACACTCCACGAATTAGCTGTAAACCCTGATGTGCAGGAAAAACTGCTACAAGAAATAAATGAATATGATCAAAAGAATAATGGTAAATTTGATTTCAAGTCAATACAAGAAATGAAATATATGGACATGGTAGTCTCGGGTAAGTGCTTGTAAAATAAAATATTTACTTTTTAGTTACCTTATACTTGCAACAGTACAATTCCTTTGGTATGGACTTCTTCCTACGAGTACTTATAAAATTAAATCCAATTTTACCTTTGGCTTAGATAGGTAATAACCAATGAAAAATTAAGAGAATTCAACAAATTTATTTAATCATACCTATTTAATTCACATCAGTATCCATGGACGAGTATATACATATACTTTTGTTTTCAGAGAGCTTACGTTTGTATCCTCCCGGTCCATTAATGGACAGAAAATGTGTTAAAGACTACAATTTTGGCAGAGTGAACAAGTCTTCTACTCAGGACTTGATTGTAAGTAATAATAACTCAACAAATATAGCCTATGGCAAAGACAAGTCCCACAATTCTACTGTAGAACCTTTTGGGGTCCACTTTTATTTGACTGCAAGGAGTCGCTACCATTTAGCTTTGACTGTCGGCATTGTTGGGAGACGCTGTCGTCTTACCTCCTAATGGCATTGACCTAATACTTAGGTCAATGCCTCGTCCTTTTGTCAGCAGGTGCACCGCTGCGCACCGTGAGATCACTCGGGCCCCAGAGATTTTGGTAGGACCCCTTACAGCCGCAGAATCACTAGACATCATTTTATTTATATTTTTGTTACTACAGATTCCCAAAGATGCAATTATTGGATTTCCAATTTGGACGTTCCATCGAGACCCTGAACTTTTCCCGAACCCTCTCAAGTTTGACCCTGAACGATTCTCAGAAGAAAACAGTCATATGATTAAACCATTCTCTTATATGCCTTTTGGTCTTGGGCCCAGAAACTGTATAGGTGAGTAATAAAGTAAATAATTGCTTTAACCCACTGTCCCTGATGATTCACTTTAGATAAAATATGAATATTATGTATTGTAACAAAATTTGTAAGTTCACAAGATAAAGTTACCACTTTATCTTCTTTCTTGTAAAGTTTAGATAAAAACCGTTGGAAATTTATTAAAATACCAGAACATACTGAATATTAATAGACATTTTTTCATACTACTACTATTTCAATCTTTTTTTTAGAAACTTAATTTTAAATATGTTACCTACACTCAAACAACTATAAAAATCTATCTATTGTTAACTTTACTGACTCTGGCAATACAGAATATGTAAAACCATTAATAGCTACAGTTTCTTATTTATAATCCGTAGCTTCTGCACATTATTCCGAAATCCTATTCAAATTTGTGATTAACAATTTCAATATTTATGTTTTTCAATTAAAAAAAAATAATTTACAGGTTCCCGGTTTGCACTCTGTGAAATGAAAGTGATGTTGTATATACTGCTTCGTAAAATTAAAGTTACACCTTGCGACAAAACTGTAATTCCGTTAAAATTAGTTGGTGGGTTCCTGATGGATATTGAAGATGGTGGCTGGGTCAGACTTGAAATAAGAACATAAGAAAAAAAGACACACACACAATAATAATGTTTGTCTTTAAGGTGCAATATTGTACACAATAGATTTAGTTTTATAAAAAATAAACGACTTTTTAAAATTACATCATAATAAGTTTATTTTATAAGGTGCACTAACCTTTACCTTTACTTGAGAGAGCCCAACGCCTTCTACAGGTGAAACTACAGGTAATACTATTACTTCTACTAATCGTAGAGTCCATGTTTCTGTACCCCAGTTTGGGCGAGAAATCTGAAGCCATTACTACCTTGCAATACTGTGACTTACGCAGCGACTGTTGGCCGTCAGGATTATAAAAGGCATGGTTTCTTTCAACAAGGCGGGTCTCCTCACTTTCATGCTACCAGAAGGCGAAGGCATTTGCACTGAATTCATGATTCAAAAAGCAGTAGGATCTGAGATCTGTTTAACGTGAAATCAAGGGACAGCAGTACCAGCCAAGCCACCTGGTCGTAGAAAAGCGGAAGGAGCACATTGCGCCACGGTTGCCTCTTATATCGGCTTTTGTAACTTTGGATTATATTAAGAATCTTGGAGGCTGAATACCTGTGGCGCAGAAAACACACAGGGCGGCTTGGTTCGCTAAATTATCTGTATTTTCCATAAGTGTGAGCCTGGAGGTGACACTCTGGTCTAGCTATCACCCTAACAGGCTTCCTTTGTTAGGATGATATACTTTAGGTTGAGACGCGATATGCTCTCGCGTGTGCCTCATTATACAGATATAATTCTTGAAATCTAATGTGTAAGGGGGCCCCATCAACATTTCCGGGGCCTAAGCGACCTTAATTGTTTGCGGTACACCTACTGACTAATGGATGAGGCAACGACGTAGGCGCGACCCTTACAGAGTTGAGAGGTCTAACGCAGTCGTTGCTAACAATACCGAAAAATATAAGCTGAACGATAGTGGCCCTCCTTATTTTTTTTAACCGTGTGGAAATCCTCATGAACTTCACCTCGCTTTTAACGAGGTGGGCATGTCGGACTCTTACCGACTAAAACCACATGGCGCTCCTATGCCTTAGTTCAGGACGCCCGGGTGTGCCCTAGAGAGGATGTCCCCATTGGAAATAGTGGCCCTCCTAGCAAGTAGACAGAAAAGAACCCAAGGTTTTAAATCCAGATAGGGTTAGGAAACAACTGGGTAAACACTACGATGAAGAGAAAAATTCTTGAAATCTTAAATGTTATACTAAATTTGAAGAAACAATGACACACGTGGGATTCGCACCGTAATTCACAATTTGAGTTTAGATAGTAGTCAATCCGCGTTTACGGTGATAGCACATTATTACTCTTATCTTAGCGTAATCGAGATTGATTGGTCGCAGTGATAGACTGTTAAGAAAACATATGATTCGGCATTTGTCAGCATTATTTGTGTGTGATTTGACGCCTGTGATAGTAAATAATGAAATCAGGCATGACACGGCAGAAATCAATCGTGAAACGATAATATAGGGGAGGGGACGAGGACGAACCCACCAAAAAAATACATAAGTTGACTTCAAATTTCACACTAAGCTTTTAGATCCGTAGTCTCTCCGTTATAGTAAGTTGAAATTATCCGCCAATGCGGACGGTTATGGAATCTGTCGAGTCTAGTGCTAAGTACTTGGTCTTCGCCACATTTAGTTTCAGACCACCGTTCTCAAGCGTCTCCTTCCATGCCTTCACACGTCGCACCAACCTGCCCCTGTCCGTGTCTGCCAGCGCAATATCGTCAGCATACATGAGCAACCATGGAGGCTGCTCATGCGAGTTCCTGATGCTGTCCGATAATTCGTCTAATATCACACTGAACAGAAGCGGACTAAGGACCGAACCCTGGTGACGGTGATGGGAAAGGGTTTCGTGTCGGCAAGCGCAGTCCGAACCATGGAATCGGAGTCGCGGTACATGTCCCGGATAGTGTCAATATAGACCTCTGGAACCCCTTTAGACCGCAGTGCCCACCGGATCATCGCTCAAGGAACACAGTCGAAGGCCTTCTGCATGTCTAGGAACATACAGTGCAGAGGCGTGTTCTTCGTTCTGTATTTCTCGGCGACAACCCTCAGGGCAAAAACAGGGTCCGTGGTCCCATGACCAGGACCCATATTGACACTCCGAGAGAGTCCACTCCTGCCGGATCCGGGAGTCTATAATCCTCTCGAAGATCTTCATGGTGTGGGACATAACCTTTATACCGCGGTAGCTCCCGCACTCCTGCACTGACCCCTTACCTTTAAAGACTGGAGTAATAATACTCAGCCTCCATTGGTTTGGGATCTGCCCGCTGAGGAGTACACGGTTAAAGAGATTTACTAAGATGCCCACACCGCGAGGACCCATCACCTTCCAGGCTTCGATGGGGACTCCATCGGCTCCGACAGCTTTCCGATTCATCGTGCGGCGAAGAGCATTCTGCAGGCGTTATCGGTGGCACTAGTCCCTGATTCGGAGGGAGGTCCGGAGACTGCACCTCTATATGCTGCTTATTCAGCAGCTCGTGGAAGTACGAGCACCATCTCTCCTTCACCACGAGGTCTTCGCATAGCAGGGTGCCCTCAGGATCTTTTACACAACGGCACTTGGAGATATCCTGTGCCGCTTTGATCCTGGAGCGCGCCAACTTATAATAAGCTTATGCCCCTCAGACGATTCCAACTTCTCATATAGAGGTTGTAAGTGGTTACAGCTCTCTTAGTGACGCGCTTCGCAGCCCTGTATACGTCGCGATCTTCAGGAGATCCTGACGCTTGCCACTTTTTAAAGAGGGCTTCTTCTCCCTAGTCTCCCTCTGGACTGTGTCGTTCCACCACCAGGTTTCCTTGTCACATTTGCGTCCACCCCTAGACTCACCGAGACCACCTTCGCCGCTCCAAGGATGGCCGCCTGAATTCTGTCCCAGTAATCTTGAACCGGTTCGCTTTCAATGTCGATGCACTTGTCACCGACAGCTGAGACGAACTCCTGGGATCTAGTTTCATCAAGCAACCACCATCTAATGCGGCGCTGGTACCGCTCGATGCGTATGCCTTTGGGCTTCACGCAGAGGTCCATGACAAGGAGACGGTGTTGTGCAGTGAGACTCTCTAAGGGTATGACCTTGCAGTTGGCCACCTTGCCGATGCTGTGTCGCCTAGTGAGTAGGAAATCAATCTGAGTTGCGCGCCTCCCGCTCCTGTAGGTGATAAGATGTTTGGATTTCTTTTTGAAATACGTGTTCACAATGACCAGATCGGCAGCCGCACACGTTCTGAGGATAGTTTCTCCTTTAGAGTTGCGGGTGCCGTATCCAAAACCACCATGAACACGCTCAAACTCCTCACACCCCTCACCCACATGACCGTTTAGGTCGCCTCCCAAAACGATTCCCTGTGACAACGGAATGCTCCGAAGCACTCCCTCGAGTTGGCCCCAAAATGACATCTTATCGGCGTCGCTATAACCGGCCTGTGGCGCGTAGGCACTTATCAGGTGGGTAATAATCCCATCGATAAGCACCCTTACGATCATAAGCCGGTCGCTACAGCGTATTACCTCCGAGATGCCGTTCTGCAGCCCCTCGGAGAGCACCACGGCCACCCCGTTCTCCCCACCAGGCGCACCCGTGTAATACAGCTTGTAGCCTTTCTGCAGAGGCCGGACTCTGTTGCCCTTCCACCGAGTCTCCTGCAGGAACGCCACGTCCACCCTTCGCCTGGAGAGTACTTCGACACACGGTAGCCCTAGCCCACTTGCCACAGGAGTCCGACGGGGCTCCAGCGCTCCGTTTTGCGGCGGCGCCCTATCCCTAGCTACATTCCGATTGTACCTTTCCATTTTGTTTTGGCAGGTGGCTTTTATGGGAGCGACGCCCTCAGACTTCCTAACCCCAGAGGGGAAAGCCAGCGCCAGAGTCTCGTCCGTTATTCAACAGCTGCACGCACTGGCACGTGAGGTTGACTTGGGTCCCGAAGATCTTGGTGGGGCCCCCTACACCCATAATTAGACTGTGTGTGTGTGTGTGAAATTCCTTTATGCCTAACGTCCGAAACACTTAACCATTTAGGTATTTACTGCCTTCCCAAAAATAATGTTTGTTTACACTACCTTGCTTCTATTCTGGGATCTATACTTTTTTATTTCGGTTCAGCAAATTTTAAGGAAGTAACAAGCATAGGTACATTACAATATTTCTCATAAAGCATCTCACCTCTCGATCACCTGTTTACAAGTATAATTATGATGAAATTTTGCCTGTTTACAATGCAATGTGTTTGAAATGATATTACGAGACGCTTGTGTTAGTAGTGGCATTCGTTAAGCTAAGTTGAAGGCCATACGGGGCTTGAAAAATTTGAACATCAAGTCGCCACAACCTGAGCCTGTTCATTTAAACACGGCTTCCGACTTGTTACGTGAGACAAATATTATGGTATATACGGTGAAATGTGGGCGTATAGTTATGCCACTGCCACCCCTTTGGGGATAAAGGCCTGAATGATAGGTGTAACTTAAGTGTGGCAAAATTAGATAAATAATGAAAAAATATTTATAATCTATAAAATAATAAATAGTCGAATTAATTATGAAATTATTACATACATCCATACATACATATCGTCACGCCTGTCTCCCATCGGGGTAGGCAGAGACTACGGCTTTCCACTTGCTACGATCCTGGCATACAACTTTCGCTTCTTCCACTTTCATAAGTGTTTTCATACACACACGCCGGTTAAGGGTACTGACCTTTTTCCAAAATGTCTTCTATTTGATTGACATGTACGTCGAGGTCGCCCCTTACCAGTTTGCCCATTCACTCTCTTCTGATAAATCTGTTTCGTTAGTCTACTTTCATCCATCCTCTCCAGGTGTCCAAACCATCTAAGCATACCTTTTTCTATCTTTGTCACTACTTCTTCTACCATACCGCAATGTTCCCAATTTCCATCAGTTTCACTCCAGCTGTACTCCGCAGACATCTCATTTCCACTGCATTAATTTTACTTCTATGCTTCTTCTGCCACACCCAACTTTCACTGCCATACATGAGTGTAGGAACAAGTACTCCTCTATGCACAGCCAGTCTTGCCTTCTCAGACACGTTCTGACTGCTTATAAAGGCGTGCATGGCTCCATTCACTTGATTTCCAGCCAAAACTCTTCGTTCAATGTCACAATCACACTTTCCATCTCTCACAACTTTTGAACCTAAATATACAAATTCTTTCAACTGTGCCACTCGTTTCCCTTCCACATAAAAATCGAGCAATCCGTCATACTTTCCTCTCTTTCAAAAACCATTACTTTAGTCTTATTTAAATTCACTTTAATTACTTTGCTTCTTAGCGCATCATGCATAATGTTAACCATCAACTGCAACTCCTCCGCCGATGATCCCAGTATTACCAGGTCATCAGCGTATAGGAGGCATTTGACAGTCAGTTCATTCATTCTTAAATCATACGCACTCTCTTGCAGTTCTTTCAAACATCTGTCCATGTATAGCTTAAACGCTACACAACCCTGTCTCACACATTTTTCAATGTGAAAGAAATCTGTGCAAGCTCCGTTGATCCTGACACAAGCACTGGAGCCCTCATAGAGAGATTTCAGTACTCGTATCAAGTAACTGCTTACTTCATACTTAGCCAGTGTTGTTCATAGTTCATGCCTCACCACTCGGTCAAAGGCCTTTTCAAAGTGTACAAACATGCAATAGACCTTTTGACATTTCGCCAAAAATTTTTCGGCTATGCATCGTAAGGAAAAGACCTGATCCGTGCATCTTCTTCCTTTCATAAATCCTGCTTGTACATCTCACATTTTCCCTTCAGTTTCATTCATCATGAAATTAATAACAAATATTAATCAACATTAATATTATTGCAACTAGTGAGTAAACTAAGACTGCAACAAATAAATATACAACAAATGCTTCGTGAAATTTCTTCGCATCAGTAGATGGCGTCCTCAGAAGACATCTTTCCAGTCAGCCAGCCATATATTGACAAAAATAAAATCTTCACAAAACAGCTTGAAATAAATTAAGGTCAGGAGGATTGTTTACCACGGGCAAAAATACTTAAAACTAATTATCGTTGATTATCGCAACCTTAGACCAAAATGCTGTACTATGTTATAACTTCTTGATGTCAAAATTATAATATAACCTTAGAAAGTATAAAAATCGTAATATGTAAAATCCTCTTAAGACGTGAGTAGGTATTTAAAGAGTAAGAGTGGAGTAAAGTTTTATTAAATAAGAGAGAAGTTTGTATCCGTATAAAGACCTCGCTCTTATTATACACTCGTCCGCAAAAATAAAGGGTCACCTCTTTTTTTTTTCATATTACGTTAAAATACACATGCTATCTATTAGAATTAAAAGGAATCTGATAGTAATTTTAATAACTCGTAAAATTAACTACAGTTTAAAAAAAAAACCTTTTAAGTATTTTAAAATGACAAGATAACTAAAATTAAGGAACTTCTTTCAAACAAAATAATTCACTTTTTGTCATTTTTTTATAAAAAGACATGGCCGCCTCATTATTTAAGTACCTTGTGTTTCCTCCAAGGACTCTTCTCAAGGTTTGTATGCAATCAGGCATACTAAAAACTAAGTTCCTCAACCGGTATTGAGGTATATTCTCCCACTCTTCAATAATGGCCTGTTTTAAGGCTTCAAGTGACAGAGGTGGGTTTCGCTTCCGGACTAGCCTTCCGAGCTCGTCCCATGCATGCTCTATGTATATATAAATGCGAAAGTTTGTGAGGATGTTTGTTACTCTTTCACGTAAAAACATCGAATAGATTTTAATTAAACTTAACAATAAAATAGTTTATACATCAGAATAACGCATAGGCTACTTTTTATCCCGGGAACAAGTACTGTGGAAAACAGGAACGTGAAAACTTCTTTACGCAGGCGAAGCCGTGGGCGTCAACTAGTAATATTATAAACGTGAAAGTTAAATGGATGTTTGTTACTCTTTCACGTAAAAACTACTGAATGGATTTTAATGAAACCTTACAATAATATAGCTTATACATCAGAATAACACATTGGCTACTTTTTATCCCGGGAACAAGTTCCTGTGGGAAACGGGGACGGAAAACTTCTCTACGCGGGCGAACCCGCGGGCGTCAACTAGTATTTAATAAATTAGTGTGGTTTATACAACTAAAAACATATACAAGCTATCTCTATTTCGCTTCTGAGTTCAGACGTATGTGAGTTGAGCAAATGAATAGACGTGCCACACATCAGAAATACATTTATAGTTATACGTGAAATATTCTGACTCATCATTTACATTGCAAACAGGTTAGTGCGAATAATTACAGTTTATAAGTGTGTTTGTATTTGAATTGTACTTATATCCTACTGTTAGTACCTACTATTCGTCAATACTGATAAACATTATTTTTATTATACTCATATAATATTCAAAATCACATCTTATCGTTGAATGATGATATGTTATAACTGTTGTCATTAAAAAAACTGTACTGCTCGAGTGCTTGCAAGATTAGATATTTAACATAGTCAATATTGTTACCCGGCCCCCTACGATTTGTCCACTTTAAATCTACTTAGTTTAACACAATAAGAAGGACATATAACAACATCTTGCATTAACATTTACGAAAATGGAGATTCCTGCTTCGAACATTAACTTTTGGAAATAATGACCCTATTTGATTTAATTTATTACTTCGTAATTTTATAACGATACTAAAGCGCGGTATGAAATATGAGGTCAACGCCATCTATTAAACCATCCCGTAAACTCTATACTTGATTATTAAGAAACTAAAATTTCGATATTATTTTAATATAACTAATGTGACAAACAAGCATCGATGACATACTACAATTTTAATGAGTTTTCTTCCATTCCAGTATCACAATGATAACCATATTTTGGATGGTGGTGGTAGTAGTGGCACTTGCTTTGTACTTCCACCAGGTATACTCAAAGCTTTCTAAAGACGGAGTGAACCATGCTCCTGTTGTTCCACTATTCGGGAACTTATTCTGGGCAATTATTGGCTTGGAAAATATAACTGACGCCATGACGAATCTTCAAGCTGCGTTCCCTGAGGATAAGTACGTAATTGAATGAAATACACAGTATTATAACTGTAATACAGTCTAGTGTAATACAAAGTACTAGATCGTTTAATAAGTCCCGAGACTAACTTGGAAATGGTGTATATATTAAAAACTCTATTGATTTTTAAAAAGTTCTGGCCTTCAATAAAAGAAATGTTTAAATTTTTTAAAAATGGAACATTAAAATATTGATTTTACAGACATTTAAGTGACGCTACGCTTGTAGTTTCGATACAATGGAAAAAAACGAGTTTCGCGTGTTGATAAACATTGTTTTTTAATGGGAATATACCGTTGAAGCACAGCAATGGCTTATAAAATGTTATGCGGGATCAGCTCCCTCTAAAGCAACCATTTGTCGGTGGTATGCCGACTTCAAACGCGGTCGCATGGACACAAATGATGGGGAACGCTCAGGTCGTCCAAATGAAGCAGTGACTCAACAAAATATTATCCAAGTCTTCAAAATCGTAATGGAAGATCGGAAGATAGAAGTGCGCGAGATAGCCGAGATAGTGAAGATTTCAGCTGTTAGTGTTTTCACTATTTTACAAAAAATTTGGCCATGATCAATGATTCAGAGCGATGAATCGTAATAAAAAGGATTTTTTATGTCGGTTTGTGACAATGGATGAAACATGGATACACTATTTTACTCCGGAATCCAATCGGCAGGAGAGCGGCTGGTGAAAGCCGCCCGAAGCGGCCAGAGACTCAGAAATCGGCCGTAAAATTATGGCTTCTATATTTTGGGATGCGCATGGAATACTTTTCATCGACTACATTGAAAAGGGGTAAAATAGAAATAGTGACTATTACATGTGCTTATTAGAGCTATTGAAGTACGAAATTGCGCATAAAGGGCCTCAACTGAACAAAAAGAAAGTGGTATTTCACCAGGACAACGCGCCTTGTCACAAGTCTGTGAGAACGATGGCCAAAATTAATGAATTGGGCTCTGAATTGCTGCCTCATCGATTTATTCGCCAGACTTGGCCCCCAGTGATTACTGGCTGTTTGCAGATCTCAAAAAAATGCTCCAGTGTAAGAAATTTGACTGAAATAGTGAAGTTAAAGACAAATCGTTCTACACGCATGGGATAGAAAAGTTAGAAAAGCGTTGGAGGGACTGTATCGCTCTTGGAGGAGACTACGTTGATGAATAAAAAATAATTTTATAAAAAAAAACCTCGTTTTAGTACTTAGTCTCGGGACTTACTGAACCACGGGAACGCCGAGTGTACCCGAGCGAGAAAGAGACAGTCAGCTGTTCCGAAGGTAGTGAGTTAGGCTGATCCGTCACGCTCTGAAGTATGCTGTTATATGCCACTAATAACAATAAACGAGTATATGCCTAATCGTAAATGGGAAAGAAACACGCAAATAAACTATACTATTAATTATTTTAAATTCTAGGGTAGTGGGGTGGTATGAAATGGTGAATCCGGTATACCTCGTGAAAGATGTAGACACAATTAAAAAAATTACAACTAAGGACTTTGATCACTTTATGGATAGGAGAACTTTTGCTTCTGAAAGTGATACCACATTTGGAAGAGGTCTTCTCAATCTTAAAGGTTAGTAAATCTTTTTCGTATCAATCAAACAATATAATTATGCCAAATAATAAAAAATATAATTTGAGAGAATACCATAGAGCATAATGAAAATAATTTTCTAATAATAAAGTTTGCGGTTGTTCAATTCTTTAAATCTCATAATATATTGTATTTTTCGAACTAATATTATAAAAAAATCCGCGTAAAATTTCGCTACTTCATTTTGTGTTAAGATCGATGAAAGAAACGAAAATAATAGACACAATGAAAACAATAATGGTTTTGGTTATTATGGGCCGGCTTGAAAAATTTCAACAGCAGGTAGCCACAACCTGCGTCTGTCTATTTCAACACGGCAATGGGCTCACCACCTATTACGTGGGACAGGAATACACACGGTGAAAAGTGGGCATATAATATGCCACTACAACCCCTTCGGGGATAAGGCGTGATGGTTTTGGCCTCAGAATTCCATAAAATTATCGATTACAGCTAGTATTTCTAAATCATCTTTAGTGTACCGTGACAGCTTTAATAGTTTAGACAGTTTGTGAGAAACCATGTTTTTTTTATCTATTACGCCTTATCCCCGAAATGGTGTACATGCCGACTTTTCACCATTAAAATATTACCAAGAAAAACATGGGCATGTCGATCTTGCTTACCGAGTGTTTTAATCAGTATTACTGTTATAATTGCACTAACTTAACTTATTATGCCTAATTTTATAACTTCATTTTGCTTCAATTCTTTACAGGAAATGAATGGAAAGAAATGCGTTCTACATTAAGTCCAGCCTTTACCAGCTCCAAAATTCGTCTAATGGTCCCGTTTATGGTAGACGTTGGCATAGAAATGAATAAAGTTCTTAGTGAAAGAATAAGGAATTCAGAAAGTAAGTCGGATAGAAATGTTTTCAATTTACGTTACAAATCATTACTATTGAAAAGTGTATTGATTGGTAAAGTGACATTGCTGAAGAAAAGGCGTAAAAAGATTATTAAAATTTCATGTTGTGTGTCATTATTACCAATTGATAAAAAATATAAGTAAATGTTATAGTCATAATTTTATGCCACCTTAGAGCAACTCGTATCAAAAAATTACTTATAAAATAATGCATTGTAGAGAATTGCTTTATATTCTTTAATTTATTTGATTCTACTGGTTTATTGCTGTTTATTTCTTTCTATTTATTTAACTTAAAAAATACATCATAATTATGTTATTATAATATTTAAATCAGTGATTGTTACCTATTTGGATCACTTCACTTAGACTTATAGACTAACATGACCTTCGGATTCTATGTTTAGATCAACACATTGATGTAGACCTCAAAGACCTCACTACCCGCTACGCAAACGACGTTATTGCAACATGTGCGTTTGGTCTGAAAGTGGACTCCCAGTCTATGGACAGTCATTTTTATCTTAAAGCCAAAGATATTACTACCTTCGGCTTATCCAGAGTGATGAAAGTTTTGCTATTCAGATGGCTACCGTCGGTTGCTGATGTGAGTTTTTATTTTATTTAGTTGTAATCCATTTGAAACATTTTTGAAATTTCAATTCATATGTAATTACGCTTATTTTTAACATATTTTTAATTTAAATTAAAGCTTAGGTCATGGTCTTTCGCTTGGGTTATATGCGTTATATTTGTCTCTTTAATTGATCAATTATATGCTAAACAATTTTAAATTATTATCTCCATAATAATTTTTAAGACATAATACATATTTGAGAGATTATTTTATAGAAATTAAATTTACAAATTTAAAAAAAAAATCTTTGATATTTAATAAATGAAGTTTACATGCTATGGCTAGATAGTAGTAACGAATACTTTTTCGTTCAGATGCTGAAAATATCAATGTCTCCACCTGAGACCTCTGGCTTTTTCACAGACGTAGTTCTATCTACTATGGAAAATCGCGAAAGAAATAATATTATACGACATGATATGATCAACATCCTCAGAGAAATTAAAAGAGGTGAGTCGTATAATTAGATTACTAATATACTACTTACAGGTTCTAGTCTAGCCATTTTAGCAATGTATCACAATCGAGAACTTTAAGCCAGTATAGACAGTATGTGTACTATAGAAGAAATGCTATAACCCAACTACAAAAATATTAATTACTAAATGCATCTAACTACTCCTGTAAGTCTAGAGTAACGACTTTGAAAAGCTATTAGTAAGTATGCTAAAATAACTTTTAAATGATCACAATGTCTTTTAAATGATGACCTTGAAACGATAAATACCATTAGAACTTAACGAAAGAAAAAAAAATTGAGGTCTATAATATATTTTACTTTATTGAAACTATCTGCTAGATATTTTTGACTGAAAATGTTTTTTGTCAATATACCTACTTACATTTTATTGCCAAATATTCCCGTATTGTTCAACCGTTAAAATATACGATATAGTTTTATTTTAGGAGCACTTTTACACTCGGAAGGTGACCTTTTGTTTTGGCCTATATAGTGGAACAAAAAGTTACTACACACATACGTACATATACGCGTAAACCATTATCCTAGTTGCCACAACCGTTTAAATGTCGTTGTGTAATTTCAATTATAAAAGTAACTATAAAATTTGGTCCTAACATTTAAATCTCGTTTAATTACTTATATCATATATATTAATTTTATGTTACAGGTCAACTTTCCCATGAAAAGGAAGCAGATACTGATGTAGGGTATGCTACAGTTGAAGAATCAAGCGTCGGCAAAAGTGAGCTCAATAAAGGTAAGTCAT